>CAMXCT020001702.1:145000-537971 GCA_947184155.2 Cladocopium goreaui | reverse complement strand
TTGGATATCCCGACCCATGGATCCTACATTTAACGTACATCCATCGGTCAAATAATGTATTTAGGGAGGGGGGGGGTCCTAGAAAATCAAATTCCTGGAAAACGATAAATATATTTTTTTTTCCCAACCTCTCCCCCACCTAAAATACATTTTTAGGAGTGGGTAATAAAAATATATATTTTATTTATAAAAAATACATAATCCAAAACAAAATAATTTAAATAAAATTTTAATTAATAATTATATATTATTTATATTTAAATTAATATATATTATTTTAATTATTTATATTTATTATTAATTAAATAATTATTTATATATTTTATATATTATTTATTATATATATATATTATATATTATATATTATTTAATATATATATAAATTTTATTATATATTTATAAAATAAATATATTTATCTTTATTTTATAAAATAAAACAAAGAACATAATTTTTAAATAAATTTAAATAATTTATTTGTAATTTATTAATTACCCATAATATCGTAATATTATGTAATATTATTTTTTTAATAATAATATTTAATAATATCTTTAATAATTATAATATATATTTTATATTTTTTTTTGAAATATTTGCCAAATTAAGCGTTGTATATTTTAATTAGGGAATTCGTAAATTAAATGCCCGCAAATCCTGTTGAACCTAATCCGGCTTTATATTGAAGCCCTCCCAGATCTTAGCCGGCATCTTTTCCGGAACCTTTTCCGGAACATTGTTGAACCTTACCTGACTCTGTACCAAAGCCTTCCCATCCTTCTTTTCCGGAACCTTTTTTGGAACCCTATTGAATTTGACTTGGCTTTATACCAAGACCTCCCAGAAATTTCCCTGTTGAACCCGATCTGACAACGCCCCTCTTTTTTGCAAACGCTCCCAGTTCAGTTGGACATCAGATGACATCAGGTTCGGTAAAAAAGTGAACAAATCTCCAGTCATTGATGGAGTGGCCGCTGATGCAATGGCAACGGAAAATCCTTGAGATTCAAACGCATGCAATGCCCGGGCAACGCCCTCATCACGAGGAAAGTGGGGAAGACCCACTGGAGCGCGAGCGCGAGCAATGGCACCACAGATGCATCCAATATAAGCTCTCAATAGACAAATGGTAAAAACCAACAAATGCATATTATGTTCTTTTCCCGCGACATTGATGGTATAAACCCTCTTGTTTTTTGCAAATTATTGTTTGCTTGTTTTTGAGAATACCTTGGTATTTCTGCGTTTCCTTCCTTTTTCTTAGATATGGCTCAGAAACATTTACACAAACAAATATCAACAGTGGCATCGTTACTAAAGGCGATAAGCAAGTTGTGAATTCCAAACCTTGATTCCATTTTGAAATAGTTTTTATGGTTTCAGAAAGACACACTATACCTTGATACGGGTCATGGGAAATCACGTTTTCAAGAATCCCATAATGATCAAACACCTGTAGGATAACTGCCACCCCACAGACACAGGCAAACAACAATTATATAACGTGTCTGCTACGCAGCCAATCACTAATCTTGGAACGCTTTCAGGAGTTGATTTACCCCAATGTGCACCCACCTCGACAAAAACACACTTAACCGTGTAAGCCATCAAATATAACATATGTTTTCCATGTATAGCCGATAGCGGAGACCATGAAGCTATCATTTAACGACAGTTTCACCATCTGCATCTACCGGTGCCATCGCGTCTTTCACCCTCCGCCGCCAACCAAGGAAGGTGAACTGGGTGGTGAAGGTGAAGACAACCCTGCCATTGTTGCGGCATGTGGCAATGGAAAATGCCCATTGCCAAATCCATGGTGGATTTTCCACTGCCACATTTCATCGGCGGTAACAACAAACATGGGAACATGACTGGGGCGTAAAACGAAATCCCACCGTCCTTGGTGGATGATCTAAACTGTTTACACATCTACCATATGGCCGTTCTACGGATGATTGGGGTCTCTACTCGGTCTCTACAAAGAAATCTTCAACTCCAACGAGGGGCCGCTTTCAGGGTAAACAATCTCACACATGCGCCGGCGGCTTGGGGTTTTGCAATGAGCTGCCAGCATCAGTTGCTTGATCAAGACCCCCATCACAAAAAAAAACACTTTTATACATCACTTCAAACCTCAGCCCAAGCAACCTCCCATGAAAATCAGTGGCCTCTGACCCATTCACCAATGGTCTAGCAGCTTAAATGCCATGAGTTTGCTGCTTCCACTACTGTTGTGTGGATAGCTTCCCTTCGTATTTTGCCAGCTTGGTCCATGTTCAACCCCAAAGCTAGGTGATTTTCCCAAGCATAGCTAAACCGCTAAACCATAGATGGTCAGGTGGGTGACCATCCAACTTTGCAACTGGAGACCATCACCAGGGGCCCTTGCACTCATGATTAGCGTAGCGAACAATCTCTTGGCAATCTGATCGGCTATACTTGGATGTGCGGGCCCCACTTAGGAAGTGGTTCATGATCCCTTTATAAGCCATGTAATCCCATATATAAGAGGGATATACCATATTGTATGCATCCCCAAGTGCAGGTTCAAACTAGTTCAAACACATTTTTTCGATTCTTGCTGGTCACCGTTGTCACCCCCCATGTTTGTTGGTCCAATCCTTTTGTCGCAAACCCAATGCTTTATGAAACCATACCACCTTTACGCAATTTAATTCTTTTCCAGGGATATCCTAAGCCATACCCTTAACACAATGTTTTTTTCGGAGGGTGTTCACTACTTACTAACATCTTGAATCTTCAGGTGGCTCAAAATGATCAAACCACCCAAAGTTACGGATGGTTCATAGCAAAAATTACGGCAATTCAAAAAAGGGGTCGACTGCTCAAAAAAAAAACATCCCCACGACACAAAAAAAATGGCCTGGAATGATTCCCTCAAAATCCTAATTGTCATGAGGTGATTTTTTCGTCGCTGTAATAATCTACGTGGAGAAAAAAAAGGGGGGCTGTTGGGGCTGTTACCCGTGCCCTTTTTTAAGCGAACTGGCCTGATCGTTTCGCTTACCTATCTCCCCCGACGGAGAGTTCTCGAGGCTGCTCTGTCCTGTGCGGTCAAGGAGGGATCTACCAACCAATAAAGATATTCATAGAATGGTTTCTTTTAGAAAAAAACACAGAAATCAGAAAACATCAACAAAACCAGCGTTGGGCTGGTAGGGTCATGTAAAACCCCTCGTTTCGTGAAGGTTTTCCATGAGACCCTCATAATAAACTGGTTGGTGGTTTTAACCATCTTGAAAAATATTAGTCAATGGGAAGGATTATCCCATATATCATGGAGAATAAAGAATGTTTGAAACCACCAACCAGTAAAATATCTCAAAATTGTGATTTGAAAGGATTTGAAATTGCGGCGTGAGAATGCGGCCAAAATGGTGATTGAATGATGGGTCATGACTCGAGTATCCCAAAAAGAAGGTGCTTCATGCTTCAATCTTTCAGGCTCTCAGGTACTTCATTTGTGACCCGTCCTGTGCATATTCCCAGAAATGGTTTAAAGGAAGAACAACCAGGTCGGGACACTCACACACACATATATATATACGGATTTAGATGGCAAAAACCCATGGGTGTCCCGTTTTTGCTTTCTGAAATCAACCAAGACAAACAAAAGACGACGATGAACCTGAAATCAAACCACATATTTGTTCAACAAATCACGATGACATTGTAACGGGTACCGTAACAAGCATCATGGTTGTTTTGGTAGATCAGACTTAATTGAAAATGGTGCCACAACCATTGCTTGCCAGCTCTGGAATGCAAAAGACCGAGGCAGTATGGAAACCAACACTCACGGAAATTCATTCGCCGAATGAGATTCATGAGGAACAACTATGTGTATACACATGTGCTTATATATATATATGTATATAATCGTAAATATGATGTAGACATAAATGATGTCTCAACACGTATTTCTAGACATCAGCGCAACAGAGTCACAAAACAACAGGCATTTGGCAATGCCGTTAATCTCCTGGTGGCCTGAAACCAAAGTTGTCAAGCTGCTTGGGATATCCAGGCGTCATTTTCAGACAAAGCTGCCGAAAGTTCTTAAGTGAATATCAACTCCGAAATTTTCGGAGAAAGCCAGAAACCATATTCAGTTGGTTAATGATATACCATAATATGTCTCCACATAATATGTCTCCATTGCACAGATGTGTGATTATTACACAGAATCATCCTGAAACAGATAGAGAATTTCAAATATATACATCTATAGAATAATAATATCTATATCTATATATATAGAGAGATATAGATATTGAGATAGATATATGATATGTCCAATATGAATTACATGTAGATAGATATCATTCCAGCGATCCCAGCTGCGATCCGCTTCCGAACCCTTTGGACCGTCCTCTCAGCGAACCCCGATGCTCCCAGTACCCAGGCGCCATCCTGGGCCAGCGAACTCCGGCTAGCACCAGTTGTTTCAACGGTGCTACCGGTAAACAGCCACAGAACTATGGAAAATCACCATGTTTCATGGGAAAATCACATTTTTTCATGGGAAAATCACAATTTTTAATGGAACGATCTACCATGTTCAATGGGTAAATCCACGAACTAAATCACAATTTTCAATAGCAAACTGTAACAATTTACCAGAGGGTAAACATCCCATGATTTTGGATGGGTGGAACAACCATCCCAAATTGGTGGTGCAAGATTTCGCGCAACCATCCACAGTATCACCAACTAGACCTACTAGCACTTAGTATGAAGTAGGTTTATATTAAGTTGGTATAATAGATAGCTAATGGTTGCTAGGCCATTACGTATACTAGTGGCCAGTTGATGTATCATTGGTATCCCACTTCATGTAAGTAGGAAATAGTATGATCACTAGTTTATCTGGTTGTTACATTATCTAGTTGGAAAGATAATGGAAAGAACATGGGAAGATAATGTGGCAATTTGCGTCACTGCCGTCAAACGACTGGCCAGAGCATAGCTATGCTCTATCTCATCGATGGAGTCAGATAAGGCAACTTATAGCTGGCGGCCTTCCTGTATCAAACATGGGATTCAGGGTTGTATTGCCTTCAAACAGCTAGTTACCCATTGATGTTAGCTATATACCTGTGCACATGTTTCTGTGTCTCATGATTGCTGGATGGATCCTTTTCTGCTGAAGTATGGTGCAATCATGTTAGATCCACGTGTTTGTGCCCCAGTCTCGATCGTTGGGTCTGCAAAGCCTGCTGAAGGAGTTGTGACATGTCCCACTTGAACATCGCCCAACAACTAGGAGAATCACGATGCACAAATTGAAAAATTGAAGGATATAAAGGATATACACACAAACTCATCCATAATATATATATATAATATAATATAATTATATATATATATATACACCTTGTGTTTTGTTTGACATATACATTATGTGTATTTCTGCGCTCGTTGAATATATGTTGAATATATTGTAAACACATGTGTGCATATCTATACTGGTTGTACCATGCTGTAGCACATCACCAATGGTCTCATCGCTCGCCTTAAAGACTTCGCTTTCCATTCGACATCTCTTTCCAGGCAATGAGTCCTGAGGACAGAACTGATAACCGCGGCTAGGCTGGTCAACCTGAAGGGATATAATATATACATATATATATACATATTCTTGTGATTCCCCAACAAAAACATTTTTTTCTTGGGATGCTGTGGGAGACATAGCCCTTTTTTGGTGGTGTTTAGATGGGGTTTTCTTCACCAACAAAAATTGCTGGTCACTGGTCACGAAACACCACGAAGGCCCCCACCGGGCTGTTTTGGAACTCTCAAAGTCCGGTGAAACCATGGAAGATATTCCTACATGGGATACCCTCTGGTAATTTAACGTAGCTATTGAAAATGACCATTAATAGTGGATTTTCCCATTAAAAATGGTGATTTTCAATAGCTATGTTAAATTACCAAAGGATATATATATATATATATATACTGGTTGGTGGTTTTAACCACCTTGGAAAATGATGGAGTTCGTCAATGGGAAGGATGACATCCCATATATGAAATGGAAAATAACACATATTCCAAACCACTAACCAGTAAAAAATATATATATATGATGTATCTCAGGTTCTCAGAATTTGGATGAGTGATATAGCATCAGATTATGCACCGACTTTGAGGCATCTTTTTGGGGATTGCCGGATCTGTTTCTGGGTCTAACATGTGAACATTGGCTTAGCCGCCAGTTTGGATCCTTGAAGAGCATGTTATAATATAAAATCTTTGGTTTCTATATGTTTCTATATATGTTTCTATATGTTTCTATATGTTTCTATTTCAATAATCCTCGAACATTCAAGATGATCCGAAACATAAATACTATTATTTGAGTTTGAAGATCCTGAAGCTCATCAGTAAACATCGGCCAAGCGTGCCGAAATAATCCTCCAGCATCCTTTAGAACCCATCGTTGACCTGAAATAAAGCACCTGATCGTTTGGGAGCCCCCTTTTGGGTACCCATAAATTCTATCCCCATCACCTCAGTAAATGAGTATCAGCGCTGTCTTGGCTGCCCCATGGCTGCGGGTCAAAGGTGTAGTGCCCCGAGAACATCCCCAAAACTAACAACATAGTTTATGCTGGGAGCTTCACACACGAAATTGCGGCGTTATTTCTTATTGACAAAAAAGTCACGTCTTCATTCCACACCCATTGTTGATATGACATCACCTATCCAGTGAACGTGAGATATAGGTTACTTTGCCCCAAAACCCACCATGGTTAACCATAATTTTCCCTCAGCAAAAATAGACATCAGGGAGCATATCATACTAATGTCATCTATAACGTCCACATATCCCATAACATCCCCACATGGAGGTTTCCTAAAATGCTGGTACCCCCAATAGTATGTTCCACTATTATAAACCAACCGTTTTGGGGTATCCCCATTTATGGAATTCCCCAACCAATGCCTCCGAGGTGCAGCGAGCGAACCGCAGAGGTGCAGTTGCTTAGACAATTTGCTGACTGCAGCTTGCCTCCCGGCGGTGCGAGTTCAAATGGGGTAACTCCAGAAATGGGGTTACCGGTTAGCCCAAAATGGATGGCTTATAAATAAATGACCCCAAAATGGATGGCTGTCATCAATGGATGATAGCATGGGATAGCCCCATTTATGGACACCCCCAAAATATGGGCTTGTTAAGCAATTGAACCAGAGAATGGCGAACCTGAGATGATCAAAATTTGGGGATGGCAATCTCTGGCAACGACTCCATGGCTTCACGGAGACAGTGGAAAACCCCACCGTTTCGCCCAAGGCCTCATCAAAAACATCATTTTTTCCACTTCCAGGATGAATTTTCCCAATGGCATGTTTCCAGATGTTCCCCAAATCTGCCCATGGCCGACTTCACCAGGGAAAAGCACAATAAACATGGAGGCCCAGCGCCCAAAAAGCACAATCACTTGGATTTCACAAGGAGGCTGTCAAGGCTAATACATGGCAGTGTGTTTGTATTGCTCTCGGATTAACGAAGATAACGAAATGAGATAATATATATATATATTGCTTTTGCTGCAAGAATGTAGTTTGCCACACGATTGGGAATGGTGCTCCACTAATGAAAGGGGCCCGACTCACCCATGCGCTACAATGCAGAATCTTCCAGGGTATAGCCCACAAATTCACAATAGCTACAAGGGTAAATAGCTTCACACACCTGGCCCATTTTTCTCAAGCAACTTCAAAGCAATTGCAGGTACCAGGTAGGGCAAAATGCTGCCCTCCCAAACCTCTTTCGATAGCAGAAAGCGTCGGTTCATGGACCGCCCCAGCAACGAAAACCTCAATGCAGCTGCGCGCAAAGAATGTAGACTGGGACTCGTCCACGTGTCTTTGAAACCACCTGTTCGGATTGCGAGAATCGTGCCATTTTTATGGCACGAAATGCTCCGGGGGTCTGTTGGAATTTTCTCGGAATGGTATATGGGGTATATATATATATATATATATATCATACGTGTATGTATATATATATATATATATGTATATATGGTCATCCCACCAGCATTCATAATTATTCTTACTGGGTATTTTCACTGCTAATCGGGGGATGACCATGGAACCTCCAGCAATGGATTGAGTGGGTCAGTTGTCCCAAAGCACCATGGTCACCATTGCCTAAACTCAAAACCTTTGCTGTTCCCTTCCCACTTTACCGGTGTTGGCTGGGAAGCTCAGCTTCACCACTACTATGCTTAAAAAAAACGAATGCCAGGCAAAACTAGTCTTCACAAACCACGACTGATATGTATGATGTTAGGCACAGTCTACAGTCTACCAGTTACCAGTCTTAAATTTCTCAATGATTAGTTTTCAAACGGTTTGTTGATTGTTCGTTTTGTGACACCTCACAAGCCATACCCCCAACATGTCTCTGGATTGATCACGGCTGATCGTCTCTATGGATCCATAAGCTTTGTACAACCTGGCAGCGAGCTAATGCACATTCAAAAAATTGGAAAATCAAAAGATGACATAGTTTGATACATTTTCCAGGGAAGAGTACCTAAAAAATTGGATCCATAATTTCAAAAATTGGAAAATCAAAGTATTTAGGTACTCTTCCCTGGAAAAAAACAATGGCAGGACACATTCACCAGCCGAACGATTATCAAAACCTAAAAAGTACCCTCCACCGCAGCTTACCCCCAAGCATCATCGTCTCGGAACTTTTTATTCTCCAATGGAGAATCACAAAATCCGTCTGATGTCCAGCTGGTTTCCCAAATTATACCAACTACATCATGGATCATCATGGTGTATGTAAATGGTCATGGGTCAACACCCTAAAATAGCTGGTTAGTGGATGTTTATTCCCCCAGTCATATGGTAATTTCATATAGGTTTTGACCCATCCCTACCTTCGAATTCTTCATGGATTTCGCGAGTTTATGGTGTATCCAATGTATCCCGTCCACCTCATATTGAACAGGCCCTTGCTATGGTCCAACCCACTATTTCTGCGGGGGAGGTTTAATATAATTAATAAAAATGCGGGAAGGGATTAGTAGCAATTGTTAACTGTTATAGTAGCGATTGATAACCATTACTGGCCATTATTCACCATTCTAATTAAACCACTATTAGATGATATCATAGAGGGAAAGGGATTATGTTCCCATTATACAAGTAGACAATTTTTTCCCATAGAAATCTCTGGGAGGTGTTCAATATTAATAGCGATCTAAACATTCAAAATAGATGGCCAGTGGATCTTTATTCCTCCAAATCTTGTAATGTCACAGGTTTTGACACCCAATTATCCACCATTCATAGCCATTAACCATCATTAAGCCACTATTTACCATTCTTAAGCCACTATTCACCATGAAAAAAAAGCCACAGTTTGCCATCCAAAATCACTGGCTGACCAGGCTGACCATTCCATCGCCTTGAGCTCCGTGGCCGCCCGTCATGATCACCATGTCATCCAACAGCGCCACGCGATGACAGTAGCGCGCCTCCCAAGGCGCAGCACCGCAAAAGGACCAGCGCAGCGCGGCACCAATGGCACCGGCACCGGAGGCACCGGAGACGTGAAGGGAACCTGCCGTTTTTAGATGGGAAAATCCATGGGGAAAATATTGGGAAAAAAAATCACTCGACTGGATGAAATTTTTGTGTAAATAACTGGCAAAATATCTCATGACTAGTAGTTATAGCAATTATGAAAAATTCCATTTATGACTGCTAAGGGCCATAACTGTGCTCGGTGGAAGAAAAATTGTTCTTTCGTTGCATTGAACCCACACGAAGTAGTGTCCCCAAAAACGTGTTCTCTTTTTTACGGCCAATCAATGAGCGCCCATGTTCAATCATGCTTCAGACAAGAATGAGCAACATGTTTGTCCACCGGTCTTCTACCTCACTTTGCGGAAGCATAAACTTCAACCCAACTTCAACCCAAGACATGTGTGTGCATTTGTGTGTGCGCAAGTCGCACAAATGACTTGGAGGTCAAAACAAATATTGGTTTGCCTCAACATTGAGATCCCCTTTCCAAACGAAAATTATATACCTATACCTCTATTCTCCAAATTCAGGCAATACCAAAATGTATCCTTGATATATCCATCTATATCCAATATATAGTTGGTCATATATAACACCCTCAGCCCATTGGTAATTCATCATTGTCCGCATTCAATGGCTTTTGGGGGGTATAATTTACAATCTTCGGACGCACCAACAGTTCTAATTCTTACATGTCCTGTATACAAATTTACAAATGTATACAATTATACCTGGTAGGTGGTTTCAACCCCTCTGAAAAATATGCTCGTCAGTTGGGAGGATTATTCCCAATATATGGAAAATCATAAAATCCATGCTCCAAACCACCAACCAGATACGCATATTTACTGGGACCAGTTTCACTTTGACCCGTCCTTTCCACACGGAGTTGTTGTGATCCGCCCCATCAAAGCCACCCATCAGCAGCAAGCTTCCCTTGGCGCCGTGGATGGTTGTGATGTTTGGCGCAGTAACACGGGATAAATTAAATGGGAGGGATACTAAACTGGGGCAAATGGGGTTTTCCAAAAACGAACCATTTATTTTAGTGGGAGAAGCATGAGTATCCATCAAATTTAAAGCTGTCGGCACCCTGTCTTTAAGCAAAACCATTTTTTTTTTCAAAACCATAGGTCTGGGTGAGACCCGTTGGCACCACTACAGCAGCTGTTCGTCCTAAAGGTGAATTAAAAAGACTGTCAAAAAGGATCTTCTCGGTTGAGAGCCCATGTTTTTATTTGTTCACGGTGTTCCCTGTTCTGTATTTGAAATGGTATATTGTGAAATTTTCTGCGCCAGCAATCTTTCATTGTTTCATACGTCCACGCCGCTCTAGGGCGACCCACCCTTCTTTGTTCAACTTGTTGTGGCAAAGGATTTCTTGTAGCGAAAGTGGCTTGATGTTGTGGGTGATCTCTTGGTCTTCTGATTATATGCCCCAATACTTTTCTTCGCTTTTCTTGTAGAACATCACTTAGTGGACGGATGATTTCCTCTGCGCCTCGGCCAATTTCCAAATTAGCACGTCTGTAGACTTCATGGTTGGCATTTGTTCGGTCGATGTAGGTTGTGGACATTTTCAAGATTTTTCTGAGACCTTTTAATTGGAAAGTATCCAGTTTACTTGCCGCGGCATCTGTTGGTTGCAGTGCTTCCAGGCTGTACAAGAGTTTGGAAACACAAACTGCGTTAAATACTTGAATTTTCCATTTGGTTGGCACCCGCGCTTGTTTCCAGAACAAGTCAAGTCTTTTCAGTAGCGGCATTGTGCTCGAGATGCGTCGATTGATTTCAATCTTAGGGTTCACCCTTTTACTGATCTGCGTTCCCAGATAGATAGTTTCGTCCACACTTTTCAACTTTTGCCCATCTGCAAATGTGATTTGATTGTTTCTGTTGTAGGTGATGCATACGCATTTGTCTCTGTTTAGTTTTATGTTGTAGTATTCTGATTCTTCTTCGATGTATCTCAGGTAATCTTTTGCAGTTTGGGTGTTTTTGGCAATGACTAGAGTGTCGTCTGCGTACAAAAGTTCTTGAAACGTCATGTTATTGACAGTTTTCTGGAAAAACGCATCATTGTTCTTGCGCCTCACATCGAAAAACAGGACGTTCATCATTAAAATAAATAGATAAGGCGATAGCGGACATCCCTGTCGTATGCCAGAGTGCTGTTTTTTTCCATTCGCTTTCTTCAGTATTATGGATTGTTTTGAAGAATGGATGCTCATACAAAGCCTTAATGTTGTTGATCATTTTGGCGTCAATCTTCATTCGTTCCAGAGCTTCAAGTAACCTGTGGTGTGATATTCTGTCAAAGGCCTTTTCCCAGTCTAAGAAAATTAATATTATGTTTTGGTGTCCGGCTTCTGCCAGGTCTTGTAATCGGCGCACGCAGAATAGAGGTTCTGAAGTACTTTTGCCCCTCCTGAATCCAAATTGTGTGTCGCTTACAAACTGATCAGTGGCGTCTGCAATTCTTTTCTGCAATATTTTGGTCATGATTTTGTATGATGAGTTCAGCAAAGAAATAGGACGGTAGTGTTCAGGAAGCTCTGGGTTGCCTTTTTTATAAATAGAAACCACTTCTGCGTAGGCAAAATCATCAGGGTACGACTCTTCAGTCCACATTTTGTTCAGGATTCTCGCCAGCAACCTCAGGTTGTCTTCGTCTAGATATTTGTATAATTCGATTGTGAGGCCGTCTGGGCCTGGGGCTTTGTTCGTTTTTGATGAGCGTAAAGCATCATGTATCTCGATCGTGATGGATCCTATATTGATAGGTGGTTGCGTGTCCACTACTTCTCTCTTGTCTACCTTGTCTGGTGGAAGGTGTTGGATACACGCCCAATGTCGTTGTTCTAAATATTCCGCTAGCGCGTCGGCCTTTTTGTCTAGTGGAACTGATTGGCCATGTATATTTTTTAACTTATAAAAAGAAGGTTTAAATGTAGACTTTTCAAGCTTAATGCCTTTCCATTTTGCCCTGGCGGATGAAACATCTTCGAGCATCCTCAGTTTCCACTTTTTCTTGTCGCATCTTGCTGATCTCTTGATGGCTGCATTGAGTTGTTGTTCAAGGTCTGAGTTGCTCTGTGCCCTAGCCACTTGTCTATTTTCAATCAAACCCCAAGTTGCTTCAGATAAGTACGCTTGTTTTTGTTCGGTTGGTATTTTGGTTAGAAACTTTTCTGCGGCCTGCTTGATTGCTTGTGAGAAATTCTTGTTGTTCACTTGTACACCGTCCCGGGATGAACAAAAGTCGAAATTTACTCGTATGTCATCGTTGAATCTCATCTTTGCCTGCTCGCTTGGGTTTCTGAATCTCGCAGTCTTTCGTCGTTTCGAGCAGTCTTTCTTTCCAAGTTTGATTCGTATGTTTGTGGTTAAAACTGCATGGTCTGTATCAAAAGCAATATCAGGTCTACTTTCAGTATCAACTATTGCATTTTTCCAGCGTTTTGGACACAAAATGTGGTCAAGTTGGGCAAATCTATCCGGTGTCCATGGCGCCGCAAAACCCTCCGTCTCAGAAAACTTGAACGTGCACTGCTTTTGCGGCGGTTTTGAGAAATAGGTGCTTGTGATGATGTACTTGTTATATCTACAGAAATCAATAAGATACTGTCTGTTCTCTAGTTGATCTCCTGGCATCTCTTGTACATATCCAGCGCCTCGCCCAAAAGTGTGGTGCCCCATGATGTCAAATTCAGAAACTTGTCTGCCATGAATTCTTGCGTTCATATCCCCAACGATGAAGCATGGGGTGTTTTTCATCATTCGGTCTGCCACTGTGCGGAGCATATAAATTCAAAATGTAGTACTTACGTCCTTTTGCTGAAATTTTCAATTTCATCATGCGGTCGTTCACTGGTATGCAATCTACAATGCAATGTTTGATTTGGGGAGAGATGATAAACCCTACTCCATAGTGTGTTGGGCCTCTGTTAGCCTGCTTTCCTGAAAAATAGAAAGTGTAACCGTCATGTGATTCAGTTGAGCTGAATGCTTGTTTGGTTTCTTGTATTGCCATTATGTCGATATTGTGCTGCTGCATTATGTATGTTAATTGTTGTCTCTTGGATAGGGCTGCTAGTCCTCTACAATTCAACGTAGCGATCTTGAGTTTCTGGCCATACTTCAGCGAGCTGGCGTCTTTAGTGTCATGATGCTTTGCCACATATTTTTGCTGTTTTGGGTATTGGCTGCCTTTCTTGATCAATGTTTGGCAGAATCGGGTGGACCTGTTGCGTAAGTATCGCTTTCTGTGGGTCATGTATTGCTTTACCAATTTCGTTTTGCTGGCAAGCTTTTGTTTTGAGAAGGTCTTGAGAAGGCTCTTCCCGGAGGTTTGGTTTGGGAAACTTTGGTTTTGTAATGGTTTTGTGCATTCTTGGCTGTAGCGGTTTCCTGGGTTGCTGTTGGAACAAGTGCGCTCGCAACAAGATTGCGCACTAGAGTTACATCTGCGTGTTTTATCAGTCTCCATGTTTTACGGTTCTGTTTTCTATGTAGATTTTTTTCTGCAAGTCTTTCCTGTGCGTGCTTCTTATTTCTCTTTCCGCGTCTTGTTTTTTGGTTGTGCTGTTTCTTAGGTTTCTCTTGGATCTGTGCAGATGTGGGGGCATAGGGTTTGTGGACGCTGCTAGCACGGTTGCGCTGCGCAATCCTCCCGGCTCTCCTTGTGAGGGTGCCCTTTGGATAACTTTCATGCAACGCGCGAACGCTTTTTTCCGCCGAAGAGTTCTTATATTTGCTGTTGCGTCGTTGACGCTTCTCATATATTGGCTCAAGAGGAGCCTTCTCATATCTGGGTGGCAAAGATGCCTTCTCATATGTTGCCTTGAAAGGCTTCTCACATACTGTATCCTGGCGTCACTCCTCTGTCTCCATACCTGCTTCTTCCCAAAGCTTTTCTTCCACTGTCTTTATGTAGTCTTCTTCGTATTGGATATCCTTGTGTGTCTCCCAGTTGTCCACCTTGACATACTTGATGTAGAATGGGCGTCGGTAATCGAAGTTGAAGTCAAAAGCTGCCCTTCCCACTTTGCCCTTGGAGTCCTTTGTTTTTCCCTTTTCCTTACCTTTGCCTTCTGCTGGTCTTTGTTCTTCTCCTCCTTTCCCTTTTCCTGTTCTGTTGTTGCGAATTCGCCAAAGGCTTTCCTCAAAGTGGTCGTGGATGGGTTGAAACACTGTTTTGTCTGCAAAGACGACGGCTGAGGCTGTAGAATGCCTGAAGACGATCCAAAGGAGGAGCCCTTTGTCATCCGAGATTGTGCAGGCATCTGCGTTCATCCAAGTGTTTTCTTCGAGACCAAAGGCCTTAAGTCCTTCCTTTCCTGCCTTGATGAAAGCACTTCTCATCATCCTTTCCTGTGAGAATTGCGCTCGCACGATGAGTTTGTCGTTTGTGCTTCTTTGGTGGTGAGGACCATAGTAGTGCAGTGTATTGTGTAGTTTGTGTATGTGCTTGTAACAATGGTACGTGAATTGGTCTCGCAACCGTGTTGAGAAGCTGAAGCGAAGCCGTGTGTAGTTTGAGAGTCTTCCTTTTTTGTCTGTGAATGTCATGGTCAGGTTTTCATCTTTCACTCCTGACTGGTCAATCAACCATCTGGCATTGAGTTTTCTGTCTTCAAGCGCGGCTTCCTTGGGCCAACCAAAGATTGTTGCAAGCATTCCTGCTTCTTCTTCTTCTCTTTTTGAATTCTTGTGCAGTAGGTAGGCTGTTTGTCTTTGCACTGTTTCTGTCTTGCAGTCGTTTTCTGCAATCTGTCCTTTCAGGTTGGCTATTTCTCTTGCGTGCTGCCGTAAATGTGCCTCAATGCTGCCGTCCTCTTTCTCCTCATTGGGGGTTTCTAGTATTGTCTGTGGCTTCTTTGTCAAGGGGGATTTGAATCCTCCTTGCCGGATTGGGGTTGCCGTCTTCATCCTGTCAATGGAGTCATGTTGCCTTTGCCAGATGCGTCGCTGGGTCGTCACACTCTGGGAGTCTTGTCTGTCTGTCTTGTGTTTGGATTTGTAGCGGCTGTATTGACTATTGCTGCTTGACTCTTCTTCTGAATCTTGCATGTTTTCGTCTTTTTTCTCCTCGCTGCCTGAGTAGTTTTGTTGAAGGCTTCTTGCCAAAGGTTTGCTTTTCTTCTGTTCTCTCTCTTTCTGTTTTGTTGCGGTCTGCCTGACCTGTCTCATGAGTTCATGGCTGCTCTACGGCGGACATATCGAAAATGGGCACCTAACCCCCTTTGAACCTAACAAAACCATCTACATAATATAAAGAACAGTGGAGCCATCTGTTGTCGAAATGCGTTTTTACCGGAATCGACGCTTTCAAATTATTTAAAATCACATTTAATCAGCGTTGGGAAGCCTGAGAGACTTCGATGTTGATCATTCTTTCCAGTGAATCACAGCAAAGAAACTCAACCCAAAGCCACATCTAACCTGGGGTAAATTAACACAGAAGTGGACAACCCATAATTATACACTTTTTTGCAGGGCTTTCATGGGCTTTCCACATCTATGTTGGATTACCAGAGGGTATCCATTTTTTTGGCTTCTATCCATCTTCAGGTGGAAAAACCTCTGTCGTAGTACAACCTGATGAAAACCATCACTTCAATGCTTTGCCCTGGAAAAGACCTATCTTTAGAATTCTTTAGATGGATTGTGTACAAACAGCTGTAGCTCAGAAATAACGCATCAAACTACCCTTCACCTGTGTGTTTGCCTCTGTGTTTGACAGTGAACTGCCACACATTCTGCTGGTCACGGAACATTTAGTAAACGTTTCCACTTTTTCCCTCATGTTTGATGCTGATTTCCCTGTATTCTGTCGAGGTTTCGCAATTTCCCTTAATTTCCTGTGTTGTGACTTAAACCATGATCTTCGGAACAAATTCCCAGCGTCATCCAAGCACACCAAGGCTGCACCACTGTGAGGCGGCGGAGCAACGCTGGAGGCCAGCGACGACCAGGTGCTCCCCGTGTCTTCACTGATCCAAAGGTCCCCGAAACAGCCTGGGGAACTTAAGATTGAGCTCGTCAACAATGGTGCGGCCGGTGCCCGATTTTGGAATCACTAAGTTGGATCATGCCTCATTTTTTAAAGGTTTATTGGTGGTTATATCAAGCACATACTGAGATGCAGTTATAAACAAACTTAAAACTATAGGGGCGCCACCGGTGATTGCAGTGAGGTCTATGGAAATACCCAATGGATTCTATGGAAATAATTAAAAACATCCATTGTAAATAAGAATTGGACATAATTACCATTGTATTCCCAAATAATTATCATCCAGAGTATCCAATGCTTATAATTCTACAGTAATTATGTATATATATATATATCATATTATATCAATCATATTATATGGTATTTTTCACATATTATTCAACAAAGCCACACGTGTTTAGTTTCAAAACGAATCAATAGTAATTTAATTCTACAGAAACACCCAAATGGATTGCAGCCAGACCAAATGGTCCATGCCTTCACATGAATCTAGGAGCCTCCGTAAGCTCGAGATATTTATGTCAACCGTAAATGGGGGTAGTTGGGTTATCCTTCATTCATGTATTGTCTAGATATCACTGATTTTGTTAATTAACTTGGATAATCCTGGTGCAAACCGTGTATTCAATGAACCAGTCAGACTATGAGAACCATTCCCCAAGTCCTGTCAACCCCCACATGGGCTAATGTTCAACTTGCCCACAACACTATCACATACCCAACCTATGTTTGACATTGTTTGACAACCAAACAATCTCCACGTCTTGCAGACCCCGGAAAGTAATATATAACCAACCAAATGAAGATACCCAAATGATATGAATTTTCCACTACCCACGACTTGTTTGCTCCACAAAACACAATCCACACCATTGTTTGATTTTGACGAAACCACGAGGAAAAAACAAGAAAGTAAGCAAATGGACACCTATCCAGTGAAGTACTCTTTCAGATATGCATATACAATATGTACATATAGATATATGCACATACAATATATACATATATATATAATAATAATAATAATAACAATAATAATAATAACAATAATAATAACAATAATAATAATAACAATAATAATAATAACAATAATAATAACAATAATAATAACAATAATAATAATAACAATAATAATAATAACAATAATAATAATAAAAATAATAATAAGAATAAGAATAGTAATAATAATAATATATATGTAATATATAAAATAATATATATATATAATATATATATATATGTAATAGAATAGATATAGATACATAATGTTCCTGCCAAAAGTTTCCCGAACCCTTTACCAACCAAATACATTCCATGCAAACATCTGTCAGTCCCTCTAAAATGGACGAAACTACAATTTCCATTCACTCGATGTAAGTTTTGGTTAACTAGTCAACTAAGTCTTTATGGGGGGATGTAGCTATACTTAATGGCTTTAGAAATCAACAAACAATACAAACTGAGGCATCAGCCTGGTAAAACGACATCGTTTCCGATCAGCCCAAGCATCCCTCTTCCCCTCGTCCACCGGCCACCACCACCGTGACGCCCCTCACGACCGCCGTCGCCGCCGCGGCTCGCGGCGCCCACACGGCGCCGACAGCCACGCGGCGCCAAGTGAGACCGTCGTCGCTGCGCCAAACGTCGTTCAGAAAGCGAGCCAAGGCGACGCCTGGAGATGGGATCCACCATGGTGTGACAGATTGTGAAAAGACATATGTGATTATATGGACGACGATACATATACATAGACATCGATATTATCTATCTATCTATCTAACTATCTATCTTTCTATCTATATCTATGTATGTATGTATGTATGTATGTACGTACGTACGTACGTACGCATATAAGTTTATGCTTATGTTTATGTATATGTATATGCATATATAAATATATGGTTGTTGATCAAAATTCCTTTATCCCGGAACGGCCATTCTTCGCGAATAAAAATTTTACTTTCGCGAAACTTTCGCGAACTCCATGTTTATCTTTCGCGGGGCCCATGTTGGCCAACAACACCTCTTATGAAGATTCGTTCACCACCTGCCAAATTACGCCAGAGAATCACGGATCACTTCTTGGTAGCCTTTTAAACATGCAGCTAGCATCACGGAATCCCTTCTCAGGACAGATTTTTTTTGCAAAGTTTACTGGCCCACCCCCTTCAACATGCACTTTGACTTTCGCCCGCTCTTTCGCATAACTTTCGCAGAACTTTCGCGAAAATATCCCTATTCACAGACCCCGGCCATCAGCAGGGGGTGCACTGAAGGAAAAACGAAGACCAGGGGCCTTGGTGTTTGGCTCTCGCAAAGCATCACTTTTGGAAACTTGGCTACTGCTACTCGCATTCTCTGGTGCCCTTCTCCTGCCGGACCCCGGGCGGCAGTGGGTGGCAGCCCTTTCATATAATGATTATAATACCCAACTTTCGCGAAACTTTCGCGAAATAAAATTTTACTTTCGCGAGCTCGAAAAAAAACTTTCGCGAGGGTTTCCAACATAACATTCACGGCTTTCGCAATTAAAACTCCTTACAAGGACCTTTAGATCGATCACCATATATATACACATACGTGTGTAATAAATACGGTTTAGTGTGAATACCATATGTATG
This sequence comes from Cladocopium goreaui, assembly GCA_947184155.2. Taxonomy (NCBI): domain Eukaryota; class Dinophyceae; order Suessiales; family Symbiodiniaceae; genus Cladocopium; species Cladocopium goreaui. Next base: position 518,755 of record CAMXCT020001702.1, on the reverse strand, counting down.
ATAGAATACATGACAATGTATGATAGTAGATGTCTATATGAAATTCATTGACAATAATAAACGATATTAAATGACAACATACGACGATATGATACAATACGTATAGATATATACTGGTTGGTGGTTTCAACCCCTGTGAAAATATGAAAGTGAGTTGGGATTATTCTTCCCAATATATATATGGAAAAATAAAAAATGTTCCAAAGCACCAACCAGTATATAAGTTATAAGTATATAGTATGTACGTATTGATTTGCTTGCTGTGTCCATTGCTTCTATGAATTGTTTAGTAGAGACTTGGGGATGCTTTTTTAAATGGGTTTGCCACACCAATGGAGATGTGGTACCAGTAACATTTGGACACTGGTCAAATCGGAGGTGCCAATGCAGCCATCACATTGGCAATAGTGTGTCTTAAAGTATGTTCTTAAACCATCCGCTTCTTGAGGCTCATTAAGTTTGACCCGTACCCATATATGTAATTATATGTACGTGTGCGTATGATTATGTAATGATATATATATATATCATTACATATTGTATGGTATACTCTGAGTGTCAGGTACCAACAAAAATAAGATCATGTTCGAAGGATGCAAGAGAGTATTGTTTTCTGTTTTGCAACATCCATGTGCCTGGATTCAATCTAGACATGTAGGCGATAATCAAGAATGATAATACATTGATCATCTGTATATAACCACAAGCAACACACACAAAACAAAAGTGAACCTTGCATCTTCATCCCACCTAGTAAGTAGTTCAGCCGCTTGATTAAAACTCCACTTGCATAGCTATTTCCAAGTTCTTATCCAGTTTCTACCCTGGGTGTACATCCAAGTGACAATGTGGTGCCCCCGGTGATGTTCGTTGGTTCAAAAACCACATTAGCTATAGAAATCTATAGATGTATCAACCATAAATCCAACAAATGTATTCGTCAAATTTCGTCGATTTCATTCCCCTGTTGCACCACCAACAAAGGACCAATCTCCGGCGCCGCACCTCCCAGCAGAAGCAGCGTTTCATGTCCAGCGCTTTCCAGCAGCAGCAAGGAATGACCATATCTCGCTGGCCACTCAGCGGACGTCACTTGGCACGTCCACTCTGCGCCCTGACCATCGCCGCAGCTCCAAATATCACCTCCAAAAAATCCGACACCCAGTGGGATGTGGGAACTGGCGTTTTGTCATGGGGCTACCTCCAGTGATGGATGACCAGAAACTTGAAAGACAGGCTATGACCTTCCTGAAGCCAGACATCCCTGAAATCCAAGTTGGAATGCTTTGTGCGTGGGTCTATCGAACTACGTCTGCGGTCAATCTTTCGAGCTTTGGATAGATATCTGCGATGGGTACACCACTTGAGCGGTGTTCAAAACTTCAATTAAAACTGAATATTATCCTTCTGCGAAATCCTTGCGCCATCCTTGCGCGACCACAATGGGAGCTTGCGCGCGGACAATTTTTCAAACTGAGCTTTCGCGACCTTGCGCGAAGATGAATTCCTGAGATTTGGTGCATATTTGCTTGCGGGATGCAGGCACGAAGCTGATCTCGGACTTGGGTTTCTTGGCTTCTCAGATTCTCGGCTCCCTCGGTTGTTTCTCAGCTTCTCGACTTCTTGGCTTGTCCGGTGGCTTCTCGACTTCTAGGCTCCAATCAACGCAGTTCCTATTTTGCCAGCAGTGTAGTCCCTGAATGCCTCCAGTGAGTGTATGGCCTTGCAGCGGCATGGCTCCCAGTCCGTGCAGTGGTTTTGCTTAGTGTCCCGCTCAGAAAGAGCATAGTAGCAAAATGTAGCCAATATGGTGAGTCTACGATCATCTTGCTACCGGTTTCTGTGGGGCATAGTGGCCAGGAACCCCTTTGCTTGCGCGAAGCTTGCGCGAATCTTGCGCGAACCTTGCGCAAAATTCAGGATGTGTGAAATCTTCAAGGGTCAAAATTACACGCGACAGTTGCCTCCATGGCCTATTACTGGGCCTATTACCATTCAAAATCCATGACATCCATTCAAAGTCTTGTTTGCTTAAACTGACCTTTGCAAGCCAGAGGGCCGACATACCAAGAAAACAATGCAACAAGGAAGCAACGGAACTTGTCACCCATCTCGTCTCGTCCCATTATGTTGTGTAACCCTTTTCGTTGTAATTATATTCATTCATTTCTGTTTCAATTTTCTACATGATTTCAGGCTTGCGCGAAACTTGCGCGTACATGAGCTTGCGCGAAGCTTGTGAAAGGTTGCGCGCGCGTGACGCCATTCAATTTTAAAGAATAAATTCCACCGAATACTAAAATCAGTTGCCGGCAGTTTTGAACGTGGCTCACTTGGCCATTCACCACAGATCCGAAGTCCAAAGACCATCACCTTATCTGGCAATCATTCCGTCTTTGTGGAGACCAAAAAACGTTTGTGAAATCTAACGACCAGCTATGAGCCCCCGTTCTTTATATGTTGTTTGCCTTAGTCTAGGGTCTCTCATCAGGTCATCATCACCAGCATCACCATCATGATCATCCTCTTTCATCCACGAGAATCTAGCGCCAGCCTGAGAGACAATGTCTCCAGCTTGAGTCTCCACTTTCAGTTGATGGAATTGCATCATTCCACCAATTCCATCCTTCATCTTTCCTTGAATCTTGAATCTTCTACAAAATTCCGAAGACCATCCGAGAGTCAACAAATCTGACATGTTCAATTTGACAAGGCCATAAATTAAGACCAATGTCCCACTTTCAGATAGACCCAAATATCCTCTTGATATATAGTTAAATTGCGGTTATATTTCCCAGAATATCATTACGTGTATCCCGTTATATCTCATTATATATACACACCCATTACGTTTGTCTGGTATCGACCATCTTTGGGTAAATGCCAGCTGGACGACTATGTTAGACTATATCTCATCATATCCCCGCATTGTTATACATTTATCCCCAACCCATCAAGTCGGTTAGTTGTATCCCCGATACATCCCCATTAAACCACCATTTCTGTATGATGCTTCATTCCATCCCATATATGTTTGCTTACATATGATCCTATATATATGTTTGCTTACATATGATCCTGTATGCGTATGCATGAACAATGGAGGCTTGATATTGACCAACATCTGTGGTCAGGCCTGAAAGGGTTGGACCCATACCACAATTCCTAGTTCCCCAATATATACCACCATTGATCTGTGATTGTCCAATCCCGTATATCTTTACCATTCTTGACCTATGTTAACCTATATGGCCTATACATTTCCCATTAGGCCCTACATTCTGACTACCCACAATGTCCCATCCAACTTCCCATGATTTCCCATCATGTCCCGCCTGAAAGTCCAGCTTTTCCCACCCCCCCCAGCATCAGCACGTCCTTCCGCCGCGCCACCGCCGCATGGCCGCTGCGCGCCGTCCACGGCGCACAGGGCGCGGTGCAGCGCCAGGTGGCGCCGCCGTCGCAGCTGCACCAGACGTCCTGCAGCGCCCAACGGCCACGCGCCACGCCGCCAAGGAGCAGGACGTGCTTGTCCTGGTGCCAAGTTGGAAAGCCAGAAGATAGTATGACCGTCGGATATTAAATTCTGTGCAGGCATTTTAGTCCAGATGCCACATGGCAACATTCCAGGACCCTTCTACTTGAACAAACATATGGCCACAGTGGACTGGAGCGCATGGGAAAAAAGTTTGAAAGAGCACAACTTGGCAACTTAGATGAGCACATTGACCCTCAAAGTAGGCAAGCAGGGGAGGATATACTTTTGAGAAATACATGGATCAAGATGAATCTCACGTGTTTCAAAACCCTAGCACGATGGCCCTAGACGATGACTTTCACTTTGGACATGGCGATGTTTCAGTGAGATTTAAGACTGGCGGCCGCTCTGAAACATAATAACCATTGGGGATTTTCATGCCACATAGGGTAGAAGAGATAAATATTTGAAATAGACAGCCAGATTGATTGCTTGATATGCCCATTAAATCAAACCCATGTGTGGTTAAAACACCAGTTCTGTTGCTTGAAGCCCCACAAAGTAGCCCTAACATACCCTATGACCGGTAATTTGACATAGCCATGGAATTCCATCTTAGAACGTGACCCTTTATTTCAAAAGATTTACATGGATTTACATTGAAATCTTCCGTGTTAAACTGCTAGATTAGCAGTTTGACAACTTTCTGTGCTGCTTTGAAGGCTTGAATCCCCAGCCGGGTGAAATGCCTATGGCTGGTGAACCCCCCCGATGTCCCCGACATGCCGTGGGCTCCTTCCCCGGCAGCACCACCATTGCATGGTCGCAGCGTGCCGGGAAGTCCGACGCGCCCGTGTCGGCCCAGGTCAGCGCCCGTGTCGAATGCGCTTTCGACATTGCGGTGGTGGCATCTCGCCAAAAGGGGACGCATCACATAGATAACATAGATATGTCAATATTATATATATACATGATCATGGAATAGATCAGATATAGAACATGGATTTTTCTAGGAATATGTCCCTGTCCCTTCTAGTTTGTTTTTAATCCGTATTCTATTCTGTCAAAAATGACTAGTGACCAGAGTGATGATGGTTGCGGGGGATTCTAGGATGCTCGTCCCATTTGGTAAGTGGTCAATAACCCCTGGTGCTGCCCAAGTCCAAAAATCCCCTACATGGTGCTGCCCCAGTTTGGAATCGCTTAGTTAGTTTATAGATATGAGACTAAGACTTGGGTAGATATGTGTATAGTTGATTGGCATTATAAACCAACTTAGGCATAACTTAACATTATATCTGATCTATACACATGACCAAAAACGGGTGGCCATCGAATATTCCAGATTAAACATTTGACATGGTACATTATTTGACAAGCGAGGACTACGTTTTGGCTTGACAGCTGCTTTGGGTACGAAACTACAACATCTATCAACATATTGATTCCTGTAGATGTAAATAGTTCAATATTACGATGAGAAACTGTATCATCTCTGGTTGAATTTCGTAGCCATTCACCTGCAATGTTATGTGCTTCTGCGGTAGGCCTTCAATTTCATAAGCAAGGGAAGTGCAATGGAAATGTGTTCTGTCATGAAGTAAAATCGGACACAATTGCTGCTCAGGTCAATTGAAAGTTGTGGCCTGCTCATATGTAGGTGTGTAAATATGTGGATACAAGTCCAAATGATCCTCACGCTAACAAATTCTGGAAATGTGTCAAGCATCCAACCTTGGGAACGAAACTATGGGATAATCAACATGAGAAGTTTCGCTCTTGCTGTCAATCATCCAGTCTTGACCCAAACCCAAATTTGACCCATCAGGTGTTTATCCTCAGTTTCTGTCAGTTTCAACAAGTTTTTTTGAGCAATTGCAAACATGAGAGCACCAAAACAGGTGAGATAGGTATAGTTAATACCCATAGGATCCATGTATGGTATATATGCTAACATTGGGGGTATATTGATGGGATCCATGTTACCATATATAGCATACATGGATCCTACGGGATAGTTGCTGAAGGTCAAACTGAAGATGTCATAGTCTGCGACCCGGTTTACTTATCGCGGTGAGGGGTTGAATACCCATCCGCTGGTCAGCTGGTCAACAGGTTTTTTCTCCCTCCAGTCATTTGACGCAAGGCTGGGAAAAATCCAACCACCAACCCGAAAAGTCATCAAATCTACATGACTATAGTAACTTACCCTCTGGTAATTTAACATAACTATGGAAAATCACCATTTATAGTGAATTTTCCCATGAAAAATGGTGATTTTTCATAGTTATGTTAGTTTACCAGAGGGTACATGTTAAATTTTGACACTGTTCATCCAAAATCTACAGTAAAAGACACGCCCAACATGGAGTGAGGACATTGTCAAGACATCACAAACCAGCTGGACTTCTATCATCTATCCTCATTTACAGCTTAACTACAAGGATTATCACATCTTGTATCTGCCTTTTTCATAATAAAACATCACATGTATATATCTACATATATATATATATGATGTATATATGTATATTATGGTTGGTAACACATGGTAATATCTAGCTATCTATCTATCTATTTATCTATCTGTCTATCTATCTATATCACCGTTGCGCGATCCCCGTGGTTCATTATGACGAAAATCTCAGCGACCATTTCAATAGGGACGGTGGGCTTCTCCGTTTTCGTCAATGGGGTACCCCAAAATCCGCATTGCACGTGAAAAAGCACATTGCAAGTTCCATATTGTAGAACTGCTGGATCTAATATAATTATATATATGTATAGAAATACCCATATATATATATATGTATACATATATACCCATGATATGTATAATAAATATGATATATATTATACAAGATACGTACGTACACAATATAATCATCATTTGTGTATCTAATGGCATATTCCTATCTCAATCCTCATATTTTTCTTTAAATCCTAAGCTTTCAGGCTTTATATAGTTATATCCCTATTACATACAATAATTTAAATACATATCCTACAATGTGTGGCCTAGAATGCAAAGTTGACTTATAACTTGGTTCACTAGGGTTTCATGGAAGATACAACTATAGTTGAGACTTCTTATAAACCAACCCTGGGGGGCCACCTTGCCCCATTGTATGATATCCCCGTTAATGATTTATGGTCAGTGCCGGAATTATAGAACGGAAGTTGAAGAGGACGAAGGTACGGTTATTTACCGTACCCTGTTGTTCCATAATTCTGTTTTCCTCGGAAGGTGTGAAAAAAAAATGTATCTGATCTTCCTCTTATTTTTTTGCGTCGTTCTATAATTCTTGTCGGAGCGCTGCTGTTCTATAATTCTGTTTTCCCCCATTTTTCTCACATTTCCCATTTTCGTTCTATAATTAATGTTTCCCGGGCCCCGTTCTATAATTAATTTTTCCGTCGAACGGAAAAATTAATTATAGAACGGAAAAATTAATTATAGAATTATAGAACCTCTTCCGGGGTCCCAGAAATCCTACAAAATCACCATGAAATCTAAGAAAATCACCGTGAAATCCCATAAAATCACCATGAAATCCCATAAAACCACTATGAATTCCTATAAAATCACCATGAAATCTGAGAAAATCACCTGGTAAATGTGGGAAAAATGGGGGAAAACAGAATTATAGAACGGAAGTTGAGGAGTACGAAGGTACGGTTATTTACCGTACCCTGTTGTTCTATAATTCTGTTTTCCTCGGAAGGTATGAGAAAAAATGTATCTGAATTTACTCCTAACCTTTTTCGTCGTTCTATAATTCTTGTCGGAGCGCTGTTGTTCTATAATTCTGTTGTCCCCCATTTTTCTCACATTTCCCATTTTCGTTCTATAATTAATGTTTCCCGGGCCCCGTTCTATAATTAATTTTTCCGTCGAACGGAAAAATTAATTATAGAACGGAAAAATTAATTATAGAATTATAGAACCTCTTCCGGGGTCCCAGAAATCCTACAAAATCACCATGAAATCTAAGAAAATCACCGTGAAATCCCATAAAACCACCATGAAATCCCATAAAACCACTATGAATTCCTATAAAATCACCATGAAATCTGAGAAAATCACCTGGTAAATGTGGGAAAAATGGGGGAAAACAGAATTATAGAACGGAAGTTGAGGAGTACGAAGGTACGGTTATTTACCGTACCCTGTTGTTCTATAATTCTGTTTTCCTCGGAAGGTATGAAAAAAAATGTATCTGAATTTACTCCTAACCTTTTTCGTCGTTCTATCCTCATTAAATCCTCATTAAATATGCATTTGATCCTCATTTCCTCACCAAATCCCCATTAAATCCTCATTTTATCCGCGTTTTATTATCATTTCCTCATCATTTCCTCATTTTATCCTCATTTTATGTCAGTGCCAGGAATTATAGAACGGAGCCAGGAGGACAAAGGTACGGTATTTTACCGTACCTTTGTCCTCTTCCCCGTTCTATAATTAAATTTTCCGACTCCGCTCCAGGTTCGAACCCGGAAGAGGACAAAGGTACGGTATTTTACCGTACTTTTGTCCTCTTCGCTCCGTTCTATAATTCTGGCACTGACTGTAATTATGTTCCACCGTTATCACCACTATATATCCATATTGTATCCATATTGTATTCAATATATATATATATACACAGTACTTTAAAAAAAAAATCGATACTATGACTACCATCACTGTCAAACAACCCCGCCGCCTTTGTTCCAGTCGCCAGGCCGAGCAAAGTTTCCCTTTGCGCGCCATGGGTGAACAGCCCAGGGCCTCTGTTCCGCCGAGCAGTGGCTGCGAGACACCCCTGTTGGTTGATGATTGCAGGGATATATATATATATATATTTATTTATATATATCACCCTCTGGTAAACGTTTGCATAACTATGGAAAATCACCACTTTTAATGGGTAAATCCAGTATAAATCAGCATTTTCAATAGCTATATATATATATACTGTTTGGGGTGTTTTTTTACCATCTTGAAACATATGAAAGCCAATGGGAAGGATTATCTCATATATTATGGAAAATAGAAAATGTTCCAAACCACCAACCAGTGTATATATACATATTAACCAACAATAGCCAACCAGATAATTGGGATAGATAGATAATTAAACCATGATCCAACTATAAGATACTATAACACTCATCAAGGATATTGGGATAGATTTGGGGATTATGAATATACATTACGGGAAATCCTATGAAAACCCGCCAGAATAAAAAATACGTGGGATCATCCTTCAAAAACTGCGCATGTGAAAGGCTATGAGATCGTCCTGTCCTGAAGTAGACAGTATAGATTTTCAAACCATTGCTGAAATTTCCTAGTGGTGTTTCTTTCTTGAGATCCCCATAGCTGGTGTGAAAGAGTCCTATTTCTTTTTTACATATATATATATACATAGTTTCCTGCTTCTGTCCATGAAACTCGATATCCTCATCTTGGTTGCTCAACTACCAAAACCTCTTCGCAAAATCATCATCTATAGCAAAAAGGTCTCCTCTAGGGAGCAAAATTCATATATCCGCATTGATAAACCCGCTGGGGTATGAAAATATCTATCGCAAAATGATGATCTACAGTTATGGCCCTTTACCAATTATAAGTACTAAGAAACCCCATTTATAGAATGTATAATCCCATTGGAATAACCAGTTATAACTAATAGCCATGGCCACAACTCTAGTGAGCAATGTTCAACCCAACCCTGATTTTGCTTGTAATCCCATCTATGGTCCCAGATCATATGTGACTGTCATCCCGAAGAAAACCATGGTGACTTTGGGGGAAGGGATTTTTGGCAATCATAAGCCATTCATAGCCGCTGTTAACCATTATTAACCACATTTGAAACAACGAAAAAAAAACAAAAGAGGATCTACTAAGCATTATACAATACTATGCAATACTATATAGTGATAGTCATTATATTAAAAAATTGGCAAATCCCTAGTAATTTGGGGATGACTATAGATAATATATCACTTCATTGTGACTATATATAATATAATGACTCTATATATATATAAATTTCATGGTGATTTACTTTTCCATCTTGGGGAGCAAAAAACACAAGTGAGTCATCGTTGGAAAACATCTCGCCTCCAAGAGTAAGATGCTGTCAGCGGCTCCTGCGGCCTGGAGAGCGAACGAAAAAAATCACCATTTTATAACTTCTGTCACTTCGAATTTATGTTAAAATTGGTCCGAATTTTCGAATTTTCGATAGCTGTGTGAAATTACCGGAAGTTACAACTAAATTCGAACTTGCAACTAGACTATACAATAAGTAACCAACGTCAGTAGTTAATAACTTCAATCAGAGAATATCTGGAAACTCATTGATTCACGTTGCGAACTACTGATCAACATATGGGTTCTTTTACCGGCAAACATATTTAAATGGGTTGGTTTAAAGAAAGTTCAGTACCGGAAACCATGGGGTTTATCCTCAAGTATGAAGCTTTACGGTTTCGATTTTCCTGTCATCCAATTCGAAGATTAGGAGGTTGAATGATGGCTTTGAACCTCACACTATTGGGATTCATCATCGAAATCACTGACCTGAGCATATCTATAAGTAGAAGAAATACTCTGCAATGGGGTTCGTGGGCTAGTGGACAGACCCACACTCAAATAGGGGATAGGGATCGTTTGCTACCGAGAATCTAAGCAACCCAAATTCAAACCAAAGAAACCCAGTTGACACTCCCAACTGAAAGAAGGTTATTTGGGGATACTCCTGCTAAGAGTCATTCCATTTCCATCAAAGTAAGGTCCTGCAGCCAATTCTTTCTTCATACATTATCAAACCCATACGTAAACAACTCTCAATGCTTCAGCAACACACTCCCAGGACCGGACCGCCATCAGCACGCTCACGGCTTCTGAATGCTCCCGGGCCGTCAACCCCTAGCGATGGACGCAGATTTGATCCATGGTTACCTTCTGGTAAACGTTTACAGTTTGCGAACATTCTCAAATGGTCATAGAAATAGTTGATTTACCCATTTATAGTGATATATGTTGATTTATTAAATTTTGCCCATTTATAGCTGATTAGGCTGATTTACCCATAAAAAATGTGATTTTCCATAGTTATGTAAACATTTACCAGAGGGTAACCTCCCTCCCAGGTCAAATTTACGAGGGATTCCATCAGCAAACATTCGTGGGCTGAACCCCCGGTTTTCAGACAAACCGAAACGGATCTGGGAGATAGGAAGAATCAAGTAGAACAAAGAGTCCACAGTTCCACATAACAAGTAAAGAAATGAATTCCAGAAATGATGTGGACTTAAAACTAGTAACTAGTAGCAATGGAAATAAAACTCATTGAACCTAGGGATCCTGCTTTGATACCGCCAGTAAACAGCCAAGGGAGTAGACAGCCAAAAAAAATATCCATAAATACCCGAAATCCCAAGATTCACTGACTGTTTCCCAAATTGGATGAACCCCAAAAAGCATCCAACAGATCAAAAACGATTCCTAATTTTCGCTGGCAAACCGTAGGTTTCGGTGCAGGTAACAAAAACCCAGCCTTCTCAGGCTATTTTCTGAAAGCCCCAAGTTGGGGACCAGATCTTACCAGGCTGAATCATTCCCGAACAGATTGTTCAGCTGGACCTCCGCGATCCCAGAGTCGCGAACTCCCAAGAGGTAGTAAGCTGTACCATTACCTGTGACGAACACCACGACATTTATTCAAGTGCTGTCAAGGGGTCAACACACTGGAGATTCAAGTGGTTACTGGAGATTCAACATCGATTTTTTGTTTTTTCAGGGACGTTTTTTAACATTAATTTGATATATTACATTGGATCAATGGGGCATGGTCATCCACCCCATAGTGGAAACAACTACAACACATCACAATGGGTACATTAACCCCTATTAATAGATTGATGGCTATCCCACCATTGCGGGTGCACAATCCAACTTTCGACGTGCTCCATGTGGCAAGAGTCCACGCTGACTAAGCCCAAGCACTGGTGGCGGGTCAAAGGCAGCATAACAACAAGCACGAACTAAACACAACTGACGGCATGCCAGGGACATATCTTCCGTTCCACAGCTGGAGATTAACCGCATCGCGCAGCAGCCCCCTGCTAGGTGATAAAACCATGGCAAACAATGACAGCTATGTCATAGCAATGCTCGGGGACACTAACTGCTACATCACATCAGGCTGTCAAGCAAAGACAATCCTGAAGCGACTAATGAACAACACATCAAATTTGGCCAGAGTAATACATCCGTAGCCTTTGGCACTTATCATCATCTGCGGAAGAGAATTCAATGTCATGCACCAATCCAGGAGGACAACAGCTCTCCAGAGAAGGCATCAAGGTACAATTGACCAGTCCTATTCCGTAAGCAAAATTCCATCTGGAAACATGGACCACAAGGAGATCACACGCATTGTCTCCATAAATTCGGCTTTACTTAGCGCACCAAGCGGCTGCACATCACCAGAAACAACAAATACAGGCCACCGCGAACTGCCACGAGAAAAGCTGTAGGGAATATCTTTTGCCGAAGCTGATCGCTGTGGCATTAACGAAACCAAAGTCATTCCAGTAAGTTCCCATGCATGATAAAGAGGCGCACCGCAAAGCCCAGTAGAGCAGCGTGGACAAGAGTCGGCAAATAGCCAGCAGAGAATGCAATCGCAGAAATAACGGCCATAGAACCACATGTACCAATTTTGCGAGTTATAGATCGTCTGCTGGGGCACATTGGCAGTCGACAACTGAATAGCATGCTGAACACAGGAATGTGATCTCGGTCGCATAGAACATGACATGGCTCGATCGGTTCACCCCCCCAACAGGCTATCCGGCCACGCCCCGTGGAGGCTCGAGCCCAGTGGAGGCTCGAGCCCAGTGGCTATCCAACTTTCGACCGTGTATAGTGTTTATCCACCTACTAGGTAAACGACCTAGAAAATAGATGCAATTCCAACCAAAAAATAAAATAATTATGAAGGTTTCCTAAAATAGGGATTATCATGTGAACAAATGACCCACCACCTATTATATCATATTATCATGTGAAGTATATTACCTTGCCTTGGGGTTTCCATAGTCATGGGGGTAACCCCCAGTTCTCATCCATTGTTAGTGACGGGATTTTCCAGCCATCCAGCTATGCGGCCTGGGCTGTCTCCAAGGATGAACAAGTAATGGACAGGAACACATGGTTGATTAAAGATATAACAATCTAAAACATAAATATAGAAACCTATGATATATTATGATACGTTATCATACATATATATATATATATATATTGTATAATATATACAGTATACAGTATACACACACCGCATATATATAACTATATATATATAACTATATATATATAACTATATATATATATAACTATATATATATATATATAACTATATATATATATACATATTATATATATATATATATTAAAACCAACCGCCAGAAAATGTCTGAGCCTGTAAACACCAAATGATGATCCTGCTGAAAGCTGTTTTTCATTTTCAGCCCAAGACGGCCAGCGCGTCAACAAGGGGTCCCATTTAAAAATAGACAAGTTTCTCCAGAATGCTCTAGGTTCCCACGACCTCATCATGTACTGCTGGTCATTTTCAGGGGAAAACCCATCCGACATCCAATTCTGGTGTTTCTTCAGACCGACCAACACCACACTTCACCTGCACAAAGACCTCATGGTCAAACAAAGCAACAATAGGATATACATTCCAAAGGTATAGTAGAGGCTTTATGTGTTGGGACATAAAAACATGATACAAACAAATTTAGCTCATCTTGCGCCGTTTTGGCATGCTATTGTTACACGTATACCACCCTAAGGGCAGGGGAGTTCCTTCGCACCGGCAGCACCTTCGGTCAATCGGAACTTCATCTGAGTCCTGCGGACAGCTGGGGCAAAAGAGTTCATGATTCTGAAACCCATGTTATGGAACCAGGGCTTTTTATCTTATGTTAACATAGATTATCAAAAATAGATTGTAGTATCTAATCATATGTTATATAACATATATTGTCAAACAAAAACATATTATCATCTATCTTAGACACCAATTCAGGAGCAATGATTGATTTAGGACCTGTGGTAAGGAACTGGGTTGCTGTAAGCCTACCTAAAAATGCGAGATATTGGCAACCAGATATTCCAGTTGACAACTCTGGACTGATAATTCAAGGTTCAATCGAGAATGATTTCATTCTGCACGTAGAAATTGCAGATACAATGGGGATTTTGTGCCAAGATAATGATGGCAGCAACAAGGAAAGACTCATGTTCCCTGACTCCAACCATAAAATCAGTTGGAGCCCCATGAGAGGAAACCACTAGCCAGACCAAGCCAAAGACGGCTTCGGCTGTTCCAGAAGAAAATACTTCCCTCTTGCATGCTGTCTCTTGCAAACCCTTGCCGCGATGACATGATGCACATCGTAAATCATGCTGACCATTTTGCCAAGCAAAAATCTTCGGCCAGTTCAGCGCCAAGGACAAAACACTGTGCAAGGGGGACATGCTAAGACCAACTCTGATTGATCTTGCTCCCGCGGTAGCGCGACCGCCAGTGGATTGTCGGCAGCAGCCAACTCTCCGCTCTTGAAATGCTGGGCCAGAGTCCCAATGTGGGCTATGACGTCTGCTTGAGTGTCGCTCTTCAAAAGAGCAAGAAAACATTCAGCAGACGGACGCTCCTCTTCTGCCTTCAATCTCAAATCAAAACCAGTGACAAGGTCATATGCCTTTCCGCTCCTCAGACCCTGCTTCTGAGCTTCAGCGGTGATTCGTGGTGGACTATAGACTTCGCTCACAGCCACCCCTAACACCTCACTGCTGAGGCCCATGTTTCGGAACATGTGCATGCAAAATGCACTATGTGTATGAACATCCATGTCTTCGCAGAAAAACTGAGGTACTTTACTATTCTGCAAACAAGACATTTCACTCGAAAGTCCGTGAAGAGGACTGGACCACTGGAGATCTGTACACAGCGTCACCTGCCCAAAAAAAAGGTGTCATTTGTTCTGATCTCCAGAGGGTCACATTAGAATGATTCAGTCAAGCTGACTGAAGTCACCTTCAAAATCTTAGCTGGTTGGTGGTTGACCTACCCCTCTGAAAAAATCATGGAGTTCGCCAGTTGGGATGATTATTCCCAATATATGGAAAAATAAAAATGTTCCAAACAACCAACCAGTCTTAGTCTGCTAAAAAAAAGGTGACCTAAAATCCAATATTTTTTCGGCACGTCCCAACGAATAGAAATGCTGGACAAACACATCCAGATCATGCTGCTTGTTATGTATCCCTGGATACTGTAACCCATTATATCCTCATATTGCTGGTTATTAGCCGATCATGACTTTACAGACTTATATCATGGAAATCATGGAAATCAACCAAGTTTCAGGGTTAACTTATATTCCTAACCTCCCACCTCTCAACTAATGAGCCCTTCAATACCTGAACGAAAGGAGAACGCCTGAGGCCCCCGGCGCTAAACGTTCGAGCCGCCTGAGGGAAAGGGCCCCGATGTGGATGCACCGGGGGACTCTCCTACCTCACAAATGTCAAACGTTTCTTGTTCTTTTAGCTACAGTACTAGGAGAGTCTAAGTATACTATTTACATCTATATACTAGGTACTGGATACACATAGATATGTATACTACTAGGTACTGGATACACATATATGTATATTTATACGATACATGGTAAATCATACGTTGTATATATATATATACACATAGACAGATATGAACATAGATAAAGATATACAGTAAACAAATGGAGACCGGTGGCTTGATAGACCTATTGCTAACCTCGCTATCCGATTTGGAAAGATACAATGGGAATATCTATGGGAATATCATAGGCTAATATGGGCTTAATATGGGTTTCATATGCAAGTTATAGATAGTTATAGCCCTAATAACACAGTTTTATAACTTTATAACTAGCTAGGCCTGATTTAAGTGATATTGTTCACCTTAGTTGCAGGAGGTACAATCCCACTTATAAGTCTTAAGGGCCATAACTGTATATCCAATGTCTTATCACGATTAAGATGTCCCATATTAGGCTATGAACAATATGCTATTTTGACTGTTTTGGGGGTATCACCAATTTCAGACACGCCCATTTGACTGAATAGGGCTGCTTTCTTCGACATTCGCACTTTTCTGCAGGACTTCCACCTGAGTTGTTTGTCTGCTTCCCCTGCTCATAAATTGACATATGAATATATGACATATACCCACATCTGGATATATCTGGGTCAATCTTCAACCAGCCGTTCATGATTTTGAATCAAAGCTTCATCGGATCCCAGATCCCAGTTCTCCCAGGGTCGGTCCGCCATCGTCAATCTGCCTGTGGGTGTGTTCCGGACCCAGCCGCCATTTGTATTCCACACATCCTGGGGCTAAACAAAGGGAGAAAGGTTGCTGCCCGGATGCAGCCGGACTGTCGGATTGCTATCAGTGGGAAAGCCCAAAATAATAAGTTTTTCCATGTGGCGATGATTTGTAGAAGCGATTTATGGTGATGACTGGGGGATGGTTTCTGCTTGTTTGTTTACCGCATGAAAAAAAGGTTGCTAAACACAGATTGCTGATCTTGTTCAACTTTGATGGTGTCTGAAGATAGTGGTAATTTGTTGATTTCTACCAACCAAACCTAGGATCTCACTGATCTTTCGACATACCAATATACAACAAATCCTAACTTCAGAGACCTTCTCATCAGAATATCCCAAGAGTTTCTTCTACTTGTATATATATAAAAATAATAGTAATAAAATAAGAATAATAAACACATAATAATGATGATAAAAAATAAGAGTAATAATACTGATATATATATATATGCATTTTCTATTTTTTTCATTCCTTTTCTGCGTCATGTTACTGCATATTCTTACCACAGTACGATCCACTTGGACGCTTGACACAGCAGATCTTCAAAACCAATATCAGTTTTTTTTTCCCAATGGAAGCGTTTCCCAGCTACTCCGATTTTTTGGATGTTGAACACGTGCAAGACGCAACAGATATTTGACATATGACCTCAGTGTCATCACAAGTTTTCGATAGCCAATTGAAATGGTAAAAATCGTCTTTCCAGTATGTTTTCTTGGCGATAACCTGTCAGTGTCCAGGGAAGATACCCCTGGATGTTGACTCCAATCCCAAACCGTGAGCTCACCGCTTGCATCCCTCGATTCATCAGCGTCTGCAATGCACCTAACAATCAAATAAATAAATAGACAACTAGATAAATAATATATAGATGGATAAATAATAGGTAGATCGATAGATAGATAGATAGATAGAAAGATAGATAGATAGATAGAAAGATAGAAGTTAGATAGATGGATAGATAGATAGTTAGATAGATAGAGAGATAGAAAGAAAGAAAGAAAGATAGATAGATAGATCCATACATAGCTAGATAGATAAATAGATAGATAGATAGATAGAAATATAGATAGATAGATAGATAGATTGATTGATTGATTGATTGATTAGATAGATAGATAGATTAGATTAGATTAGATTAGATTAGATTAGATTAGATAGATAGATAGATAGGTAGGTAGATAGATAGATAGATAGATAGATTAGATAGATAGATAGATAGATAGATAGATAGATCGATAGATCGATAGATAGATAGATAGATACATAGATAGATAGATAGATAGACAGATAGATAGATAGATAGACAGATAGATAGACAGATAGATAGACAGATAGATAGACAGGTAGATAGATAGATAGATAGTTAGATAGATAAATAGATAGATAAATAGATAGATAAATAGATAGAAATATAGATAGATAGATAGATAGATAGATAGATAGGTAGATAGATAGATAGATAGATAGAGAGATAGAGAGATAGAGAGATAGAGAGATAATGTGAACCCGTCAATACATCGATGAATACAATAAAATACAAATGTTATATAAATGTATAATATACACACTCTGAAACTCGTAATGAATTGTCACGCTTTTGTTCCTTTGAAGTGGAAACCAAATCATCTTTTGTTGTTTCTTCGGACATTCAAAATTCTGGGAACGCCCCCAAAAATGCAAACCCTACTGGAAGAAACAAAAAGTTTCTGCTAAGGTCTCCCGTTTGAAAATGCTCAGCTTCAAACTTGGAGTGCCGAAAAAAAAACTAGTCATCCAGTCATCACTCCTTCATCACATTCAGGTGGCAGTTCATCCCACTCCATTCGTTGCCCTGGCGGCCATGGCGACACGCTGGGATTACGAATGTGTTGAACTATAGTAAGCCTGTCATTTGGGGATGTTTATACAACCAATTTTTGGTGATTGTTGGGATGGTTGATTATTGGGTTGACCACATTAGTCATAGTCCAAAATGGTTTCGGGATGTTTTGGGTAAGAAATCATATGAAGCACGCTCATGACTGCCCCAAGTAAGGTATATGGTGTAGGGTTTTAATTTGTATATATATATATATGCATAATGTTCATATTCATGAGTTGGGCAAGACAACTACCCGGACAATTGTCTGCAATGGAAGCGGACGCCTAAGGTGAGAGGTACAACTCATCACAAATCCTGCATCCAGCTAAATCAACATGAAGACCACAAGCGCTCAGTAGAAACCTGTCTTTTTCGATGGAAACTGAAGAAAACGCAGTGTGATTGAGATATGACTAGAGTTGCAATATCATTTGTCAACCATGACCACGAAACTGAAGACAGACTGAGAGCAACATTTTTGGCACAATGGTTTTTATCCACGCCTGGCAAACTCACAAACGCAATGGGATTTTGAAATATTAGCAGATTTTGACCATACTCGGGGTTCCAATTCAATATAAGCGGACACATTTCACCATAGGTCTATAGGAAGATATAGGAAGTATTAAGAAGTCACAGAGGCCCCATGTCCCAACTTACAAAGCTTAAAATCCCGTAGCCATCTCTTTTTTTTCCACCCCAACTGCCACCCATCGGGGCTTGGATTGACGTGGTCCCGCCGCTGGTCGCCCTAGCCGTTGGCCTTCAAGCATAGCCGCAAGCTTGGGGCAAAAATCATCATTCGCCTTGGCGCCGCTTGTGGGATCATCCGCAACAACCATAGGTGCTGTGAAAATTTTACCAGCGAAGCAATTTCCATATTCCAAACATGGTGCCCAAAAGCTGGATGGTTTATAAGGGAAAATCCCATCTATAAATGGATGAGAACTGGGGCTACCCCCATTTCAGGAAACCTCCATGTCAATTTCAATACTGTACTTCAACCGGACATGAACCCGTATGGTGAGGTGCTGGAGAAACATCAAGTTGGCTCCAGCGAACGGATGGACTCCCATTAATCTTCCATTCCCTGCTATGCCAACAAAAACCTATGTGGCCTCCTGTAAACGTTTACATTGATGTGATGTTTACCCACCATCTGTAGATCATTTTCCGAACAGGAAACCATTGGTTTTCTAAATCTATGTTGGTTTACCCTAGGGTATGCAAGAAAACCACAATGTTCTCCGGGTTTGTCTGAAAATTGAGCGGATCAACCCGAAAATCAAGTCCATGAGCAGCATAATTTGGGGGCCCATCCCTGAATTCTCAAACAATCCCAGTTGCTCAGTCAACCCCCTTTGGTTTCAATGTGGTTGATATGAACATGAACGTTTTGCGTGTTCAATTGTTGGATTCCCTCGGTTTTGTTGATTGCGGCGCATCGAATCCAATCCTTCCAGCCCCTATCCTATAGTTTCATATATATATGTATACAGGTATATTATATACATATATATATATACATGTATGCCGATCTTTTAACTATCAATGAAACAATTGAACATATCAACTAATAGAATAGAACACATATTGTGATCTCACGTCACCGGATATTGTTGCTGTTGATTTCATAAAGTCACCAAAACACCAACCCCAAAATCCTGCTGCAAACTCCGACATCACAATCCCACAGGAAGGTGCCCAAGAGTTCGTCAGTTGGTTTATAACCAGGCGTAGACCATATCTAATTTCATCTAAGTATAAATAGATCCACCATAATTTCGAATTAATCTAGTTGCTTGGTTATGAGCTGCAAGCTGGTTTTAAAAACTTGTTAGGTCACTTGGGCTGAGAACTCTGCCATGAAAATGGTTCATTTTCCCAGGTCCGTCACCCGCCTCATTGGTGGGAAGACAAAAGGCGTCCAAGACATCCGGTAGCTCCAGCATGGCGGACCGCACCAGCCACGGGCGACGCAGCGAGCTACGCGACCCCTTTCTGGAAACCGACACGGCGAAACGGCCATTGTTTATTTTTTTCGACCTGAAATCAGGTCATGTGTACAATTTGAAAGTGCTGAAATTTATCACGTTTCGTTGTTTGCTTTTCGATTGTGAATCTGATTTTTTTGGCAGAGTTGTCAGATAATGAAACACAAACAGTTCCCTATGAGCCAGCGTACGAAGAAATCGTGAGGCAAGATGACTGGACAAGCCGGTTGATCGTTTATCAAGGACCAGGACCCTCATTAGTTCCCTGCTGCCAGAAAAGACTACTTAGTAGCGTTTGCAACTAAAAAAAACCTTATCCCCGCAAGAGACCCCAAACAGTGTGGGGTGAGTGGGGGGATAATGTGTTATAATGTTAATGTATAATGTTGTTGTTGCTGATGATGATGATAATTATCATGATGATGATGATGATGATGAGGGTGTTGAGGATGATGAGGGTGTTGAGGATGATGATGTTGAGGATGATGATGTTGAGGATGATGATGATGAGGATGATGATGTTGAAGAGGATTGTGAAATGGATGATAATGTGGTGGAAGATGTGGAGGAGGAGGAGGAGGATGTTGCGGAAGATGAGCTGGAGGATGATGAAGTTGAGGATGATGATGTGACTGGGAAGGAAGATGATGATGTTGAGAATGATGATGTTGAGAATGATGATGTTGAGGATGATGGTGATGATGGTGATGATGATGATGATGATGATTGATGATGATGCCGGATGATGATGATGATGATGATGAAGATGAAGATGATGATGATGATGATGATGATGATGAAGATGAAGATGATGATGGTGATGATGATGATGATGATGATGATGTGGGGGATGTTGATGTGGAGGAGGAGGACCGATCCCAAGACCGAGGACCACACTTTGTGCGAGCATGCGCAGTCGAAATGCACTTCAACATTTCAGAAGAGCCGCTTCACACGGAAATTTACAGATGAAAGGCCGCAGACCAGAATGAGCCCAGAACGCAAACACACACTTTGTGCGAGCCCGCGCAGTCGAAATGCACTTCAACATTTCACAAGAGTAACTTTATACAGAAATTAACCGCCAAAATGTCGCAGGCCACTGCGCAGTCGAAATGCATGTCAACAAGTCACAAGAGCCACTTTTCACAGAAATTTACATTTAGATGCCGCAGACCAAACCCGCGGACCACACTTTGTGTGAGCCTGCGCAGTCGAAATCACTTTATACGGAAATTTACAAGTAAAATGTCGCATACCAAACCTGTGGGCCACACTTTGTGCGAGCCTGCGCAGTCGAAATGCATGTCAACATTTCGCAAGAGCCACTTTATACGAAAATTTGCAGGAAAAATGCCGCGCCCGAGAAGCAGGACCCACACATTGTGCGAGCCTGCGCAGTCGAAATGCACTTCAACATTTCAAGCCACTTTATACGGAAATTGACAGGAAAAATGCTCGAGACCAGAGTGTGAGCACCCCAATCAGCACCGGCCTTTACTCCTACCGTAAGAACCCCTCAGTGTGGACACACTGCTTGGGGAATATCTTTGGAGCTAATATTGTGCACCTCTACAGCAACACAAAGCCAAAGAAAGCAGAGATTTCGCTGCCTGCTTTCAATCCCTGCTTGTGTTGCAAATAGCAACAAGCATGAGGCTGCAGTTGTACAAGTTTCTTTAAAAAACACAGAGACTATGATTCTAACAGTTTTAACAAAACGTATCAAAACGTAATTGCAGCAAACATCAGCTGTTAATTTGAATCACCTGTGTCTGTTGCTGGCCAGAAGAAAACCCAAGTGCCCGCGACTAGCGCTGTGCTCTTTCTTCTCGGGCTTTTGTCGACTGCGTGTTGTTTGTTTCTAAGCAAAATCCTCAGAAGTTGGACGTTGATGTCTGGAAGGCTTGGGCACTCCAAATGCACAACTCGCTCCGGCCAAGCAAGGCTTTGGAAAACTCATTCAGACTTCAGCTAAACCATACGAAATCAGTGCAAATCATTAACACAACATGGCAAAACACAACCACCATGTAGCTTGCTGTATTGATTTTCGGGTCCCATTGGGTCCGACACCAGCTTTGGTGGAACCGATAGATGCAATTGCTACCCGTGGCTTCCTATCAAACTTCGTCCAGTGCAGCCCCATGTTTTGGGATGATTCGCCCTACTATTCGCATCATCTCTGGTGAGGTCGTTTTTTCGGGTCGCTATCAAGGTAGCCCTAAATCCACTGGCTGAATTCCGGATCTTTTCTCATTGAAATTAATCTCGGTTCCAAGCTTCTCAACATTCTCAACTCAGCCCTTTTGTGGCAGAAATGGCATCACAGGACCTCAGAAAGATGGACATAGACATTGAGTTTTCTGCCAGGGTGAGGTAGTCAGGAACTAGGGATGCTACTTGAACAGGGAAATGCACGAATTTTCAACGTCAGCAACAATAAGATTCATGTTCATGTAAAGTATGGGGGTGCTCATGGCTTTCAATGAGTAAAATCCATTTATAGCCAAGCAACCAGGTCCCAGTTATCAACTTCTGAAAACAAGGGTTTGGGCCAGTGATGGCTAAAATACCAAATTTATTGTGAACATTCCGGGGACAAACATTTTCGGCTAAAGGATAAAGCAGCGTGGAAAGACGGATTTCTATACATGAGATGAAAGTTGCTAGTCGATTGTATTTCTTGAGGACGCTTCAACTTTTGACCGGTATGGATAGTGACCCATATTTTTCTTCAACTCAGGTTTGAACAAACCGTGGAGCAGTACCCTCTGGTAATTTCAAAATTTGCCATGGAAAATTGCCCATTGAAACTGTTGATTTCCCACATAAGTTCCATATCGCCAGAGGGTACCAATACCTTGCAAAAAGTGAGATCTTCTGACGTGTGGGGCATGCCATGCCACAAACACTTTATTTGGCAAAACCTCATCTGGTTGACGGTTTCAACATCGTCGCCCCAACCCGGACGTTGCTCCACACTTACAATCGTCATGATCATGATCATCATCATCATCATCATCACACAAAAATTTGCCACCCCCTATGAACAATATTTTGGTTGGGGTAATAACATCAACTTTATCGTCATGAGGGATCAAAATTCGCCACGCCCTATGAACAATATTTTGTTTGCGGTAATAACATCAACTTTATCTCCATGAGGGATCAAAATTCGCCACGCCCTATGAACAATATTCTGGTTGGGGTAATAACATCAACTTTATCTTCATGAGGGATCAAAATTCGCCACCCCCTATGAACAATATTTTGGTTGGGGTAATAACATCAACTTTATCTTCATGAGGGATCAAAATTCGCCACCCCCTATGAACAATATGTTGATTGGGGCAAAAACATCAACTTTTATCTTCATAGCCACCTGAAGTCAGACGCGGTGCAAGGTCAGGGTTGCAGCGAACATGTTTTAACCCATCCCTCAAACAATGTTAATACCAATATTGATATTGATAGTATATTGATAAAACCAATCCTGAATCATCTCAACGAATCATCCCAAGTATAACTTAGAATGCTGTTGAAAAAACGTAAATACATTTGAACCCTTAACTTGCCAACATCTTACTTTTCCCAAGACATTCGTAACGCCATTCTTGGAATGATCCAACTGCCTGCGCGATGTCTGGGTATCTGCTGCTGTTTTCCCTTCAAAAAAGTGATGGAAAAAAACAGATTAGCCTCCAATAACTAGACATCAGTATTGTAATGTAGAAATCATCTTGCTCTGTATAATGTGGCAAAACCCAACAACAAACCTACCATTTGGGAATGTTTATAATTTATAATGATTTTGGGGATGGTTTATTATTGGGTTTACCACGTTACTAAACCCATGCATGATGATAACGATGATGATGATGATGATGACGACGGTGATGACGACGAAACTTACAGATATGTAAACCAGTGGTTTAAACCACAGATATTGGTTGCTTTGCTGGAGGATATTCACGGAACCCACAGACAGCCAAAGTCACTGGCATTGAAGGCTGCCAACACTTCCTTACTGTGCTGCGACAACTTTTTCCCTCGCCGCCTTCGGACAATTTCAAGGGAAAAGTGACAGAAAACTATGGTTCCAATATGGGGTGAACCAATCGTATGAGTGCCGGGCAAAATATGCATTTTCAAATCCAGCAAAGGTTCGGGTTCTCCTTCAATTGCAAATGGTGGTTGACTCAACCATCTTCAACATAAAGTCTGAGTGCGTTTTTTTCTTACATGGTTTTTCATTGGATACTGCCATTTCTGGATTCAATGCTAGTATTGTGGGATTTGCATACCGCATACCCCATTCATCCGCATACACCATCTCTGTGCATCTCTTCGGTTGGAGCATTTCGTCTTCGGCTCCAAATGTCTGATGAAATGAATGGAAGATTCAGCAAAATCTACGGGAAGGGGCCTCTTAGACAGATCAGTTTGTTTTACAGGGCTAACCACCATTTTCGGTCGATATATTTATACGTAGATGGGATTTAGAACCAACTTATAATGGTGGCCCCAATCCAAGTTCGAACATTGACCTCTGAGGTCACAGTGAGGTCGCAACATCATTCAACCAGATTGACAATCTTAAATGTTATAATGTTATACATATATATATATAGTATATATATATATACATATATAATATTGTACCGTTGAAAAGTTGAACATCATGTGAAGTTTAACCAAAGTTAAGAATAAATCATTGGTAGCCAATTCTGTTCCAACCAACTTTAACCTTTAATAAGCCCTTGAAAAAAACTCCTATGTACAATTCATCAATCAAGCATGTCTTACCCGCCTCGATTATGATGATGTGGAGGTTTCCAAAAATGGGGCTACCCCCCAAAAAATAGAGATATGTCTGGGTAAATGATCATAATTCACTCACCTGAAATAAGGCTATCTTGGGGGGATGATTCTCCTTACTAACCATGATTATAGTGAGGTCGCAGTGGGGTCGTTATAATTTCCCCAGATCTGTTGAGTATTGAAACCCATGGTGACGGGGATCCCACCAGCGCCTCTTTTTTCTTTGAGCGGCTTCAGAAACCTGGTCAAGCGCCAGAGTTTTTTTGCCGGATCCAACCTGGATGGGGATATACACAAGTTTCTGGGGATACCATGGAAGAAAATCATCTACCCTCTGGTAAACGTTTACAGAACTATGGAAAATCACAATTTTTAGTGGGTAAATCAATTATTTTTATGGCCATGTTCAATAGCTATGTTAAATTACCAGAGCGTATCAATGGGGATTTCATGGTGATCCACATTCTGGTACTCAAACATGCTTTTCTAATAGTTCGATGATTTTCCCGCTTACATGTTGACTGGCCCGTTTTTTAGTTCGGGGGTTCCCAGCTAGCCATGCTTGATGACACAGGAGGGTTGTCATCCAACATCTTTTCCAAGAATCTCCACAAGGTGGTGCCCCCCCAGTTATAAATGGGTTATAATCACATTAACTATAGATATAACACATACAAACCATAGTTATTGGACTTATGTTCACCAACTTAGCTAACTATGGGGTTCCAACAATCTCCAACCTACATCATCCAACCTAAAGAACCCCACATATCCAACCTGACGTGAAAACCGGGCGGCATCCGAAATGGGCCACTAATGGTCCACATGGTGTGGAAATTCCTAGATTTCTTACCACGAAGCTGACATCCGAAACTTTGCAGGTACTCTGGGGTACCAATGTGCTTGTGGACAAGAAACACAGGGATTTTCTCACGAGCAGAACATCAAACCCACCATTGTTTAATGCAAAAACCATGTACAAAGTTGCCAATAATTTATTGCAACACATTTATTCCAACAGTCATTGGCATAAAACAATGCTATTTTTTGCAACACACATTGGATCATCCCGCCCTGGTTTCGGCTCAGCTTGGAAAAGCGCTTTAGATCGCCACGACGGATCGGCGGATCGGTACCCCAAAGTCCCAAATGCCAAATGATCATCATTTTCAAAAGTGTTTGATGGCAATTCTGGAATATATTTACGCCATTTCTGGACACACCCATATGTGCTATTTGGTTCAATCCTTATGTTTTGGTGGTTGAATCACCGTTTGTTGCTGTTTACTGAAGATATTACAGAAAACCACACTTCTGGACAACCTTTAAGTCTCATAATTTTTGCCTTGCATCCTCCCATAAATTCCCATACATCCCCGTTTTTTCTAGTGAAACATCTGAGCCACTAATAGAGATACCACAGGTCGTTGATAGACTTCCCTGCAACGGGTTGATTCTTAATCACCAGCCAGGTAGTAGAATTCCAGTTCCATTAATATAATTAAAACCCCAAAATAACCCAATTCATGGTCATGTTCAAAAAATACCAAGATCAACAAATGGGTTAATATATGTTGGTTGATATCCTAACCTATGCACGGAGCAATTTTTCACCGCAGCGTAGCCTTCTCCGCATGGGCTCTGGCCTCCTCGATCTCCTCCATCATGCGGGCCTGGGAGAGCATAGATCGAAGCATGGTATCCCGGCTAACCCCCAAAAAGATAGAAAAGGCATAAATCATATGAGATTTGGAAAAATATCAAGATAAATTGCATATACACAATATTAATATATATATATATATACAGTATATATATATGATTATATATATTTGTTGGTTTGCAAAAAATGTACCAGGGGCAAATGTGCAAACAAATGTGGCAACTGGGTGCAGTTCTCCGAAACCGTGTTTAGTCAGGTGATCAACAAAGGGAATACATATCTATAGTAGATATCTACTATAGATATCTAGGGTATCTATCTATAGTATCTATCTATAGTAGATATCTATAGTAGATACCTATAGTAGATATCGATAATAGATATCTATAGTAGATATCTATAGTAGATATCTATAGTAGATACCTATAGTAGATATCGATAATAGATATCTATAGTAGATATCTATAGTAGATATCTATAGTAGATATCTATAGTAGATATCTAGAGTATCTATCTATAGTAGATATCTATAGTAGATATCTATAGTAGATACCTATAGTAGATATCGATAATAGATATCTATAGTAGATATCTATAGTAGATATCTATAGTAGATATCTAGAGTATCTATCTAGATATCGATAATAGATATCTATAGTAGATATCTATAGTAGATATCTATAGTAGATATCTATAGTAGATATCTAGAGTATCTATCTATAGTAGATATCGATAATAGATATCTATAGTAGACATCTATAGTAGACATCTATAGTAGATATCTAGAGTATCTATCTATAGTAGATGTCTATAGTAGATATCTAGAGTATCTATCTATAGTATCTATCTAGAGTATCTTTATATAGTACATATCTATAGTACCTATCTATAGTACATATCTATAGTACCCATCTATAGTACCTATCTATCTATCTAATCTAATCTATTCTAGTCTATTCTATTCTATTCTATTCTATTCTAATCTATCTATCTATCTATCTACCTATCTATCTTTCTATGTATATAATTATTAATGAAACCATCAAATTTACTTAATCTTGTTTTCACAATTGATCCGGTCGATTTGGAAGTTCGTATACACAGTCACGCGAGGCTCGTCATCCTCCTTGTGGCGAACGGCTGGTCCAAAAAGTGAAGAAAACCTTATAGTATAAGGTAGCCACCCAAAAAAAGTACCAAGCATCACTCAAGCATCTTAGGATTTGGATACATCAACGAAGAATTTGAAACAGAAAATCATGTACTTTCAGCAAAATTCACACTTTGACCTTGAGAATCTGCACCATTGAAAACTCCGATCCCACAACATCAGGCTACAACCGCCTGGTTGGGCCCCCGAGCGCCTGTCATCTTTGGCCTTGGTGGGGCGATCTCATGTGGCTCACACCATGACCGGAGGGTGTGATGGGTGATGATGGGATGGGTACCTTTACTTTCCGCCAGGTAGCCAGGCCACATGTTCAAACATAGCGCTGTTGTGTGTGACTTGTCTGATTTATTTGTTGGGCCTTTAAAAAATCCCAAGGTCAAGAAATTGAATGCACCCTGATTGGCTGATAAGACACGACAGAACAGCTGGAACTCATCTCAATTCTCAACAAAAAGACAAAACACATGTTTCTGCGAGCAAACTACTATGTGCGCCACTACTATGTGTGCCAATCATGCTTTTAAGTTGTAAGGACCTATGATTGGAAAGCAACTGGGACTTCCTTGGGATACCTGGAGCAAGCGGATTTGTTTGGCGATTTTCTGAAAGTTCCGCCAATCCGAATCATCATTCCAGTGACATTGCGAGGTGAGGTCGTTCCAAATTATCCAGACCAGTGTGTTTTTTTCAATTTCGGGACGAGATTTCTGAGTTGCTCAAATTCCCAGAAATGTGGAGTTTGGCAAAACCAACTGCATTTCAAGAATTTCTTCAATGTGGGTAAAACAGTGCCCTAAATCCCCATTTTTTGGTGGTATGGTTACCATCCCCAGTCATGGGTGGTTTCTGGCATTGTTTCACCCACATTAATGGATATTAAAACCAATTCTTAACCATAGATCTGAAAATCTGATAGGTGAATAATTTACCAGAGGATATATCCCATTCATATCCCATGAGATCACTTTAAAGTGGCTTAAAGAAAACACCACACGCCACTGATCCGGAGATCAATGTGCGCCACCTGGGCCCAGTGAGAGATTTCACCACCTGGCCGGGGCGACCGCAAAAACCACCCTGGGACCCCAACATGGCGGATGTTCTGCGTCTGTATTCAGAGAAAAATCGCTGTGTGTAGTAGTTGGAGAACAACAAATATCTACCCAAAAAATCTACCCCAAGATCAGAAACTTTTTTGGAAATTCATCCACATATCATGAACAACATGCATTTTTGAAGTGTGCTATGGTCATGCCATTATGAATGGGATTGATTATTTGATTATGTACCCTCTGGTAAACTAACATAACTATGGAAAATCACCATTTTTAATGGCAAAACTCCCTATAAATTGCAATTTTCAATAGCTATGTAACAAATTACCAGAGGGTAAATAGAATATATTACTTCATGACCATCCGTGGGGGTGGGCATATAATCCGAATTCTAACCATGCCACATATGGATATACCATATGGATATATATATATATATATATAATATACAGTTTGATGCTGGTTGGCAACTTCAACCCTGCAATGAACTGTTTAAACATCATTGAAACCAGTGATACCAGTAGTACCCGCACGAGGCGGGGCGGAAGTTGCCTTAAAGATGTATATAAGACCTTTCTCATCTATAGAACTTGCATGCGCCGTGCGCCAGCCAAGCCCGTGCGTGCGTGCACTCTGCGAAAGTGGTGTCCTGTTTCACATGTCACATTTGAAGCTCCACTTCGCACTTCACGCTTCACACTCCACACTTCACACTCCACACTCCACACTCCACACAGCACGCTTCCCACTGCACACTCCACACTTCACACTTCACACTTCACACTCCACACTTCACACTTGACAGTCCACACTTCACACTTCACACTCCACACTTCACACTTCACACTCCACACTTCACACTCCACACTTCACACTTCACGCCCCACACTTCACTCTTCACACTTCATCTCATCTGAGCTCTTCTCACCTTATCCCAGCTCATCTCTTCTCATCTCATCTCTTCTCATATGTCATCTAAGCTTTCATGAATCACTTCCCAGTACTACTACTAAGGAACTTGCATGCGCCGTGCGCCAGCCAGGCCCGTGCCTGCGTGCTTTGTGCGAAGCTGTTGCAGTGTTGCTGTCCAAGAACATGACCTGCGCGCGACCCCGGTACAATGCAAACACTTTCCTCACACTTCACATTGCACTCTTCACACCCCACACTCCACACTTCACACTTGCACTTCATCTCAACTCATCTCATCTGAGCTCTTCTCATCTCATTCCATGTCTTCCCATATGTCAGCTCAGTTCTTCTTGGCTATTTTCATGTCAAGTACTTCCCAGTACTGATGTCTACTACAAAAGCTTGCACAAAGCACTTCCCAGTACTACTGTGTACTACAAAGCTTGCACAAAGCACTTCCCAGTACTACTTTGTACTACAAAGCTTGCACAAAACACTTCCCAGTACTACTTTGTACTACAAAGCTTGCACAAAACGCGTTCCAGTACTACTTTGTTCTACATAGCTTGCACAAAGCACTTCCCAGTACTACTTTGTACTACAAAGCTTGCACAAGCTACTTCCCAGTACTACTTTGTACTACAAAGCTTGCACAAAACACGTTCCAGTACTACTTTGTACTACAAAGCTTGCACAAAACACTTCCCAGTACTACTTTGTACTACAAAGCTTGCACAAAGCACTTCCCAGTACTACTTTGTACTACAAAGCTTGCACAAAGCACTTCCCAGTACTACTTTGTACTACAAAGCTTGCGCAAAACACTTCCCAGTACTACTTTGTACTACAAAGCTTGCACAAAGCACTTTCAGTACTACTGTGTACTACAAAGCTTGCACAAAACACGTTCCAGTACTACTTTGTACTACAAAGCTTGCACAAAGCACTTCCCAGTACTACTTTGTACTACAAAGCTTGCACAAAACACGTTTCAGTACTACTTTGTACTGCAAAGCTTGCACAAAACACGTTCCAGTACTACTTTGTACTACAAAGCTTCTACAACATCAAGTTCTTTCGCAGAGAAGCTTTTACACACAGCAAGTTCTTTCGCAGAGAAGCTTGTACACACAGAAGCTTTTACACACAACAAGCTTCTTCACAGAGAAGCTTTCACACACAGCAAGCGTTTACACACAGAACACTTACACACAGTGCTTTTACACATGGCAAGCGTTTACACACAGAAACTTTTGCACAGAGACGCTTTTACACACAGAGAGGCTTTTACACACAGCAAGCTTTTACACACAAAATCTTTTTCACACAGCAAGCTTTCAAACACAGCAAGCGTTTACACACAGAACACTTACGCACAGTGCTTTTACACATGGCAAGCGTTTACACACACAGAAACTTTTACACAGAGACGCTTTTACAGAGAAGCTTTTACACACAGCAAGCTTTTACAGAAAAAGTTTTTGCACAGAGAAGCTTTCTTGTACATAATCACAACAGGAATTGCAGCTCCAAAACTGGATCTCGACGCCAAAGCGACAAAAAGACGATTTTGAAGCACTTTTTAAAAGGATTTTTAAAAGGAAAATTATTAGCGCTAAAATTGAGAAAATCTGCTGACAAATCACTTTCGCAGCCTTGATGCAGCCATTCCAATACGATTTACGATCTTCAGCTGCAAAAGACAATAGTATTACGCATGCAGCCGCTGCACCAAGCAACCTTGACGCAGCCACTACAATGCGATCTGCAGGGACTGAGTTGCAAAACACAATAGAACTACGCACAGGCGTCGGAAAATGCAGCTCCAAAACCGGATCTCGACGCCAAAGCGACAAAAAGACGATTTTGAAGCACTTTTTAAAAGGAATTTTAAAAGGAAAATTATTAGCGTCAAAATTGAAAAAATCTGCTGACAAATCACTTTCGCAGCGTTGCTGCAGCCATTCCAATACGATTTACGATCTTCAGCTGCAAAAGAGAATAGTATTACGCATGCAGCCGCTGCACCAAGCAACCTTGACGCAGCCACTCCAATGCGATCTGCAGTGACTCAGTTGCAAAACACAATAGAACTATGCGCAACGGCATCGGAAACTGCAGCTCCAAAACCGGATGGATCTCGACGCCAAAGCGAAAAAAAGACGATTTTGTAGCACTTTTTAAAAGGATTTTTAAAAGGAAAATCGCTAGCGCCAAAATGGAGAAAATCTGCTAACAAATCCACTTCGCAGCCTGGATGCAGCCACTCCAATACGATTTACGATCTTCAGCTGCAAAAGACAATAGTATTACGCATGCACCCGCAGCACCGAGCAACCTTGACGCAGCCACTACTCACTACAATGCGATCTGCAGACACTGAATTGCAAAACACAATAGAACTACGCGCAACAGTATCGAAAATTGCAGCTCCAAAACCGGGACCTCGACGCCAAAGCAGAAAAAAGACGATTTTGAAGCACTTTTTAAAAGGATTTTTAAAAGGAAAATTACTACTGTGAAAATTGCGAGAATCTACTCGCAAATCACTATCGCAGCCTGGATGCAGCCACCCCAATACGATTTATGATGTTCAGCTGCAAAAGACAATAGTATTACGCATGCAGCCGCGGCACCGAGCAACCTTGACGCAGCCACTACAATGCGATCTGCAGACACTGAGTTGCAAAACACGATAGAACTACGCGCAACGGTGTCGGAAATTGCACCTCCAAAACCGGATGTCGACGCCAAAGCAGAAAAAAGATGATTTTGAAGCACTTTTGAAAAGGATTTTTAAAAGGAACATTTATACCGTGAAAATTGCGAAAATCTACTCGCAAATCACTATCGCAGCCTGGATGCAGCCACTCCAATACGATTTACGATGTTCAGCTGCAAAAGACAATAGTATTACGCATGCAGCCGCGGCACCGAGCAACGTTGAGCACACAAGGTGTCGTGCTCCGGCTTCCTCCCCAAAACATAGCCCATGCAACATTCATGCAGCCATTACAATGCGATCTGCAACCACAGCCTCAGGAAACGCATAGAACGACACCACAGGAACAACCACTTGTCGCAAAACATATAGAAGGAACCAATCGCGTCCGGAACGACCGCAGCCGCACCCGTCGCACACACGAGGTACCTTTCATCGTCGCCTGCAGCCACTTTACACGGAAAAACAAAAGGTTTCGTGCTCCGGCTTCCTCCCCAAAACATAGCCCATGCAACATTCATGCAGCCATTCCAATGCGATCTGCAACCACAGCTGCAAGAAGCGCATAGAACTACACCACAGGAACAGCCACTTGTTGCAAAACACATAGAAGGAACCAATCGCGTCCGGAACGACCGCAGCCGCACCCGTCGCACACACGAGGTACCTTTCATCGTCGCCTGCAGCCACTTTACAGAGAAAAACACAAGGTTTCGTGCTCCGGCTTCCTCCCCAAAACATAGACCATGCAACATTCATGCAGCCATTACAATGCGATCTGCAACCACAGCCTCAGGAAACGCATAGAACGACACCACAAGAACAACCACTTGTCGCAAAACATATAGAAGGAACCAATCGCGTCCGGGACGTCCGCAGCCGCACCCGTCGCACACACGAGGTACCTTTCATCGTCGCCTGCAGCCACTTTACACGGAAAAATACAAGGTTTCGTGCTCCGGCTTCCTCCCCAAAACATAGCCCATGCAACATTCACGCAGCCATTACAATCCGATCTGCAACCACAGCTTCAGGAAACGCATAGAACTACGCACATAGGAACAACCACTTGTTGCAAAACACATAGAAGGAGCCAATCGCGTCCGGAACGACCGCAGCCGCACCCGTCGCACACACGAGGTACCTTTCATCGTCGCCTGCAGCCACTTTACACGGAAAAACACAAGGTTTCGTGCTCCGGCTTCCTCCCCAAAACATAGCCCATGCAACATCATGCAGCTATTACAATGGGGTTCGCAGCATCAACTCGCTAACTTGCACCTATCTTCGCACAGAACGACACCAGAACACCAGATGACAAGAGTCATGCAGCCATTCCAATGCGATCTGCAACCGGAGATTTCAAAACACCCTATAACTACGCACACACAAGCACACCCAAAGCAGCTTCAAGCCACCGTTACACTGCGGGAAAAAAAAACGACAAACCGACCGCAGCCGCATCCGTCGCACACACTAGGTACCTTTCATCGTCGCCTGCAGCCACTTTACACGGAAAAAACACAAGGTTTCGTGCTCCGGCTTCCTCCCCAACTCACCACTTGCCTTCGTCACCGCTTCCCTTCCTCACCACTTCCCATCGTCACCACCTCACTTCGTCACCACTTCCCTTCCTCACCACTTCCCATCGTCACCACATCCCATCGTCCACTTCCCTTCCTCACCACTTCCCTTCCTCACCACCTCCCATCGTCCCCACCTGCCTTCCTCACCACTCCCCTTCATCATCACTTCCCTCCGTCACCACTTCCCTTCCTCACCACTTCCCATCGTCACCACTTCCCTTCCTCACCACTTCCCATCGTCACCACTTCCCTTCCTCACCACTTCCCATCGTCACCACTTCCCTTCCTCATCACTTCCCATCGTCAGCAATTCCATCGCTTCTCACTTCCCTTCCTCATCACTTCCCATCGCCACCACTTCCCTTCCTCACCACTTCCCATCGTCACCACTTCCCTTCCTCACCACTCCCCTTCATCACCACTTCCCTTCGTCACCACTTCCCTTCCTCACCACTTCCCTTCCTCACCACTTCCCATCGTCGCCACTTCCTGCCTTCCTCACCACTCCCCTTCATCACCACTTCCCTTCGTCGCCACTTCCGTAACTCGGAAGTATTGCTTCCCAACTTCCTTTGATTAGATTATGTATTGTTATATTATGTATTGTTATATGATCTACCACCCTTCGTCAAGGTCAATTTCATAGCTTCTTATTCTTTTGTTATGTATTGGTACATTATGTATTGTTATATGATCTACCACCCTTCCTCAAGGTCAATTTCATTGCTTCTTATTCTTTTGTGATGTATTGGTACATTATGTATTGTTACATGATCTACCACCCTTCATCATAGTCAATTGCACCAAGCAAAAGTCATTCGTAACTCGGAAGTATTGCTTCCCAACTTCCTTTGATTACCACAAGATCGAGCTTTTGACTACCACCCTCCTTAAAAAAAACAGAGTTGAGTGAATTCTGTCAAAAAGCTAGCTGCATAGCTGTAGAGAGTTGTAACCAGTCATAACCCTCTAATTGTTAATTATTTTGGCATGGCTAAGGTCAAATTTCCATTTCCCCAGGTTAGTGACCAGTTATTTCATCAGCTATATGTACAAAACACGTTAAAAAACAGTTATAACCAGTTCTTCCACTGGTAACGTGACGTCACCAGTGGCAACAGATTCCGGCGCCTTGCCCTCGGCGCGGGCCGCGGAGACGGCTGTTATGAGCGCCCGGCGGCTCTGAGGACCTCTTCAGGGATATGGATGATGAAATATGATACAAGGTTGTGCCCCCCCAGTTATAAGTTGGATATATAGATATATCTGGTTTACAATAGATATATCATGATATATCTACCATAAGTAAGTATAGATACCATAAGTAAGTTTATAATAAAGCATAGTACGTATATATATATATACCATAAAACATAGTTATTTGAAAGGTATTTGAATCATAAACCAACTTGGCTAACCATGGGCACCACCTTGTATGATATTTGATATATGATATATGATCCCATTATATTATGGTATGATCCCAACATTGATATCCCTGTAAGTTACCATGAAACTCTGTAGTATATGTGATATATGATCCACTTATTTATACTATATACAGTGATTCATATAGTCACTTGTATAGTGTGTAATATGGGGTAATAAATGATACAATGTTCACAAAGATCAATATGAAAAAAATGATATGATTTATGCGGTAATAATGGAAAATATGATGTGAAATGTGATATATATATATACATATGTAGTCCCATTAATCAGAAAACAGTGATATGATAATATAATGATAATTATTCTATGATGTGTGATATTAATGATCCCATTATTTATAGTATACAGTGTTTCATAGTCACCTTTTAATAGTGTTTATAATGCAGTGTATATATATATGGGCTATGTGATATATGATATATTATAATCCCATTATAATCTCATTATAGTTCCATTATTTACAGTGTTTCATGGTGACTTAATGGTTACCACTTGGGGCAGGATTTCTTCCATCCGCAGTATGTAATATAAAATAGGGATATCCCGGGATATCATGTTATTACATTTTTTGTATCCTTATATAGATATATTTGTTTTTCCGCGTATATTCCCATTATATCTATCCTACAAGGTGGCGCCCCATAGGAAAACCATGGGAAAATGGAGATTTCATCAAGAAACATGAGGATTTCCATGGGGGTTCTTGTTGCTG
This sequence comes from Cladocopium goreaui, assembly GCA_947184155.2. Taxonomy (NCBI): domain Eukaryota; class Dinophyceae; order Suessiales; family Symbiodiniaceae; genus Cladocopium; species Cladocopium goreaui. Next base: position 482,867 of record CAMXCT020001702.1, on the reverse strand, counting down.
ATTTATGAGAAAGTCGTATAAGGAGTCTCCACAGGAAATTGACCCCACGTAAGGTCATTGACCCCCTTTCCAACCTTTACACACACCTTCACAACAAAAAAACAACTCACTGCTTCGTCTCAAAGTTGGTTTCCAAGTCATACTGGACGGTCGGCCCCTCTGCAAAGGTTCTGCCACCAAAGAATGGCGCGGTGTAGAAGTACCAGAGATACAATCTTATGGGCCTTCACTCATATCCGCTTAAAAACAAGTCTCTGAAACTGGTCCAATGATTTTTTTTAAACACACATCCTCTGATATTTGTGTATATTATATATATATATATTATCAGTGATGATATGGTAGATGTATCCGTTGATAATCTATATATATATATACAAATAAATAATTGTTAATACAGTTTAACATATACATATTTATCATAATATAAAACAACATATTTCTATTTAAACATATAAATCAATAAATACTAATAAATACAAATATATACTAATGAATACTAATAAGTACTAATAAATACTTATATATATATATATATATGTATATATAGATATATTAATGGATGCATCGTTCATATCAATGATTGGGATGCAGCACATGCCTCCTTTTTGTGCAGCTCGATCCCACCTGCAGTCACTGCCTTGGTGATGGACGTGTCCTCCGGAGCGACGGAGGAATCGGAGGAACCAGAATTCATATATCAGCCATGTTCCATTCAGTGTATATATATATATATGGTATATATAAAATTGTAAATAAATCAATAAATGTATAATATGATTTATAATATATCATTATAATATATAATATATTATATATATTGGGGGATATTCCATCAATCTAGCTGGAGCTATAAGCCAACCAAGTAGGATGCACCCCCAAGTAGGATGTGAGACTTGGATGGAAATCGTGAGGGCAGCCATCGAAAAACAGAGGCTGATCTAAGGGATCAATTTCCAAAGTTACCTTGGTACTTGAAGGTAACTATAATATGTAATATATTATAACATCTGCAAAACTCGCAGTTGAATCTCGAAGCATCCCCAATCACTAGCCTATTCTTGGAGCACAGCGACTAATCACTTGCTAGTTCCATTGAAGTTCTTTGGCCTTTGGTATAGTAACTGCCGAACGAAAAGTCCGCGTGGCATTGTCCCCAAAAAAGTGGATTTCGTTCAAATTCTGGAAGCACATTTCATCCAATGATATTATGCCTGGCTTGGCAAAACCCTGGTACCCGGATGGTACTATAGCTGGTTAACGGTTTTTGTTCTTCCCCCAGTCATATGCTAGAGGTGTTGACCCATCCTCATTTTCCATGGCGACGTGGCACACCATTCCAACCACCATTTTCGATGCTTAACAAAAACATGAAAATTGGCGAGCTCACCGATGATACTAAGCAATATAATGACCCAACTATTACAGATATATTGCCAATTATGTTTAAAACTATCACAAAAAATGAAATGAATGTACAAAATCATGGCACATAAATTTTACATCAATATGTATCTCACTATCTCATATTGAGAACGGGATTCCCGGTTCATGGATTGTGTTAATATACTCCCTAAACTAAACATGAACCAACCCATCTATCAGTTATATCCTCTTACATCCCCATATTTTAACGGTTAGAACCCTATGAAATGATGAACACCAGTAAGTGTTGTAAACACATCTGCGAGAAGACCTCGCTACCCACCGCCACTGCCTTGGGAACTGCCTTGGGAAGCGCCTTGGACGACTTCTGAGCCTGGCAGGTGGAAGATGGTCAAACTGCGGAGTGGAAGCGGCGTTCTCAAATCCGGAATTCGATGTTCAACTTCACGTGAAAATAAATGAGCCGCAATCTGTTTCAATTCGCAATATTCACAAGCAACATCAATCAATTGGAAATATCTGTTCTGTTGTTTCATGATGGTAGGCTCAGATTCCGCACACATCATGTCCAGTTACGAGGAGACTATATGATGTATTGCTGGTCGGAGATGGTGTTCTAAACACGAGCAAAAAACTACTGTATATAATGTGGTGAACTTAATCATAAACCGTGATCAAACATGATGGTATAAAACGGTATAGCATGGTATAAACCATCCCCAGTCATGGTAGCTTTATGGCTGCCAGGTGTCATGGACACCATATGGACACCATCAAAGATCCGAACAGCTCCACTGCTGCTTAAACCTATTTCCAGTTTGACCATGCTTGACCTAAAGATCATCGGCGAAACGGCCAACTTGTATCTAGAATCTCAGTTCATTCAGGCTGTTGCAACCCCAAAGCATGATGTCTCACCACGGACTCTTCTGATTCAGCCCATTCTTGTCTGATTTACCCAGCCTGGAAAGTCACTTAGACTTTCGCTGCTTGACAGAAATCCCCAAAGTGGACCATGAGAATCCCCAATATATTGGGTACATAGTAAACACCACCACGACCACCCACCCCCCACCCCCACCACCACCACCACCACCATCATCATCATCATCATCATCATCATCAAGATCAAGATCAAGACCAAGCGTAAGTTATCAATTAGATTCCGCTATTTTCGATAGTTGAAACCTACAAACTAGTGACCACAGTTTTAAGTTTGTTTATACGCTCAATTTTAAATAGATCTCCCATAAACCCCTGGTTCTGTTAGTTGCAAATCAACTTAACGAACTGGGGCACCACCTTGTAACAACGCAACGACGGTCGAACCTTGCCGATGCTACGCTTCACTCCAGCTTTCGCTTCGGACACCTGACCTGTGCGTGGCAGCTTCGGTGGCACCTGGCAGGTGTAAATGTCGCCATATTTCACAAGAGAAATTTTGCCCTTACGTAGACCAAAAAATAGCCACTGAAAATCGCTGCGAAATGCCCCTTAAAGAGCATCTTAAATTTGCAATTCCCCGATGAGATTTCAAAAATAGCCCAATAATGGCCCGATGGGATTCTGGGCATAGCTAGCAATATCGGAATATAATACCTATATATTCGGGATAATATGGGACATAACTTTCTATAACTAACACAACATGTGTCTGAAAATGACGATGAACACCAATGAACACCATAAAGTCGCACATTCCAACAGGAAAAATGATGGTAAGCGATTGGACTTTAGGGCGCCACATTTTCACTTTCAGACAATGATTAGATGATCTAGAATGCTGAGTGGGGTCAAACAATCCAGTTGCAAATGCTTTAGGGCATTTGAAGGTCAAATTCTCGTTAGATACACCTTGAACAACCTTGTTGGTAGTGCAAACCCGCCAGCTGACTTCAACCCCCAAATATCTACCTTCTTTAACAACGACTACCGTCTCCAATTCCAGCGATCTATCGATAAGGACCTGAAGGGCCTAATAGCTGGGCCATGCTGGGCAAGTTCAGCCTCCACTTTTCTTTCCCAACTTTTTGGCTTTTCCCATGGCAAGGGCAATGTAACACGCTACCGTGAAGCAGTTTTTAAAACCTGTAGCGTTGCCACATGCACAATGTGGCACAATGTCGCACAATGGTCATCCCAAAAAATGTCGTCGAGCTTCTGAAACGTTGTAAAACTTTATGGATTCCAAAGCCAATGTTTGGGTGCCGGGTGTCTCTTGGAGTTTTCATCATGGCGTTGGCCACCCTGTCCACACCATGAAGAACATACTCGGCCCCCTTCATCCTGAACAGTAGCTTTTTACGGAAACTCTTCAACTTTTTTTTGTGGTTTGGGGATCTGGTGCGCTGTGATGAAGAAGCTGTGCACCGTCCCTGAAGCTGAAAGAACGACAGAACAGGTACCATCCTGATCACTTCTATATAGAGGCATCTGCTCCTCTACAGGTTGGTTCATAACAATCTTGGCCCATTCTTAGTGATAAATATCCGGATTGAGACTAAATCCCACACAGAAAAAACACATGTCATATAGCATCATAAAGGATGCTTCTGGCTTCGCTCACTTGAAGTTCATCAAAGTAGGAATTAAAAAGTCATGATCATCGAGTATCACAAGACACACTACAGGTAGTTTGAATGCTTTTCGCTCATGGTACGTCAAGGTACGTCTTATTTCGGTCAATCTGCCACAGTCAATCTTCTGGCTTTGTTTCTTAGACAGAATCAGACCTGGGAATCCACAACGCGTATTGTCCTTGAATGCCTTTGAACCAATCACACCAACCACCAAATCTTAGACTCGCTTGGCAGGTGTTCATTTTTTTAATAATCGTCTCAAATTCTCAGATTGTCTTCAAGTCATGTTCCCTTGATGCATGCCTGGTTGGTGGTTGAGCCACCACCTGAAAAATATGTTCATCATATTAGCGATCATCATCTATGATCAAACTTTTTAAACAGTCATGTGGTGTTTACCCGGTTTTATATCCCCAAAATCTCCAAAAATGGTTGGCATAAACTATGCCCAGTCATGGTAGGTAAAAATTGTTGGGTTTGCTGCAACATAAGTGAAACCGCCAACCAGTGAATTGATACGTCCACGGTTGATCAACCGTCTGTTTTGTAGCGAAATAGTTTCTGGGTGACAACATGGCTCAATGACCTGTAAATGTTTCTCGATTTCTCGACCATTGATCACTGGCTCAGCATTCCCGGCAACCGCATCTTTTTCTCTGCAAAAAGTTCTACTGTGAAAAAATCTAAGTTTTGCTACTGTAACATCCATCTTAAATCTTCTTGGAGTGTCTTGGAGAAAGTGAAACGGATGGCACTTTGGTGCGCCCTGGCAACCTGTTGTTGCTCGAGCAGCTATAATGTATATCGGTTGCCTAGTGAGCTCCCGAATCTTTATGTGAAAAACGACGTGAGTAAACACCAACACGTGCGTGGCTCAAAACTCGCATGTAAAACCATACATTTCACAAATGCAAGGTGGTGCCCCCTAGTTACATGTTGGTCCATTCTACCTCACACAACTACAGTTCCTTTAATCACCATAAACGCAACAATGAATGTACTAAACTAGACATATTAAACATACTAAACCAACTTAGCTAACGTTGACTGGGGATCCCAGGTAACTCCCAACCATGCTGTATCCGCGTCACGAAGCGCTGCTCGGGATCTTAGTATCCTGGCGCGGGATCATCATCATTATCCACAGTAAAACCGTAAAGCCTGTTAACCAATCCAACTTGACTAAAGCAAGGGGCTACGACTTTATGAAAAATTACTTCACTTTGAATGATCCCCACCATGACATTTATACATTTTCTTACTGGCAAATCTTCTGGCATTCTATCTGACATATCTTCTGGCATTCTATCTGGCATTCTATCTGGCATATCTTCTGGCATATGTTCTGGCATATCTTCTGGCATTCTATCTGGCAAATCTTCTGGCATTCTATCTGGCATATCTTCTGGCATTCTATCTGACATTCTATCTGGCATATCTTCTGACATTTTTTCTGGCATTCTATCTGGCATATCTTCTGACATTCTATCTGACATATCTTCTGACATTCTTTCTGGCATATCTTCTGACATTCTGTCTGGCATATCTTCTGACTTTCTGACATTCTTTCTGGCATTCTATCTGGCATATCTTCTGACATTCTATCTGACATCTTTTCTGACATTCTTCCCGTTGAGGTCCGGCAGTGCCCACTGCGATCTGGAAGTCGCGGTTGAGGTCCGGCAGTGCCCACTGCGATCTGGAAGTCGCGGTTGAGGTCCGGCAGTGCCCACTGCGATCTGGAAGTCGCGGTTGAGGTCCGGCAGTGCCCACTGGGATCTGGAGCTCGCGGTTGAGGTCCGGCAGTGCCCACTGGGATCTGGAGCTCGCGGTTGAGGTCCGGCAGTGCCCACTGCGATCTGGAAGTCGCGGTTGAGGTCCGGCAGTGCCCACTGCGACCTGGAAGTCGCGGTTGAGGTCCGGCAGTGCCCACTGCGATCTGCTCGCGGTTGAGGTCCGGCAGTGCCCACTGCGATCTGCAACTCGCGGTTGAGGTCCGGCAGTGCCCACTGGGATCTGGACTGCGAGGAGGAGGCGGCGGGTGAGGAGGCGGAGGAGGAGAACAGCTCTGATAAAATCTAACAATCATCATGTGGCAGGTGGGGAAAAATGTAATGTAGATTGTATCGACGTGGTTGCCATGCCTAGATCATCCACGCTGGAAGGTTTTTTCTTGGCGAATGCCGCGCTCGAATTCATGAAAATTTTCCGGGCCACCGTGGTCACTTGGATAGATTATGATAAATGTACTTTGAATGGATGCAGTATAGGTAGGATGCAAGTTGAATTATGATAGTAGGGGTATCCAAATCATTTATCAATGGATATCCAATTTGACATCTTAATTTATCATCATTTACTATACATGTACAGGCAGGGTAGATACATCATTGGAATTTTAAGCGTTGTATCGTCACGAAGAATCTTCAACTCGGCCAAACTGGCAGGCAACTCATCAAATCTTCCGACGGTTCACCAGGCAACCCGACCCATCAGTGTTTTTATTGACACATTCATTGACACCACTGGTTTGGTGCAATAACCATCTTGAAAAACAGTTGTCAATGGGGTGTAATTTTTTTGACACATTACCCTCTGGTAAACTAACATAGCTATTGACAATGGCCATTTTTAGTGGATTTTCCCACTGTTTCAATGGTGATTCTCCAGTTCGCAAACTGTTAGTTTACCAGAGGGTAATTGACACCAAATATCTTCGTTTCTGAAAATCATCAGTGCGGCAAGTCCTCGTGTCCCACAAAGGTCTGTAGTGACCCAATGACTCACGGGTAATCCATGCTGCTTGGTGGTGCAACCATCTTGAAATATTAATGTCAATGGGAAGGATTATATCCTGTATATAAAAAATGGAAACTGAAAAATGTTCGAAACCACCAACCAGAATATCTTCGTTTCTGAAAAAATGTAAGCCCATTCCATCGAACTTCAAAGCCTTCCCTAATATCTTTGATGACCATCAATTTGATGATCTGATGAAAATAACACTCCGCCTCCTCTATCTGGCTTTGTATTCTCCATGGCAAAACTGTCACATCTTCTGCGCTACACCTCCAGGTTATTTTTTCTGCAGTATAGTCAATGTCCCCATCAATATCCACTACTCATTGGCTACCATCTGGTTATTTAACATAGCCATGGAAAATCCCTTATAAATAGAGGTTTTAATGGGAACTTCATCTATTTCTATGGGCCATCTATTCCATGGCTATGTTGGTCATAACCAGGTTGGCTACTGCCAGAACATGTTGATGACAGATGTCTCCATGACAGCGGCCCTTTTCAGCCGCCATATCCCGCGATATCCCCTTGTGAGTGCTCCAAAGGTTGGTTATGTGACCATGTAAAAAGTGCCCTCCCGAAACACTGCCTGGGGGGCTCCACTTATTGACCTGGATATACGTCACCATAGTTATAAATGCCCTATATCCCAACTATTCCCAACTTATGAAGTTTACTATGATACTCATACTAATCCTTGTCACCCCAACAAAGCACCCTCAGGATGGTTAATGATAGGTGGTGTCTCCTTATATCTCCATGGTATTCCCGCTTCTATCCCCATAATATTCCCATTAGTTACTCTGCCATCAGTTCATGATGAAAATTATCAGATTACCTCTTGCAATAATTCCCATGAATTCACACTACATCGCCCTAATATTCCTATGAATTGACAATATTTTTTTCGTAAATTAAGACAATTCCAGGTAATTCCCATGAACATTCCCAATACATCGCCATAAGATTCTATACATTGATAACGCATATTCCTATACTGGTTGGTGGTTTTAACCATCTTGAAAAATATGGAAGTCAATGGGAAAGATGACATCCCATATATTGTGGAAAATAAAACATGTTTGAAACCACCAACCAGTACACTATTGCTTTTCATTGGTTATAGAAATGGTAATGGGTAAACCCATCCATTCCACAAAAAGTCTCAAGATCTACGCTCTGGTAAACTAACATAGCTATTGAAAATGGCCATTTATAGTAGATTTTCCCATTAAAAATGGTGATTTTTTCTATGGTTTTATGTTAGTTTACCGGAGGGTATGGCCATGATCCACCGATATTCCCGCAGAATTCTCACCGATTTCACCATCGCCTCCGTCTGCTGAGCCTGCGGAGCGCCTTGCCACGACTTTGCGAGGCCCTGGCGACGCGTCACCACGCTTTGGCGCAGCTGCTGTAAGAAGTCCTGGCGGCCAGGGATCCTGCTAAGCAACAAACATAACGTGACTGCAGTCAGAATTGCAAATACTATCAAATACTGACATACTGATGCTTTTGGGCATATTCAACAAGTTTGAGGTACCCTCTGGTAAATTAACATAGCTATGGAAAATCACCATTTTTAAGTTCGGGAAATCAACTATTTCTATGTGCCATTTCCAATAGCAATCTGTTAGTCATTACCACAGGGTACCACAAAAAATGCTTCTAAAAATGATCCAACGTGGTTCACACCTCAAAAAAACTGCCCAACTTACTTGGTGTTTTGATCACCTGCCGTGGTTCACACCCAAATCATGCGCAGATGCATCAGATGGTTCACACCTGCGTCATGTTGAAATCCAAGCAGGAATCGGTGACCTGAAAAAATCCAAATCCAAACAGAATCGGGGTGACCGGGGATAGCTATGGGATAGCTCTGGGGCATAGAATCAGCTGAAATGATAGGTATATCTTGAGGTATATCCCAGGCTCAGGACATATTATGACATATTTAATTATCCCGATTGGGGGCAGCCAAATGCAAGCAACTTCGCGGGGATAGTTGGTGGAAATATAACTCAATGGGTTATGTATATCATATCCACCCAAGAAAAGATAGAAAACTATAACATTGATCATCATTTTAGGAGGAATAAACTTTTCTAGCTTGTTGATACTATATATGTATATATTATTTATTATGTATAAATATATATATATATATGTATAATGTATAATGTATATGTATATATATATACATAGAATATGAAGGATCCTCACATATTGGTTGATAACAGCAAGATGTGGAGGAAAATCTGATGACTTAATGAGGCCATAACCGAACATAAATAATGTATGTTACCCTCTGGTAATTTAACATAGCTATTGAAAATGGCCATTTATAGTGAGTTTCCCATTAAAAATGGTGCTTTTCCATAGCTATGTTAAATTACCAGAGGGTAATGGGATATACAGCCAACAACCTATGATAATTGGGTATGTCTTGAAGAACTCGGGTATACCGGTATACCCCTAAGAAATGACGTATGTACCCCTAAATGGCAAATTCAATAGGGACAATTCTAAAAAACCGGCACAAATTTGGGGTACCATGTCTTTGGACAAATCCAGATGGTGAAGACCCGCCCTGGGGTTCAACTTGTTTCAACCCATGCAAAGCATTCTAAAGCAATAGCCTGGGAACATTTTCATACAGTGGATGCAAGAAATCCTGCACCAGTTGGCAACCATTAGGTAACTATGCAATACTGTAAATAATGGGATTATATACAAGGGGATAAACCATATACGAACTGGTGCAGGATTTCTTCCATCCATAGTATTTCACGAACCTGAAAGTTTGTGGCCATTTGGCCATTTGAAGATGATGTCCTACACATTCACTATGATTCCAGGCTTTTGATTCCAGGCTTTTGTACCTGAGGTCGCTATAATTTGCCCAGAATATCCATTTATATCCCATGATCTGGCCACTGTACCACTATATTCTTCATATTTCTCCATGATAAATATAGGATTGTCCTTAATCGAAACCATCCAGCTATTGGGGTACCCTGACTTAGGACATCTCCAGAATGCCATCCGCCATCCTGTCACCAGGGCCCCAAGCACTGCAGCCATATTTGAGATCTTCCACTTTTGTGACGCCTGGCGGCCAAGGGACCCGGGGAAAATCCCCACAACCCACAGAAGAACCCGGGGAACTGGATGTGGATGACAATTTCGGGGTAAAGGTTGATTTTCCCAGAAGCCTCCATGTCCCAGGCATGTTTGAGTACCAGGGGGTAACTTAGATATGTAAAATTCATGAAAATCCACCAGTTGCGCATCGCTTCTCTTGGAAAACCGTGCATGTCCAGTAAATTTGTGTTTACTGGCTACTTGGTCACTTTCTGCTATGTCAGGCTTATATTTATATCAATTTAACGGTGCAGAGTACTGGTTGAGCTGATCAAAATTAGGAAATACCCTACGAAGTGAACGAGACCCTCAGAACTGAGAATGACCGAGGACAAACTGAGGACGCAGCCTTTCTCCCCTTCGTAAGTACAACCTGACTCCCATTGAAACATATTGAAATTAGTTGATCTCCCCTGAAATCAGTACAGGTTGATATCAAAATGGGTGATCCATCACAAGACAGTGAGTGATATCAGGATTTTGGTGGAATCACTGTGACTGGCTTAGGACTTTAGAAGACTTTAGATATCTATAAGCTTGTTGTCAAAAGGCATCGTATATGCAAAGCATCCGAACCATCGGTGTCAGCCATTGGGATTCATAAAGCCAACCTGGTTGGTGGTGCAATGTGCCCATCTTGAAAAATATGGAAGTCAATGGGAAGGATGACATCCCATATATTATGGAAAATAAAAAATGTTCCACCAAACCACCAACCAGCAGCTATTGATCATTAGGGGCTAACCATTTTAGGAGCTGAAAACATCTGAAAACAACATCTCCATCCGAAGCTGTGGGCTTCCGGCCTGGTTCCAGCTTCTGATTCCCAGCCACCAGGAAACTTTCAATCAGCACCTCACTTTGTGCCTTGCTTTCCCTATAGGAAAAACACAACTGCACTCTACCATCTGGGATGAACATGTTGATGAAAGGTACATTTCTATCCGAATCTATGAATGTAGGATTCAAATCCATAGCTATTTGGTGGCAAACTACCGCTACCGAATCAGATCCCGGGGTGAAAATCCTGTCCCATACACTCCACGGAATGCTGACCAACATTTACCCTGTGATCCATAGGTAGAGAATGGTCAATATACCATACATGGAGCATACTGGAAGAGTCAACACTCTGGTACTAATTTCGTGGAAACCTGAACAGCGGAGCCCAATGAACTCCAGGATTTCGAGCGTTTTGCCCAAGGTTTGGTATCCACGACATAGATAGCAGATCTTAACGATACTGATTGGTGGTTGAGCCACACCACACACCCTTTTCGAAATCTGCGAAAGTCAATGCATTGGCTCCCAGGATGCAACATAGCAGCTAGGCTATATTTCAAACCACGTGGATAAATAGTGAAAGACAAGCTGATTTTGTTGGGGCACAAAAATTCCAGCAAAGAACTGCCCAAATCGATTGGGCCATTGGGGAACAGCCGTAAAAGATGCTTTCCTTTGGGGAATATGGCTCGCATATCAGGGAGATATGACTCATTGATTCATACTTTGGATAGATTCTTGCTTAGATTCGCTGAGTTCTCCCTTGATTCTCCAAAGGATTTTGTGTATGTTCCCAAATGTTCCCACATAGCTTACCGAATCTGAGTGCCCCAACACCACCGATAGCAGTGTTCCCTGCAGCAACCTGCCAAGCAGCAAAAAAAAATGCCACGGATCAAAACGCAAACAGCACAACTTATTTTTATTTCCACCAAATTTTCGCTGATGTACTGTTCATCCTGCCCATTTGTGGTATTGACCCATCTCCATATCTAGCACACCACTTCTGTGATGCAAAACCCTCCAAGACAGGGGGACATTCGAAAGTGAATTCATTGCTGGAAATCGCCATGTTTGGGTTCGAGCCGAGCCTCAACCAATCTCAATCAATTGGAGGAGAGTCAGTAGGACAGTAGGATCTTCACAGCGGCTGCAAGTGAACATTCAAACACCTTATGGACTTTACGAGGTGGCTCTCCCATAATTAGCAAAGTTGATTTACAACTAAGAACCAGGGCAGGGTTTATCGTAAACTCGTAGACTATAGCATACTATAATTATAGTTATGTAACTCATATAACTAGTTTTGATGTCGTGAAAGACTGGGGATCGTGGTCAAGTGGGGATCGTTGTCCGTTAAGACATGTTGAGAAAAATCCGGTGCCACCAGGATAGCCACGCCTGCTGAGCCACTGACCCACAAGCCACCACCTGCACATCTGGATGCCACCAACTATCAACTGGGCACTACTAAAGAGCTAAATAATATGATCTAAATATGTGATAATATGTGTTGATATTGTGCCATACTGTCAAACCAGGAACTACCAATTTGCTAATTTATTCATGCAAAAAGGACTTTCTACTGTGAGTCTATATAGCACTTTTTGGGCTGCACCCTCCGGGGTTTATTTCCCAAAATTTTACAGCTCAAAGGCAACTTTGCAGGAAATCCATACATTCAAAGAAACAGATCTATCCTTCATGATCCTTTGTTCTGTATAGTCCGTCATTCCATGCACTGCTTTTTCTTGGGGGCCTGACATCGTGCATGAATTGGTGAAAATCACAGCATTTCAATCAAGTTCCAAAGTAGTTCAAGCACAGTGCCTTGTCTCAGTCAACAAAAAAAACTCAGTGCCTTGTCTTTCTAAAAGGGATCAACAAGTGGCCAGGATTTCCTATATGATGTAATTACAGTACCCATAGAATCCATCATGTATGCGATATATATATATGGTAACCTGGTAACATGGATCCCATCAATATACCCCCTTTATGTTAGCATTAATATAGCAGCACCAGCCGGATCCGTCATGGGCACTGTAAAGTTCACCAGCAGTGTCGCGGCAAAAAAAAACCCTCCACATCCCACGACATCCCACGACATCCCACGACGCCTCGCCCTCAAACTTCTTCCCCGAATTGCCGTGGCTACCTACCGGGAAAGCCATGGTTTTGGGCGACGAAGCGACGAAGCTTGAAATCGAAGTTGAGGGTCTAGAATTTGTGAACTGAGAGGCTGAGAGGCTGCATGGTGATCAAATGATTTTCTGTGCCGCCCATGTGCCCGCAATACCTTAAAGCCACACCCTCTATGCCTTCACATCTCTGAATCGTTGAGATCCGAAATTCATAAATGTCCACATCCCAAGGATCCCATCACTCAAAGGAAAGTAATCTCAAACAATCATAACATATCATGAATAACTAACCATGATTGATTGCAATATATGTTATGCCACATCATTATATGATATATATGTTATTACTTTCCTAATCATAATAACTAAATCTAACTAAGCACTTTTCAGAGACTTCCATGGCAACCCACCACGCAAAATTTCGCTGCCGTCTTAAGCTCTCGAGCGAGCGGCAGTCGATCAGAATCTGTGAACCACCTTGGAGACGTTTTTTGACGAACCAGCGGGGTCTGGCATAGGCATAGCCTGAACCATGACTGGTTGGTGGTTTGAACCCTCTGAAAAATATGAAAGTCAGTTGGGATTATTCTTCCCAATATATGGAAAAATAAAAAATGTTCCAAGCCAGCAACCAGATGAAATCACTCATAATGCGGATATGGGATAGCAACATGAGGATATATACTTAGTATATATAGCAAAACAGGGGTATAATTTGTATAGCAAAATTTGGATGTAATTCGTATAGCAAAATTGGTATAATTATATAATTGTATAGCGTAATGGGTGACTAAATTAGCAGAACAAAATGGGGATGTAGTTGTCATCCCATTGGGGGCGAGAGATTCCCCTTAAATGATGGTCCATGACGGGAACAAAAATCGCCTGACGCCTTACCAGGTGACCCAGCTATGACATGTGTTAAAGTCCAGAGGTCTGGTGAAACCGTATTAGGTCGCCACTCCATGTGGGGATGTATGACCCATACCTGGAATTTTCTCCCAACAATCAAGCTCACTATCCAGTGCGATAACAAGACGGCATTTTGTGCGCGGGCAACTCTATTGCCGAAAGTGATTTTTGTTATTTTGGACTCAGTGGATAACTCTAGTGAAGGGAGTGTGTGTATATATCTATATAATTCTATATATGTATTAACAATATTATTCCTTTCGCTCACCTAACTAGGATGTTTTTTCTGGACATTCTACAGTTTGATGAGTAAATTTAACAAACATCAGCGGATGATCCCCTTTGAAATATGGCCAACCTGGTGCCATGGAAATAAGAACACCCCCCAAAAAACGCCACTTTTATAGAATAAGAAATCCACGAGTTATAAAATGTTTTTCTTTTTAAGGGCTTATATAGTGCCAATGTTTTCCGCACCTAGGTTCTAAGGCCGTGTTAACATTTACATAAATAATCATATATATATATATTTATTTACGGACCAACAAACTGTATAAATCAATGGGCCCCAGTCCCACAACATATGTTTCATTTTGTAAGCCCTTTGCATAACAGAGACACATGCGGTCATTTCATAAGGACAAGTTTCACATCCAGCCCACCATCTTTTGGAGGTACATGTTTCTCATTTTTTGCAACGGTAATACCGCACTTTTTAAAAGGCAAAAACACACAAAACAAACAGATTGTACGCTACAACATGGTACACCCAATGTAAACAACCGCAGCTGGAGGTTTTCTCGTTGCAGAGCGTGGACTTGACTTTGGAGTGCTTCAGCTCGTTGCAAGGCATCTGGCAACGGTCGGCTGAACTTGGCTTGGGGAGGCGTCGGTGGCATTTTTGCTGCAGCGGGAGCCGTCGGTTGCACTTCTGCTGCTTTGGCGTCGGTTTTGCTTCCACTTTGGGCACCGTGGCATTGCATTTGACGGACCACTGCCAACAATGCCACAAGTTGAAGGCTGGACCATCATTTTATAACAATCAAGAAAACAGTAGTAATAATAATAAAAACAATAAAGGTGACCCGGATGAGTTCCTTGCGATTAGCAAGGATCAATCATTTCACAATTCCCTTGAAACAAATACTGTACAAACAAGCACCCTAATGAAATGGAAGTGGTTTCTAAATTAGTCCCTTTCTGCCATTCTGCTAAATTAATCTATTTTTACGAACCGTTTTCCAGAGCAAACTGTTACATCGCCAGAGGGTAAACCAGCCATTTCAGATTGCAAGTGGACCTGGATATACGTCACCATAGTTTGTAAGGGCCATATATCCCAACTATTCCCAACTTATGAAGTTTACTATGATACTCATACTAATCCTTGTCACCGTTGTCACCCCAACAAAGCACCCCCAGGATGGTTAATGATAGGTGGTGTCTCCTTATATCTCCATGGTATTCCGCTTCTATCCCCATAATGTTCCCAGTACTTGGCCATACGTTGATGGTAAAAAAAGTGGATTTCCTAAACTAGTTTCCAAACACCCCATCTTTTTAATTTCGGTGGACTCGCCATAGTTATATCATGTTATACCGTATTATACCCTACCAAAGCACCAAAGCGCAACGCGCCCGTTGCAAAAAAGGTGCGAAATCCGGCTTTGGCCAATCGCTCTTTGGATTCAGCCACAAATGCCTCTCCTGGGCCATGGCCATGGCAGAAGATCTGTGGCACAACGCATCATTCAAGATGTCGATGAGTCATGTCATTTAATGATGACCATTATGTATATGATCTTATGATACATAAATGATATTATGATAATAATGTATTTATGAAAATATATCAACAGTTCATAAGATGTCGATTACCCTCTGGTTATGACTAACATAGCCATGGTATAGATGGCCCATAGAAATTTGTTGATTTACCTATTAATAGCATGGTGATTTTCCATGGCGAACTGTTAGTCATAACCCGATGGTAAATGTCATTTATGTATCATCAAAAGTATGCTTTCACTTTGATATATTTCGATCATCGTGATCATGATCCGTGCGCAATCCAATTACATTCGGTATATGTCAAGCAAATAGAATTCGACATGATGCACACGCTGTACTACTGCACACAAAACCGAGGAATACGTTCCCCACAAAAACGCCAATTCCGTAGCAAACCCTGATTCAAAAACCATAGGGACCCATATCTAAAGCGAGGGGGCTGGGCAATAACAAACACTTGAAACCACCAACTTGAAGCAGCGTATCACCCAGAACATGTCGCCCTCGTTACAAAAACAAGCGTTTCTCATACATACAGCTCTAGATATATTTGCCATACACCAACTTACCCATCATTCCATACTCCTGTCTGCGTTTCATATGACTTTGTTAGTTAGTTCCCATCACAAACACGTTATACACGTATAAACACGTCATCCATCATGCCATTATTCAAGGGGTTGAACCCCCATGGCCAACATCACCAGATTTGTTCAAGCATTTCATATTTTTTTCACACCCCGCAGCTCCGAATAGCTCCGCATAGCTCCGCACGAACCGCGTTCCAAGCATCCATAGTTTGGTCCACTTTCACTGCCTCTGAGGATAATGTGCACGTCAGGGTTTCCAGGGGCCTGTTAATGGTCCGGCAGTGACTGTTGACACAGAAAGGATGGTGAAAAACAGCTTAGGGATGGTTAGGCCTAAGGCTTAGTTTACAAGTACCATCTGGTTATGACTAACGGTTCGCCATGGACAGATCCACCATGCGATTAATAGGTAAACCATCTATTTCTATCTATTTCTATGATTTTCTATGGGGCCATCTATACCATGGCTATGTTAGTCATAACCAGAGGGTAATCAACCCCGTCTGTGGTTGGAAAAATCCTCCAATTTCCGGCTAAAAAGAGCAAGACTAATTAGTTGATACACCCATGATATTCCGTTGCTGTTGCTTGCATTCCAGTTGTTCAATGGTTAAAATAAAGTTGTTCTTTATATGAGACTAATGCATAATGAATGTAAGATTCCCGTGTATCAATAATGATATTGGAAATTGTCAATCATTAATGGCTTATTTCATTGTCTGCTATTCCCATATATTCCCATGATCTCATCCTACGTCCCCAAAATCATATTGGGCCAACATATGTTAATTCAATCCTATACTAAATCCCCTATCTAAATAGTAACATCCAAAACAATGGACATGTTAAAAGACATATTCCAAGAGTTAAAAGTAAACAACAAAATTGTTCGCTTAGCCAGTTGCTGCGTGCTTATTTGGTGGTTAAAAGCCCTTAATAAACCCGTATCATCCGTGGGATACCTTGCGGGGGTGGTTGAATCCCACTATTCCCAGTGAAGTCTTTTCTGTTGCTTGTAGCCCAAAATTTTCCAAATATCTCCGCCGTAAAATCCCAATATTTTGCAATTCTAGTCATCCCATTTCGCCATGGGGATAATCTCATCTATTTTAGATGCGTTCATCATCCACTTTTTCCACAAAAATGTCCATCATTTTTCCGCCATGACAAACCCCATTATCTCCCAATAATCCCAAATGTTGTCCCAAAAATCATCCCGATCATATATACAGTAATAATCTCAAATGCTTCACCCAAATTTCATTTCATCTTTCCGCAGGTTTATCCATACTCATCAAACATGGCTTGCTGGAAACCCACTTAGTTCGATGATTTTCTCACTGAAATCTCCTTTTTTAGTTCGGGGATTTCCCAGCTTGCCACGTTTGAATACCGGCAGGTACTTAGATGGGCCATGGGAGTAGTTAACCCATCCCATGGCCGATCGAAGTATTTTTCCAGCAGTAAATGGGAATATCATTGGAATTTCCATATTCAACATATTCGAAAATGGGCTGATCATCCCTATTCCCTATGATATTCCCATGGAAATACCCTGGATATGTTGAAGATATTCCCATTCAATTCCCATTATCATATGATATTCCCATGGAAATTGCTGGGGATGGCTGGAAATCCCCTGGGGTTTTCCACACCTTCTCCAGCTGCACGTGTCCCCTTGCATCGGTGCTCAAGCGCTTCTGCGGCAGGGAGGCCGCCACGGCAGCGTTCACCGCACTTTGCAGGTCACCTGGTGTCGGAGTGAACCAAGGATTTTTTTCCCTCTGCAGTTATGGCCATTTACTAGTTATAACTGGTTATTTCTATGGGATTATACATTCTATAAATGGGGGGATTTCACGAATAAGTTGGACCTTCCAAAACTGGCTACAGTTATGGCCATTTACTAGTTATAACTGGTTATAAATGGGATTATATATACATTCTATAAATTGGGTTTTCTTGGTACTTATAACTGCTAAAGGGCCATAACTGGCTAAGCTATCCAACAAACATGGTGCAAAAAACAATGGATGTGACCTTTAGGGAGTGAAGTGCTCCATTCTTCGGTTTTGCCAGTTCCTCCCCATTTTTACCTCACCTGGACTTAGATACCACCGGTTCACCATTTCAGCAGGCTGTTGAGGTTCCCATATTTGATGTGGAGCTCCCATGTTTCATGGTTTGAACTCTGCATTTGATTTGGTCCCCTCCCAAGGTCCCAATTCTTCATTCTCCCCCCAAAATCTCGTAAAACCACAAGTCAACCAGTATTTCAAGTGGTCAGCCACGAATTGTAAAACATGTATTAGATGTAACCATACATATTTCTTCAGAGTATTAAATCAATTTGTTGATGTTGATATCTTATTGATTGGTTGCATCTATTTTATTTCCAGCAAACTATTTCCAGTTCCCATGGGCTATCTCGGATTCTCGTTGTTCCTTTGTAGCTGGTTAGGGTAAGATATCATTTGTAGCAAGAGATGAAGTTGTGCTAAAGTATCCCTCCAAACTTTCCATTAAAGCACTGTGGAGATGGGTACTGTAAATCAGTTGATTTCCCCCAATGTTTGAAGCTTACCCCGTGACGGGTCACATTTTTTGAATATGATTTTTCCCCATAGCTGTTGGTAAGAGCCCCAAGTACCCAGGTTTCAAATGATGGCATCGTCAATTTCGTTATCCTTTCGCTTTGATCTAAGACAATACATGAGCTCACATCAAATTTCTCCAAGGTGAAGTGCACGTTTACAGCATTAATAGTTCCCAAAGATTTCCCCCACTTCTCAAAATGTTCAAACAATATATAATAAATGTTCGCTAAAATCATTCCCCGAACTCTTTTCCCCAGAGATTTTTGAACCACTTCGCCACATCAAAAACCGCCCCAGTCCCCAAACCGTGCACCGCTGCGGCCGTTCTTGAAGCCCATGGGCATCTTCATCGCCGCCGCCAGCTGCCGATGCACGGGGCTCTCCACGGTGCGCGCGCCGATGCTACCGTAACTCACCACGTCTTCGATGTAGGTCCTACGTTCGGCCCCCATTGACGAACTCGCGACACGTGCATCCGCGCATCACTTGGTGAATTCTATAGTTGATGGTGGATATAGGGAACTTAGCTAATGGATGTTAATGGTGTACAGTTATGGCCCTTTACCAGTTATAAGTACTTATAACCCCATTTATAGAATGCATAATCCCATTTATAACCAGTTATAACTAGTAAATGGCCATAACTGTATAAACCAATAAACATAACGTTGTGTTTCTTCACCTTGTGGGAATGGAAGATGTAGGGAAGTCATTGGATTGTGGGAAGTGGGGGATTAAAATCGTCGGGTTAATCATCAGCAAAAAACGATTGCTATGCTGGGGCTACAATAAGGTTATAAAAAAGGGGAGTATGATGGAGTATGATAAGAGAAGAGTTTCAGAAACCTGGTAGCTAAGGGGTCAAAGCCCAACCACCAAATAGGTAATCCCCACGGACTCATCAACCAGGGTTTTGTGGTTACGGGAATTGGCGGTATCAGGAATATACTTGGGAATATATTATTGGAGGTATAGGGAACATCGGGCTATCATTGATGGTACTATATAGGTTTGGATGATTAGGCTATAATGGAGATATGATATGATATGATACTATATGGCGGCAATATATTGGCAATATGATAATGATAAGTGGACATAAGTGTACAATACTTTTGATAGCTTGGGTTATAGGACCAAAAAAAATCCTGGGCGGGATTCTCCCTTCGTATATTTTGGTATCCCCTGAAATAGCTACAAGGTGGATTTATAAACCCCATTAGCTATAGATAATACCACCAACAAATACCATAATTATTGGAGTTATAAACCAACTTATGACATGTTGGGGATTTAGTGGGATTTCAATCGTTACTGATTATTATAGATATACTGTATCACCTATAAACCATAGTTATTGGAGTTATGTGAACCCCAACTGAACGCTCTCGTGGCCGGGGGCACCACCCTTGTATCTGTGAAGGTCCAGATATACCGAAGCATGTCCCCATGGCTCCGGGCCAATGCCTTGTCGTTTCTTTACTGAGATCACCCACAGTTATGGCCCAAAATATAGTTATACCCATACAGTTATTAATGTTGTAACATCAATGAACTTCAGAATCTTCAGATATTATTGCAGTTATGGCCTAAGTTATACCAGTTGGAAGTACGAATAGAAAACCCCATTTATAGGTCATGTATTTTATCCCATAGAAATAACCAGTTATAACTAGTAAATGGCCATAACTGTAGACCATTCCCAAGAAAAAGTTCAAATCCTCACCATCTCAACATCAAAGCCGTCACATCCTAAGACATCGTCTCAGGCCCATGGTGAAATCAAACAAACATCGCCACACACGTCTCAAACATAACGAAGAGACACAATTATAACATGTTCTTACAAAAGAGAAAAAAACACATCCGGGAAAAAACAAACATATTTCAACAACCATCATGTGGTAATGACAAGTTACCGGTATCCATTAGTTATCTCATGCAATCGATTACTGTTGATTTTTTCCTACCATGATTTGTGAAATATCCATTATACTGTTGACAAAATCCACCTGTTGGTTGTTAATTAATTAGCCGTCGATGAGTTATCCATTAATCAGTAACGATTGAAATCCCACTAAATCCCCAACATGTCATAAGTTGGTTTATAACTCCAATAACTATGGTTTTTGTTGGTGGTATATCTATAGTGAATGGGGTTTATAAACAAATTTATAACGTTTGGGGGGCACCACCTTGTACCATCCACAACAAACTCCGCCAGGGCACGCCACCAGTGGATCCAGGAACTCCACGGCCGTCGGAAGCCCTGCGGCCAGGACGTCCAGCAGCACCCGACGGCCCAGGGCCAGGCCCCTGGGCACGTCCTCGGCGCCGCTCAAGGTCGGGTCGGAGATGAGGCCGCGCCAACCCACGGCGGTGCGGGGCTTCTCCAGGTAGGTCCTGGCAGTTTCCGAAAAAATGGGAAGAACATCTGATTGAAAAATCATGGGAACATGATGGTTTCAATGGATTTGACCAGGATTTTTGTGATTTGAAGCGAGAAAACATGGAAAATTGGAATCATGAACAAAGGGGGTCATAACTACGTAGGTTTATTAACTAGGTAACCAGTGGTTAAGAGGTTAAGTTTGAGGGTTTACGTGGACTTAACATATTCTAGAGGAATGAAACTCACTTGGATGTTTCCAGAATTTGTGATCGGTTGTTTGGACCATCCAATACCAATTTTTCCCGCTTACATCCACTTACTAACCAATCCCCTATTCTGGTAACACCGAAGTGGTATTGGTTCAGGTTGAGATTGGGAAGCGGATTTCCGATTTTTGAGAAAGCTATAACTCGTGATTTTTGAAATATATAATATATAGCTATACTGGCTATACTCGTTTGGGTACTGGCTGGTCAAATTATCGGAGTTGGGATGCACGGTGACATATACCTATATACTATAAGTGATTATAAGTTGAGGCTTGTTACTGACCTTTATAGGATTAAATGGTGGCGTTCTTTTACAGGGCAAGAATCCAAGTAGAGTGAGAAAAGCCTGTGAATCCTGGACCTGAGCCAACTGTGTTGAATGGCTATTCTTGAGCTTTGAGAAGCGTTTGACGTGCCCAGCAGGTAATTATGGTAAATCATCCCATAAACGGTATGATACTGTAATTTCATCCTACAGTTATGGCCATTTACTAGTTTTAACTGGTTATAAATGGGATTATACATTCTATAGACGGGGTTATAAGTACTTATAACTGGTAAAGGGCTATAACTGTATAAATCAAAGGATACTCATCCCATAAATCATAGGATACTTCCATAGATCATCTCGTAAATGGCGTTGTCCTAGGTGATACCGCTGACCTTGGGGATACAACAGAGACACAACGCGGCAAGCACTCCTCAAGCCATCGCATGTTGGCTCAATCATCTTCAGCTTAGCAGGTTCAAAGAAATGCATTGAAGATGGGGTACCCTACAAGATTTTTTTTTCCAAACCAAACTGGGCAAGAATTAACATTATATATATATACACACACTGTTTCCAGGTTTTTCCCCATCAGAGACAGAGATGTTGCATCTCTGTGTAAACATCTCTGAGAAATAGTGTGTAGTTTTCATCCTGCCTCCCCATTAACGATGGTCTATTATGAATTCACCGCCAGAGTCATGTACCAAAAAAACACCTAGCAGCGTCTCCCACTTGCATTTTTTGGGGTATGACAAACCATGCCGTTTTATAGTTGGGGTTTCCACATTAGCCTCTCAGTTGCCAACTTTTTCACGAAGAATCGAAGTCGAAGTCATCAAATCTTGGTAAATCGAAGTCATGTATCCCAAAATAGCTGAACTCTTCAGGTTGATGGTTTGAACCCCTCTGAAAAATGATGATGACATTCCCAACTGAATGGAAAGTCATAAAAATCATGTTCCAAAGCACCAACCAGTTGTTTTACCTTGGAAAATCACCATTTTTTATGGATATATCCACTATAAATGGCCAATTTCAATAGCAAACTGTCAGTAACCCAAAATGATGCGCTGACATTAAGAGTTCAGCTATTTGGGATACCCCGGACCAAGGCCACGATTCCAGTCAGGTGGCCACTGTCATGATCAAATTCACCCAGATTCCTTCATGGATGGTTCCAAAAACCCCATTAAATCTAATGATTTCTCATGAAATCCCAATATTACCCCTATGATATCTCATTCTCCTCAGATCAAATGTCACTCAAACTTCATTCGGAATTTTGGCCTAAGAACTGCTGCCATTCCCCTTTTTCACCCATCATCTCCTCATGAAAATCAGCAAATCGTCCTTCATCTCTTCCCGAAGGACCTGGTATTCACGAGCTCGTCCAGTTCTAAGGGGTGCAAACTTGGGTCAATCATGCTAGTTACCGGGGGGCTACTGTACAATGCTGATAGAATTTAGATCTTTACTCTCTGTTCATTTCCAAAAAACCATCTGTGTCAAATGTTTCCCAGCATGGAACCAGCATATCATCTTTTCCATTCGCAAAAGGCGCAGCTACAACCCATCTCACCACATAAATTTGCCTCTATCCATGGAGGTAGCTCGTTCGCTGGGGCATCGAAGTAAATGAAACTGGAGGATAAAGACCTTATTTTATCCCATCGAAAATCACCTGAATAACCATAACTGGTTGGTGGTTTTAACCATCTTTAAAAATATGAAAGTCAATGGGAAGGATGACATCCCATATATTATGGAAAATAAAAAATGTTTAACACCACCAACCAGCCATAAATCCAAGTGTAGTAGTCTATCTAGCTTTGCAGGTTCAGTATAGAGATATACTGTATAGATACAATTTTAAAACTAACCAGGCATAACATCTGTGACACACCATCCAAACCGCAAACCGTAAACTTCCCGTCCCGCCATCCGAGTCACCTGCAAGCGATGCGCGTAGTCCCTCGCTGCTTTGGGATCGTGAATTGAGCATGGACCCACAATGACCAGCAATCGATCATCCTGGAAGCTGTGGAACACTCTGTGAGTCATGGCACCCATGGCATCCATGGTTTATCCCCAACAAGCTGAAGGATTCATGGCGCTTCGCCCTTGAAAATAACAGCTGTTGAACATGTTTGATCCCTAGACAACCGAATCTTCTTCTCTTTTTTATAAAAAATAATGACAAATTATCAACATGAGATTTTTTCATTTCCGTATCTGCACTGTTGCACTGATTTCTCTTGAAGGTGTATAGAAGACTCAAACGTTCCAAATGATTCCAAATGTAAGTTCAAGACTCAAACTCCGTTGCAGTCAAATGAAGCTTGGACATTGCTAAACTTGACGAATTGGTCAGCGGCTGGTGTCCAACCGCTCCCGGATGGAAGGGGGTTCTACACTTTGCCAACCTCAGATGCATTCCACTTAGCTTCAAATCAATTCACTTATGCTTCGGAACAATCCCTTGAATTCTCATAAATTCTCCACATCAGTATTAAAATCATTCGACATTTAACAAAGCTTCTTGCTTAACAATGACATGTTCAACCCGAATCGTGGTCAGTGATCCAAGTTCAGCTCCAAACCTTGGATTTTCAACTTGTCAGGCATTTCTACGAACATCTCGGGCATATATATATATATATAATATATATAAAATATATATATATATATATATATAATATATATATATAATATATATAATATATATATATATATAATATATCAGATATATATATATATAATATATCAGATATATATATAATATATCATATATATATATATATACAGTTATGGCCCAAAATACCAGTTATAAGTACTAAGAAACCCCCATTTATAGAATGTCTTTTATCCCATAGAAATAACCAGTTGTAACTAATAGCCATGGCCATAACTGTACCATGATATACCTTCAGGATATATCTCAGATATTCCTATAGATGGTCAATCTTTGCTAGTCCACAAACAAAGACACCTTTTTCTGGTTGGCTGGTCATTTTCCATGTATACATAGCAAAATACTAAAAGATGAAACTATCACATTCCCACATGGTTGTTATATGTACCCCATGTTACATAAATGTACCCAACATATAGATAATGTCAACCCTGGATTAATAAACCCCAAACGGCTGTTTAATTGGGAGGGTACCATAAAAAAGTATCATATGAAATGACTATTAGAGGAATACCCTCTAATTAATAAACCATGCTTTGTTAATCCGGGCTTGACATTACACACATATATATATATATATGTATACAAGGTGGTGCCCCCTAGATAGCTAAGTTGGTTTATAACTCCAATAACTATGCTTTATAGGTGATATATCTATAGTTAATGGGGTTTATAAACAAATTTATAACGTTTGGGGGGCACCACCTTGTATATAGTGCCATCCGGGTTGGCTTTGCCTTGGCCCCTCGTTTTTGGCCCCGCCTGGCCGTGCAGAATCGCAGCGGCCTCAGCCCGGGAGGTGTTCACGAAGAGCTTCAGCGGAAAGGGCAGCGGAAAGCTCCGCTGCAGCTCCACCGGGGAACGCAAGCGCTCTGCGACACGCGGACGATGACGGGAACTTATGGGAACGATGACGGGGACGATGGGAACCGGTGCACCGGTAAAGGGCCTTGACATGGGGGAGAAGTCAGAAACTTCTTTGAACTTCAAGGGATATATCACATTATATATATATAAATAACTGATACAACCAACAATAGGATGGTTTATCACTTTAGCTCACGAGTTTTGGAACTGATTCGTGATGTGGCGGGAACTCATGTTTTTTTTTAGCCAAGGTCCCAAGGTGCATGGGATGATCCTCCAAGTGGGGCTCAGGATGACTGAATGATAGGCTTCTGAAGCAACCAGCCACGTGGCTATAGGGATGTAGGAATTGGTATATCTTAAAGCAATGAATAATGAATATATAATCAGCAATACACCTGGATATGGGGAGACGTGGGGCTCGGGAAGCAGTAAGTGATGATCATAAAACCATTAACGTAACATGGATTAACATGGTATATTCCACTCATTAAAAAAATATCACTAATCTAATTGGCTGATTTCACCATACTTCCATTTTAATCCGGTTGGATGGCTTTAAAAACCTATCTATAAAAATGGACGGGAAGTGCACGCGTGGCTTCGCCTCTGAAGGGGCTACCCAAATGTCGATGGTTCAACATGGGAGTACCAAAATGGACATAGAAATAGTTGATTTAACCATTAAAAATGGTGATTTTCCATAGCAAACTGTTAGTTTACCAGAGGGTAAAATCACTATTTTTCTACAAACCATTCTGAAACTTGGCAAAATCGATATGTTTGATGTGAATTGTGGGTTCATATTGAGCCATCCAGCATCAAACCACCCATTTCTCAACCCGTGTCACTGACATCTCTTCGTGGTTTGCTGCTCCCCTTCTAAAAGTTTCTTCTTTAGTGAGAGATGTATGGTGAACCCAACCCCAAACATTCAAACTCTACGGTCATCCTGAAATAGATTTTTAAAAAAAGGAGTCCAACAATCCTCACCAAAATGCGACTGTGTTTTTTAAACTTTAAAAAAATGTATCCACTTGTTTGATGTGCATCCTTATTTTAGCTCGTTGTTTTTTGTTTCCAATCCATCATCATACAAAATGGCATTCCCACCTTCGCGACGGGGACTCAAGGATGCGGTCGGCCAAGTGAAATACAAAGCCGCCAGGCAAAGCACCTGAGTTGTGGAGTGGTGGATTTTTCTCAAAGCACCATTTTTTTTCGGAACATAAACCATGACTGGTTGGTGATTTTAACCATCTTGAAAAATATGAAAGTCAATGGGAAGGATGACATCCCATATATTATGGAAAATAAAACATGTTCCAAACCACCAACCAGATGAAAACATCTCTGAAATGATGGAATGTTACGATTGAAGCGGGGATAATCCCATCCCTCGTTCACACTCAACACCTGCGTGGCCGACTGGATGTTTTCATGTGGTGTTCAATATTCGGGGTTACCCCTTACTAAGCCGGGCGAACCACCAAGGGCTGGAACTAAAGAGTTTCTGGGGATTTCAATCTTCAATGGTGACAATGGTGACGAACTGCGATCAATTCAACCCGAAACATCCCCAAACTGCCAACACATCTCAAACCTCAGTAAGTTTCTTTACAACCCCATCAACATCCATCAACTATTTTTATATCCTCCATAAAGCGTAACGTCAAAGGTTGCCTCTCTTTCCACCGTTGGGTTTTCAACAGCGCCCCAACTTGTGGCCAACAAACATGTGTTCCCCGCACCTGGAGTGCTAGCCCGTAGTGAAACAAGTTGGTTTATAACCCGTATTTCACTATAGAACATATATTATGAAATACCATTCATAATCACTAGTGAAATGAACTATAGAAACATCTAGACACCAAGTTCCACTAACTATAAATATCAACATTTCTGGCAAGTCCCCCAGGCTTTTTTTCCCCATTGAAATGGTCACCACCTTTCAGGCTGGCGTGAGCAATGTGAATAAACAGTCGAGAAGACTATGGCCGATCTTAATCAATCTTGAGCTGGGTAAACATATACATAATATACATAATATATATATATGGGATTACTATAGATATACTGATATACATACAACACTATGGCAATATACATATATATGTAGAATATACAGTCTGGCATATTTGTTTATTCTCTTTCTCGAGCACCCCAATGAGATCATGAAGACCAAACACAACGGCGGGTCTCGGATGATCATTCCACTGACAGCACGCATCTCTTGGGGATGTTGGTGTTTTTTTAAACTGGAATCTCTTGGTACATGGATATCTCCGATACATGCCAATATAGTACATGAACATCAATGAATACCCTCTGGTAAACTAACGTAACTATGGAAAATCACCGTTTTGAATGGGAAAATACACTATAAATGGCCATTTTCAATAGCTATGTTAAATTACCAGAGGGTATTCAATATTACTGGAATCTTAAAAAAATGCAGATTTGCTTGGATGGCTACAAAAAACACCATGAGCACAATTGGAACACCTGCATGTGGTTGGTGGCTCATCTGAGAGCACTCATTCGACTTTTTTCGACCCAGGAAACCCAAAGGGAGGATGGAAAGCAACATTAAACACAGTTGGGCTGATATTTTTTGGGGGGGTATCCAGGCTGATGACAGCATGATCTTGATTTAACATTCAGAATCAAGACTCGGTCTGGGATCCAGCTTTCCTCCACATTCAGCTAAGTTGAAAAGGGCTCAAAGACATGCTTTACAATACGTTATGGTCAATTTGACCATCCAAAGATAAATTCGTAGATAACATAGCCACTTACTAAACATTGCCAAAATCATCCTAAAAATCTGTTGTCCCTTAGTACCACTAGTCGCACGCCCAAAAAATTACAATTTGCCACTGGGACTCTGGATGCTCAGGATACCCAGTGGTTTGGCGGC
Source organism: Cladocopium goreaui (assembly GCA_947184155.2). Classification (NCBI taxonomy): domain Eukaryota; class Dinophyceae; order Suessiales; family Symbiodiniaceae; genus Cladocopium; species Cladocopium goreaui. The sequence continues at coordinate 454,731 of CAMXCT020001702.1, read as the reverse complement.
ATATGTTCAGTCATGGCCATTAACAGCTATAAAATGTTATAAATGAAAATATAACTCCTACCATTATAAACCCATTCATGACTGTTAAGGGCCGTAACTGTTGGAACATCTAAGCTTCCCGCTGCCAGTGCCCCTATCACACAGGAGGAGCAAACAGATCCATTGCGCCGCCCGGCGGACGACATCCGAAAGTTGTGTGATCAAAATCTGTGGCAAAAATTGAAATCATTCCCAATCCGGACAAGTTGACCAAGTCAATTTTCATTGAATCATGGTATCATTGATATATATATATATATATATCCTACAAAAAATTGCTCATAATGATTCCCACTCTGAAAATTGAATCCCCGAGTCCCCATAGTGATCTCCTGGGGGTATGGTGGTCTTGATACCCAGTCAGACCAGGTTTTGGAAACTTCCGTAGCTATGATGTTACAGTTATGGCCCTTAACATGTTTAAATGGACTTAGAATGATATATGTATATATAAATATATTATAAGACCTTATTTATAGGAGTTATAGTTCCATTTACAACTGCTAATGGCCATGACTGTATACTTCTTTGTTTACCACATTGTCTGGGACAGGAAGCCACGGTGAAGTGCTACTGCCTTGGGATCTGATAGAGCTGCACCTCGAAGATAATAATAACATATACATTATAACATCGAATCAAACAAATAGAGTCCGGAAGATCTTTTGCCTACAAAATATGGCCCTTGTTAGGCTGTGTCTTGAATTTTGGAATAGTGACATTTATTCACAATTCAGTGAAACAATCAGTTCATATACACATACAATCATATGCACACATGTGTATATATATATATGTGTGTAGTAAACATTAATAAACCAACTACTTACACACCACTATATATGTCATGATATGTCTATCTTGATTTGTTTCTACTCTGGTCGACTCAGGGCTCGCTCATGTTGGTTCACCCAGTCATACAGGTCCCCATCCATTGGTTACCAATGTGGTGCCAATAAATCATCCCCCCAAAATGTTGTACCATAAAAGCTTGGGAAAATTCTCCCCAAATTTCTCTGGTTGGTGGTAAAACAACCCCTCTGAAAAATGATGGACTTAAAGTCAGTTGGGATGATGACATTCCCAACTGAATGGAAAGTCATAAAAAATGTTCCAAACCACCAACCAGTTGTGGCAAAGAATCCCACATGAATCGAAAAATCACATCGCAGGCAGATGATCAAACCGGACTCCATTTTCGCACCCGCCGCGCTAGTTCGTCGCGCCTCCCGTCCTCTCCTCATACACATGACACAACAAGAACTTGTCTGAAAACGGGGAGACCATTCATCTTGATCTCGGAAATAGTCGAAATAGTGCTTACAAGATTGCTTAAACCATCAATAAAACATCAAAGTTGGAGGTGTTTCCCCTAAATTGTTCAGACAGTTCCCATCCGATCCTTATCAAAAGTCAGGTTCATCAAGCTGATGAACCCCCATCGGTGACTATAATTTCCTTGAAATAAGTATGTAATATGGCAAATATAGTTGATGTTAACATGATTGTGACATATGAGCTTCCAAAAATCTTACAGACATAATAGGCCGTCATAACATTGTTTTTCGTACTGAATCTCTGAACTAAATCTACTCATATGATTTTCTGTGGGATATCAAAGTCACCATGGAACAGCCTAGTAGAATTACACGTCTATCTTGTGCCTGGCAGGCTGATTTAAGAAACATGCGGGTTGGTCTGCTCCTGTGTCAGCTGCGGGGGGGGATACTCGCAGCTGACCCTCAAACAAGTTGGAAAACGGAGATTCCAACGATTCCACCAAGAACAAAATGAGGTTGATATATTATTAATAAACAAGATATTATTATATATTACTATATAGTTCATGATTCTATCATGGGTCAGTTGGCTTGCAAAGACGAGAACTAGATGACTAGGATGTATGGCGGATATAACTACAATCGAATAGGTTTAGAAGCAGTTTTACAGCTGAGAGGGCTCCAGTTGGTCCTGGAAATGCTGGGCGGTGAAAGTACTCCTAACATCTCCAAACTAACATTTAAGACTCAAATCATGACACTTCCTATGAAGAAATCTTTGGTGTTCACCTATGAATAGAAAGCACACATCTCACCATTCACTAGGTCCGCAACGGAACGCCCAACTTTTTGCCCAAGTAAAGTGACCTTGTTGGACCAATGTGTCTATCATTGGGATTTGGGTGTTGTACCCTGTTTTCCAAAAAAACATATGAGATGTGATGTGGTTGCATAATGTTGCATACCTATACTGGATATAACAGTTATGAAAGCCCACACATAAAAGAACAAATGGCGCACAAGACTCTTGCAAAGAGCCCTAGCCAGCCGTGGGTGCAACGTGGGCTATCAATGGACCCGCAATTCCTATAATTTTCAGTATCAAATCATCCAATTTGGTAACTACCAGCAATTTTGATCCATAGCCATGTAGCATTTCTGTTCACAGGAGCTGACACCCAAAACAGCCAGTGCCAGCCTTTTTCAAACCTTTTTCAAAGAATCGAGCGTCATCGAAAGACAGCTCGCGATGCTTCAGCCGTGGGTGCAACATGGGCTATCAATGGACCCCCAATTCCTATAATTTTCAGTATCAAATCATCCAATTTGGTAACTACCAGCAATTTTGATCCATAGCCATGTAGCATTACTGTTCACAGGAGCTGACACCCAAAACAGCCAGTGCTACCCCGCTTCAAAGCATCGAGTATCATCGAAAGACAGCGATGCTTCAGTTCATCAGACACCGAGATTTACAAGTAGTCCAAGAGCGCCTTGACCCATATGTGAACCATGGTGCTGGTATATAAAAACTTACAAAACTGGGTGATTAATTTGTTTGGGTTTCTATGTTGGGATTCATATTCCAGCACCATGCTTCGCATATGGGTGATCTTGCTGAAAGATGCTGCGGGATTTCCAGAAAATGGGGGACAGTTCTGAACTCAACATCCCATGAGGCCCGGCCAAACTGGTTGGATGTTGATACCTCCTATGATCTATTCTAGCTCCATCACCAAACCAAGAGCTAGAACTTCACCTCATCAATCAACACCAAGAGGGATTGTTAAGCGATTGTAAAATACCATAAAATACCCACAAATCCATGCAGATTCCTTGGCTTCTTCCCACTGGAAAGTGAGCTGGTGACTGGATTGGTCAGGAAATCCTCTCCACTAGGCGCGTCTGGGATCAATGATGGTGGGGCTGGTCCGTATACTAACCTAAGGACCGGGTTCCAAATTCTCTGGTTTCGATGGATCAGAATGTTTACATCTGAGTTGGCTCCCGCTTGTTGCCAATATCACCCATATCATCCCTGTATCAACAAGTCAAATTATCATTTCATGACATATGAAAATCTGGTTGGTGGTTTTAACCATTTTGAAAAAGATTAGTCACTAAGTCAATGGGAAGGATGACATCCCATATATGAAATGGAAAATAAAAAATGTTCCAAACCACCAACCAGCATATGAAAATATGTCAGGCTACCCCAAGTAGTTGATTCATGCCCATAAGATTCCCAGCCACGTCACTTGAGAAATCAGCTATTGGAAAAAACGAAAACATCACCGACGGCGAATTAAGCCATTAAAGATACCCCCAGAGAACCCATCTCATTTGTGGTTTTTCTATGTTTCCCATTTCTAGTTATCATAATCACCACTAGAATAGCTAGTATACAGTAATCAACATATATGATATATATGATAATATATATATATATATTGTATATATAAACCACTAATGAGCTCCACTATATACTATAAATAATCCCCACTATAAACCAATCAACAATGCTATTTCGAATGGCGTTTTCGATCCCCAGAACTGGGGCAAAACGGAATTAACAATAAGAATCTCCAATATTTTTGGGTATAATTAAACCTTCGAACTCATTTGGGATGCACTGTTGAACATCAAGAAGTTTTCGGGCTTCTCTCAAAAGAGGCTAGAAAATCCTAGAAAATCCGTAGCTGGCCAAAGCTTCATCAGCATTTTCCCAAGGCCCAAAACCAAATCCACCGGTCACAACCGGGGCACTGGATGATGATGGTATTGGAGGTGCCACAGAGCCGTGGTTCGGGACGAAGCCAGATGGAAGGCGTGGGGCTGCTGGCGGTGGAGGGGGAATCCACCGTTGTTGGAAGATTGGACCAACATCTGGTCCTTGGAAGGGGGAACCCCTATGGCCCCAAAAAATGGGATGAAATGACTGCAACGAGTTGGTGAAACAAAGCACTTTTTTATGAGGTTATAATAATCCCATGTATAAGTGCATTTGGACCATAACTGCGCTGAGGGGCCGTTGAATCGCGGGAAGGTTTATGCTGGATATATCGTGAATATTGTCAAAGGGGTTTGTAAAGCAACATACATAACTATAGGGGTCACCACATTGTAGCACCAAGTCCCAACATTTCGCTGACCCACAACATCCCACAATAATAACAGTTTATGTAGGGACGAATCTGCGAATCTGAACCACCAAGAATTTGCCAACAAGGACAAATAAGGGCTTAACCATGCTTAACCATGCTTAACCATCTATCATGGGGAGGAACACCTTGGGTGCGATGTTCTGATCTGCGGCCCTTCAAATTGGGCGACCGTGACATATCAAATGCTATGCAAGTTGCAAGGTCTTTAAATCTCAGCGTCACCAAAGCAACAGCGATCTCCCTAGACCTTAGCCCCCCAACTTGCTCCACCAAGGCTCCAGTGGACAAAGGTCCTACAGTTACGGTTCTGATGCCCATAGGTCCAACAGGGCCGACAGGTCCAACGGGTCCGGGTCCGGGTCCGGGCACTGCGGCGCTCGGCAACGGCCGCGGCACCACCATGCCCTCGTCCTGCTCTCGTCCATCAAGGTATCCTTGAAGCAACTTCCGAACGTAGGGATTCTTTCGTGCTTCCTCGGAGACAAACATGGAACGAAAAATTCGATAAACACATAATTTGATAACTTCGGTTTTGGGAAAAAAAACGCTATGGAGAAAGGTAGGGGTCGATGTAATAGTGTGTAAGTGTGTGTGTGTTATGCCATGTAGTCTCTGATAATGTCAACATGCGCACAGTCCACCAGAGTTGTGAGCCATTCTTGGGATTACTTCCACCAAGAACTAGCAACCATTAGATTCCAAGACGGCCCGCATCTGTTCTCAGCTTGAGTCACTAGCAAATTGTGTCTCTTTATCCGTCTACCTATACATCTACCTATACCTATCTATCTGTGCATCTATCGATTTATCTAGCTGCCAATATATATCTATCTTTCGACCTATCTATAATCTATCTAGATACCAAAGTAACTGTATATTCATCCGCCTATTTGTCCTTCCATTGTCAATCCATCTATCCAGTTCTCTATCAATCCATGTGTCTATCAGTCTATCCATCTATCTACTTGCTTGCCTACTTAACAACATAACCTCTCTACTTGCTCTATCTGTCAGCCTACATTTATGAATCTATCTAAATGTCTTTATGATAATATATATATATATATACATACATATATGCATCCATCCGCCCTGCCATCTACCTATCCATAGAACCATACATCCCATTGATCCATCCGTCAGTCTATCTGTACATCTATTGGCCTGTCTGTCTACCTACCTTTCTATATATGCATCTACCTATCGTCCTATCTCTCTATATACCTATCTAACTAGCTATCTATCAATCTATCCAATTATCCACCCTTTCCATCTATCTATCTGTCTATCTATTTCTATCGATTATCTAACTGCCTTACCATCTTGCCGTTTCTAAATGAATCGATTTACACCATAGAGTAATTACCACACAGATTTTGAAGTCATTAGTAGCACTATTTCGTAGGACTAGGAAGTCGTTTATCACTATCACTATATTTCGTAGGACTGGCCTTTTCTATTGGGGTGTTTTCCTGAAAAAAAAACGCCAGAAATTCCGAAATCACCGAATCAACATCCCAGCTGTTCGCCGAAATCATGGGTCGGTGGCCAGTGTTCTCTTTGAACACATGTGGCTTATGGGTCAAAAAAAAACATGACTTGGGGGACCAAGTCATAGGAATGTCTAGGTTTAGAATTCACCATTATTTCAATGGCCATTCCAGGAACCTAAATTGGAGGTACCTTCCATATATAAGGCCTATGTAAGGCCTATGTAAGGGAATATTCCTCCAAAATATGGGCTTATATGGTACAGTACCTCCATTTTAGGATCCTGAAATTCCCATTGATTATTCACCATTAAAAAAATCTTGGGCTAAGACTTGACCCACAACCCATGCCTGATGAAACCCTGATTTGATGCAAGAGAAACTTCATGAAATGCTGCAGAAATCCACATTGCTGCTGGTTAAAAAACGTTTTTGCTGGTATAAATTGTACGGTTATGGCCAATGGCTATTGGTTATCTCAATGGGATTAATTATACATTCTATAATATAAATAGTATAAATGGGGATTTCTTAGTACTTACAACTGTTATATTGAGCCATAACTGTACTCAGTTCCGCGTAGAGCGTCTGCTTGGAGTTCCGCGTGGATCTCTTCTAGCCTTCCATCATGCTGTAGCAGGAGGTCTTGTAGGTCCGCCTGGCACAGCGTGACCATCCCATTCTCAGTGTAGATAAATCTACAGACACGATGTGTATGTATACATATACATATATATTATATATATACATACATATATATATATACATGTACTGTATTATCTGTCAACGTATAGTTGGATATGTAGCAACAATTCACCAACCTGAAGCAGGGATGGTTTGGGATAGTTACCCACATACGAACCTTCCTTTCTAATGACGGGGTGGCGACGTCGTCATAGTTTACTAATCTATCCGACCTATCCAAGCGGTTTGCATTTTTTCTAGTGAAGCTTCCATTCTATAGCAGATTCCCCATCAGGCACACCACATATATCCAAATATCAATAGCCAACAATATCCTATCCAAATATCATATTATTGGCTACATATCTTCCTAATATCATTGGAAAACATCGCCTCGTAACATCGCCATGAAATCTCTGGATCCCATGTGGAACCAATAATTCTATGGCGATGTAAGTTATATCCCATCTCTCTCTATATATATATATTATATTATACATATATATATATATGGCTATATGGCTATATGGCTATTATTAAATAAGCTACATGGCTATTATTATGCATATATATATTACAATTACAGGTAAGTTATATCCCATTATCATCCATGATCTATCCCATCTTCAGGGATCAACATGCTGATGTCTGTTGGTTAAATCCACAGTGACCTGGTCATCCCTCTGAAAAATCATGGACTTAAAGTCACTTGGGATGATGAACTTCCCAACTGTTTCTGGAAAGTCATTTTCCCATTCACCTTCCAAAGCGCCAAGCAGCATATCATTATCATTATCCAAACAAATTCAAAAATCACAACCATCTGAATCCCAAAATATCTCAAACCACCAACCAGTGACCTTGTACTTGTCGCGTGTTTGTTTCCGTGGTCGATGCGTCGACTTCACTTCGCCATGAGGAAAGTGGCCTGGGGCCCGTGGGCCCATGGGCCCGTGGCGCCGATGCGGTGATGCCGTCATGATGTTCATGGATCTCAAAACTGATAGATTTTATAGTATGGAACTAACATTATTTGATTAGTTTGTACTTTTTTTAATGGATTTAACATTATTTAACAGTACAAGAATTCGAACTTATAGATTTATAGTATGTCGATCGCTTAATCATGTAAATGTAACATTTGATGGAATTGGGCACCAAAAAATCGAAAATTCTGATGGATCTTCATGGATCTTATTTATATCACAACTCCAAAATGGATATAGTAGAACAGTTGCACACCTGAAATTTATATGCTAGAACAATTTGTCTTTCTCTTTGAAGGACTGAGCCTTTTTAAAAGGAAATCATGTTCCTCCATCAAATTTCCTGAGGAGTTTCATTCACCAGATCATGCATTTTAGTAGGATGTTCCAGCAAATAAACCATCCAGCGATAAAGGCGTACCCCCATGACTATGGAACCCCCCATATCTCATTCATCCAATTCTGCAACTTTGCAGCCATTGGAACATGGCAAGATCCTCAGCTATGCCGATTTCACACATTTGGCTTCCAATACTCCTCTCAAAACCCCAAACATCCACAAGGCGTGTAAACATTCCCAAATGCGATACATGCATGGAATATTGACCAAAATTTAAAAAGATTTGCCCCAACAATTTCCCAAATCTACTCGGTGGCTCATCCCACCAAGTAGATTATATTGGGATAGGGTCAATCCCCTTATAACTAGGCCAATAACGTAGTGGGACGAACCAACAAGTAGCAACTACGCAGGTCCAACGGTTTCCAAGTTCTCCAAGGGGCAGTAGGGGCAGCCCACTCCCTTCGAACAACCAACGCTGGTGAAGAACACGCATGGGTCACAGCGACCTTTCCTCAGAAGAAACCCGTTTGGGTGAGCAGGTCAGCGAGTTCGGACGCTGAATAAATCTGAATAAAGCCAAAGATCCAGCAAAAACATCCAGAAATTTGACAGTATGGGCACATTCATAAAACCTCAAGCCAATAGGATCTAGATATTCGGTTCGGTTTCAGCATTCTCTACAAATTCCAACACTTTCCCAAACAAGGATTTGGCAGCAATCCGGTATCCGTGGATCTCCCAGAAACGGATCATTCCATATCATTCCCATGAAACTCGGAGTTTGCCACCACGGTTTCCCAGCAGCTTGTGGCAAGGAAACTAAATTTTACAAGTTGAGGCAGCTGACACTACCACAGCTGTGTCATCGCAGTTTGTCACTGCCATTTAATTTTTGGTTGTCCAGAAATTGCGTATACCCCAAGATCGTCAGTTTATGATAGTTTATGTCAATTTCATGATAGCATGACGATAAACTATTGGCTGACTTAGTTGCGCCATTCCCATGCTGGGAATCCAGATCTGCTTTGACTTTTTTGTTACGCCCTTTAAGAGTGGCATGGCGCAGGTCATAGCCTCCACCGGCGAACTTACATCGATATGGAAAATCCATGAACATCCACTATCAATATTTCCCGAGCCTATCTGGTTGGTGGTATACCTACCCCTCTCAAAAATATGACTTCGTCAGTTGGGATTCTTATTCCCAAGATATGGAAAGTCATAAAATTCCATGGTTCCAAACCACCATTCAGTATTTTCCATATATGTGAGTAACCTGGAGGGTACCCCACCATGGATTCCATCTGAGTAATGCCAATCTTCCCGGCCTTTTTCACGAAGCCATCATCAAAACCACAGATTTACCCAGGTTTACCCATTGTTCATAAATCATTCAGTCAGTGCAAACCAGCATTTGCATGCATGAATGCCATGAATGCATGAAATGCACCGGTTCTTGTGAGTGAAACGCCAAATGCATCTCTTTTAAAAGATGCTCATGAACCTTTTAACATTCACCAGCAATTATTCATCCTTTACCTACCTACCTATACCTCCCTGCCTGTCTGCCTGCTTACCTACCTTCCCGCCCGCCCTCCCCATCCATCCATCCGTGCGTCCATCTTTCCATATGCATCCACAACCCATCTGCCCCTAGGTCTCCAGGTCTACCCACACACCTAAAAAGGTGGTGTGGCTGGTGCCCATTATTGTGTTTATTGATCTAGAACCCATTTATACCTACAATCACCATAAACCCGAGGTAACTAGTAAACAAACTGGGGTACAGTTAAAACCCTTAACAGTTTGAACTGGCTCAGAAAACATCATTTGAGTCAAATTCTTCACCAACTAGTTGCAGGAGTTACGTATCATCCCATGGCCAGTTCACCTGTTATTTCACCATCAAACATGAGGAGAAATTTGGACTTCGTGACTTCACCAACATGGGAGAGTGAAACTGGCCAGTTCACGGCCATAACTGCACCACCATGACACCGAGATTCTCATGTCTGTCGCTGATGTACTTGGTGACTTCGACGGGCTGCGAGCCGGGCTGCTCGGGCTGCGGCAAACTTTCGGCTCGGTCTGTGTCGGTGGTGCCTGGAGGAGACAGTGACGGTTTCCCGGTTTCCGAACAGTTGGTTCTCCGCTTTAGACAGTTTCAATGTGGGGCCCGCGTGGCCACGAAATCGCGACAAGTTGGCGAACATAACTCCAATTTTACTGTGGTTCATGATACTTATAACATCTCACTCAAACTATGTATAACTATCGTTATAGGGGTTTACAACTTATAACTGGGGGGGCCCACGTTGCAGCCCTTCTCACAATTACAAGCGGCTTTGGCTTACCGGGTTACCGCATTGAAGTGATATATATATATATAACCTTAGCTGCAGGAATGGAAATGTCCAATTATAGCAGTTAAGGCCTGTAACTGAAATGGGGTGAGATGCTCCGTGGCTCCCCGAACAGCTCCCTCCTAAGCACTGGAGATAGGACCACGGCCCATAGACGGCCGTAGGTGTTTTGTAGGGGTGGGGGGTGGGGTGGGGCATGTACTTCACCTTCATGTGAACTTGCACATGAAGTAGATGCTAAGCTGTGGGTGTGGGTTGGCGATCAAGCTTGCAGAATTCAGATCCTAAAAGGTTCTTGGACGAACTTGAAGTGCTGCTGTGAACAAAAGACGGCTGAAAAATTGTGGGCACCAATTAGTCGGGGGCTGTGAAGAAAGCACAAAAATGGAGGTTTCGTGTGGGCGAAATGGCTCTTCTCATTCTGCTGCCTGTAAATAAGGTGCTGACTGCCTTTACACAGAGATAACACAAAATACTACTGGCACGAACACATCCAATATCATCAACAACATCCCGTCAAAAAAACACACAGCCAGGGGCCGTGCTCCTAGTTACCATCCTCCAAAGTAACAGTTCAATCCTAAGAATCACCCATCGGGTAGGCTTGCAAGCCCTATCTGGCAGGGTCTATGTTAGTTGGGTATTAGGGCGATAGAAAGTCAAGGATGTTCTCATTTGATTCCGAAAACATGGTGGTTTCACACATGAGACTACCAAAAACACACATATCTTCAGCAGATCCAGATACTTGGAGGTGGTTTGTAGTAAGAGAACATCCCATTTGTAGTGTTTGTCATGGGGATGGAATCACCCCTTTTCTGTAATAAACCCCATGGGACCTAAAGACTCATAAATCCAGTAGCTAAATCAAAGTTCCCAGTGGCTGCGTTGCTGATTAGGAAAGGGATGGAAAGCCTGGACAACTGGAACACCTGTGGTTCAATGGACTCCCCATTGGAGATAATCTTCTTTTTTAAAAAATCCGAGGTTGGTCCGCTTTGAGATATGTTTTTTTCCCGAATGCGTAGCAAGGGTTCCCGTTTCACTCTGGTGGTCTGGGGGTTGAGGGTGTGTTCGGTCGACGTTGCGTTCTCGGTCGCAACCGTCCGCAACCGTCCGCAACCGTCCGCAACCGTTCGCAACCGTCCGTGTGATTGCTATATGGCCGTGCCTATGGTAAGTTCTGCAGGAGGGGTCATTTTTGGAGGTTTCCAACGTTTCGTTGCTTCGTTTCGCGTGGCAGGCGTGGCACTTCGTGACATTCAGACGTGTCGAAAGTCGTTTTGTGTGGCAGGCGCAATACTTTTGCGACGTTTTCAGAAGATGTGTTGCATTTTTCGTGGCAGGCGCAGCACTTTGGACGTGTCCATCGTCATTTTTCGTGGCAGGCGCAACACTTTAGACGTGTCGTGTTGCGTGTTTATTGCAAATCGCATTGGCAGGGCTGCGTCAAGTGGCGACAAGGTGCAAATTCCGTGGCAAGCGTGGCATTTTGTGCGATGTGCTGAAAATTGACGGAAGTTTCGCACGAAACATGGATTTTGAGGTAGCAAATTTTCATTTCATGTTCTAAGGAAAACTCGTAGGAAAACGTCGATTTTGAAGCTACAAAGTGTGAAAATTGGAGGAAGTCTCGCACGAAATGCTCGTTTTGGTGCTCCCACGGAAGCTGCAAAACTTGTCCTTTTGTCATGTTGCCAACTGTGAAAATTGGAGGAAGTCTCGTGCGAAATGCTGGTTTTTCTGCATCCACGTGTCTCGTCTCGAGTCTCCGGTTTCCTGGTGGCGTCGCCGTGTCTATGGGGGAAGCTGGAAAACCTCTCCTCTTCGAATGTGTCCAAGCAAGTTGTCAAGTCGTTTTGCGTGGCAGGCGTGGCACTTTGTGACATTCCAACTTGTTTGGTAACGTGTCGGAAGTGTCAAAATTGGAGGAAGTCTGGTGCGAAATGCTGGTTTTTCTGCATCCACGTGTCTCGTCTCGAGTCTCCGGTTTTCTGGTGGCGTCGCCGTGTCTATGGGGGAAGCTGGAAAACCTCCCCTATTCGAATGTGTCCAAGCAGGTTGTCATGTCGTTTTGCGTGGCAGACGTGGCACTTTGCGACATTCCAACCTGTTTGATAGCGTGCCGAAAGTGTCTCTGGTTACACTCCACACTCCACACTCTACACTTTACACTCTACACTTTACACTCCACACTCTACACTTTACACACCCTACACTCCCCACTCCACACGTTACACTCCTCACACCACACTTTACACTCCACTCTCAACACTTTACTCTCCACACTCCACGCTCTACACTTTACACTCTACACTTTACACTCCACACTTTACACTTTACACTCCTCACTCCTTTACACTCCACACAAACCACACTCCTCACTCCACACTCTACACTTTACACTCCACACTCCACACTTTACACTCCACACGCCGTACTTTACACTCCGCACTCCACACTCCACACTTTCCACACTGGACACTCCACACTTTACACTCCACACTCCTTACTTTACGCTCCACACTCCACACTCTACACTTTCCACTTCACACTCCACACTCTACACTTTATGCTCCACACTCCACACTCTACACTTTACACTCTACACTCCGCACTCCACACTCTACACTTTCCACTCCACACTCCACACTCCACACTCCACACTCTACACTTCACACTCCACACTCCACACTTTACACTTTACCTTCCTCACTCCTCTACACTCTGCACACACCACGCTCCTCACTCCACACTCCACACTCCTCACTCCACACTCCACACTTTACACTCCACACTCCTTACTTTACACTCCTCACTCCACACTCCACGCTCTACACTTTCCACTTCACACTCCACACTCTACACTTTACACTCCACACTCCACACTCTACACTTTACACTCTACACTTTACAGTCTACACTCCACACTCTACACACTACACTTTACACACTGGACACTCCACACTTTACACTCCACACTCCTTACTTTACGCTCCATACTCCACACTCTACACTTTCCACTCCACACTCCACACTCTACACTTTACACTCCACACTCCACACTCTACACTTTACACTTTAGATTTTTCACTCCACACTCCACACTTTACATTTTACACTCCTCACTCCACACTTTGCACTCCACACTCCACACTTTACACTTTACACTCCACACTCCACACTTTACACTCCACACTTTACACTCCACACTCTACACTTTACACTCTACACTTTACACTCTACACTCCCCACTCCACACTTTACACTCCACACTTTGCAATCCACACTCCTTTCTTTACACTCCACACTCCACACTCCACACTTCCCACTCCACACTCCACACTCTACACTTTCCACTCCACACTGGGGACTGGTAACAGGGAAAATATGTACAAGACCGTTCAAATAAACTATTGCAGAAAAGTGTTCTGCGTGACTGCATATCCATGTTTCGACATCTGTACCATTAACATACGTGTGAGCATTCGGGTTCGTGGGCTGCATCTTGTTTATTTCTGGAGCATCTTTTCCCACCATATCCACCCAAACCCTCAATTCATCAAAAACACATGTGCAGATTATACACCCGACGTTCCCTGTTTTTTCCAGGCTGCTTTGTTTGGGGGGTCTAGGTCGTTTTTGTCTCAAGACCAAAACAAATCTTAAGTCCCAGGAACCCTCTGAGTCAGCTGTGAGAAAGTTTGGGAGGATGTCAGGCAGCTTTGGTAGCACTCGTTGCGGACCATTCATCAAGTCATCCTGCAATACAGCAAACCATCCTGACGATGATCCTCAGATGGAACGGAACCTGAAGCCTGAAAAGTGAGGAACCTGAAGTGACACATATATATATATAAATAAACATATATATATATATATATACTGTGTATATATACATATAGACATAGGTAAGACACAGATCTATACAATCAATACATAAATCTAATTTAATTATACATAAACCAAATTAATTATAATTATATATACTGTAGTCTTTCGGGAGAAAATTAGTATGTATATAAACTAGGAAAATGCACCAAATCGGTATCATTTTCTATGTATATAAACTAGGTCAGTCATACCAACAAATTGGTATCATTTTGAATTACATCTTTGTTTTCAGGATGTTTGTAACATTGTGGCGACACAACTGACCTACATCATTTCCGTCCATTGTCAGAAAGTGCCAGCCAATCATCCCTGGTCATTATCATGAGGATGCAGATTTTTATGAGGGTGACCTGGCCAACAATTGAACAATGCAAAAAAAAGATCTGCAACATATACAGTATCATATACCTTCAGCATTGGTATGGCCAATGTACTCTCATTCAAAGTTCACACAATTTAGTCAAGCTCCCTTTTGTTTGTCTCATCTGTGGCAACGCATGGCAAATTGCAATGGTCATTTCTTTTGATGTTTTACAGCCATCAATCAGAACTATAATTTCCAAGGATAGCTATATATAACCACCTTCACCATACTAGTTTAGCCAAGCCAATTTTTGGTTTAAACATACGTAATATTCCAGCCTTTTCCCAATAAACATCTAGCATGCATTTTGATTTTTTACCTGAGCCCCGTTTGACTTTGTATTGTAGGTCTGCTCCTTGCCACACTTGTATGCAGACATCCTTGACAATATTTGAATTGCAATTGCGTTGGCCAAGGGTAACCTCCATTCACTGTGAACCATGTGTTTGATCAGCGCATTTATGCATGGGTGCTGCTATAGACAGTATCATTCAAATTTTGCTAGCATACAAACTAAGAAGGGCAACTGCGTACCTCAACATTATACAACGGTATTCTCTACCATCTCTACCATAGACATGCTTGATTTGAACACAGTGATTGTGTGCATTGTCTGTGGGGGCTGTCTGATTGCACTGATCGTATTGGATATTCCAAGCTCCCTTTTTGGCTTGTATTCCTAATATGCTAAGGAAATCTGCACAAGGAAGTGGCAAAAACCTTGTTATATAGCAGTTGAACTCGATTCGTTCTTTCTTTTAGGCCCAAGTTTTTGGAAAGTTTGTGCTATGGATTACATTGAAACTAATGTATTTCAACAGAATCTAGACATATATATATATGTATATATACACATAATTACATGTATACATATTGTAACATTAAATACACATATATATATATATGTATATATTCTCAATTTCATCTAATTCTATGGTTGGGTTGGGTACAAGCATCCTTTGCATCCTTTAGCAGGGCATGGACAGTAGACAAACAGATCGAGGGATCTCATCGGTTGCTCACTTTTCACATTGGATTCTCTGAGCGTTTTTAAGGCTGTTCTAATTGAAAACAACATTGTTTCTACTGAAAGTTGGGATTGGTATGCGGCCTATTTTCCCACACTTTTCCATTGCTGGTTTACTTGTTACGATATGCCGCATGGTTTTTGGACATGTTGTCATTCAATTTTCCTTCTGACACATATCCAGCTCAATCAATTAGAATACACAGTGCTCTTTTCACAACGGAAATTATTTAGAGTGACATTTCAATCAATACATGCTTTGGAAAATGTTCTACATAAAATAAACTTGATGTTTGCAACAGTTATGTTTATATGTTTCCAAAAATAAGAATATCATAGAAAGCTCGTGCCCCCCCCCCACAGCCCCCCCCCAAAAAAGCGTTTGTTCAATGCATCTATGCAAAATGAGTTTGGGTCTGGTTTGGGTCTGGTTTGGGTCAATTTTGGGGAGAGCCATGTTGATGGAATTTTAACATGTAAATTTGGGCATAAATCATCAACATCATCATCACCATCATCATCACCATCACCATCACCATCATCCTCATTACCCTCATTACCGTCATCATCATCATCATCATCATCATCATCATCATCATCATCCTCATCATCATCATCACCATCATCATCCTCATTATCTTCCTCATCATTATCATCACCATCATCATCCTCATCCTCATCATCATCATCCTCATCATCATCATCATCCTCATCACCATCATCATCCTCATTATCTTCCTCATCACCATCACCATCACCATCATCCTCATTACCGTCATCATCATCATCATCATCAGCATCATCATCATCCTCATCATCATCATCATCCTCATTATCCTCCTCATCATTATCATCATCATCCTCATCATCGTCACATTCATCATCATCATCATCATCATCCACATCATCATCCTCACAATCATCATCATCATCCACATCCTCATCCACATCATCATCATCATCACCATCATCATCCTCATCCACATCATCATCGTCATCATCCTCATCATCGTCACATTCATCATCATCATCATCCACATCCTCATCCACATCATCATCATCATCACCATCATCATCCTCATCCACATCATCATCGTCATCATCCTCATCATTGTCACATTCATCATCATCATCATCATCTTCATCATCATCATCGTCATCATCCTCACTATCTTCATCATCAGAACCATCATCATCATCATCATCGTCACCATCATCATCATCATCATCATCATCGTCATCATCATCACCAACCCTCAAAGGGTTACCCACTGCCATGTATCCCTAGTAAACTTCTGAAACCTTGAAACGTGGTACTGGGGGCAAAGAAAAACACCCATCTGATCTAATGTAGGGGGCAGATTTTCAAGGTTTCAGACGCAATTTGGGGGTTATACTATTATACTATTAGATGGCAGTGGCAACCCAACTCTGAGCACGAGGAACATGTAAACTTTTTTTGGCCAGCCATGCGATTGCGTCAGGAGCCTTTATTAGATTCCCTGGCTTTGCTCACTGAACTGAATCACTGTACCAATAACAAAATTGCAATATTAATGTTTGTATGTTTGGTCTTGAAGCATCAATTTTGAAATCTGAAAAGTCTTGCTAAAACTGGCGTCCAATTTTTGTGCTAACTTCTTACGGAATATTAACTAGTCAGGGTTCTGGAGCGAGCAAAGCTTCCACTGCCGCCTTAAGCGTTGCACGGTTCGGCTTTTGCCAAACCACTTCTTTGTATTTAGTATTCCTGATTAGATTGATGAATTCGAAAATCACCTCAAGAGCATCCACCTTCGGCTCAATGCCGCGGAAAAGGGGCCACGACTTTTGCTTAGTGCGTTGAATTCCTTGCCCAGCCAAACCTACAGGAGTTCGGCTTGTGACAATCCGAAACATTAGACATCAAAAGTCCGTGAAAACAACTATGCTACTAATATACAAGTTGGTGCTTGTCCCCAGGGTCAATAATTGAAAATTACAACATCAACGAAACATGTTGGTGGTTATATCCCCAAGTTAGTGGTTGCTGCACCTAAAATAAACCTTCAACAGAAGAAATTGATGGTTATCCTCAAGTTGATGGTTGCTCCTCAGTGAAAAAAGCCGTGACGTCAAAAAAAAAACATATTGTAAAACTCTTTGGGCTGCAGGGAGCCTTGAAAGTCAACGCTCACCATCCTGTTCTCCGGAGTCCATGACAGATACATCTGTTCGATGTCTGGAAGCAACCTTTTCAAGGCATCCGGTGTAGGTTTCCTGCCTTTTTGCTGGGCTCTAGGTTGCTTGTTCTCTGGTGCTTTCCTGAGGTGTGCTGGCAAGGGTGTCTCCATTGCCTTCTCTAAGGAAGGTTTCAACTTGTCTGGTTCCATTGTTTTTCGTTTTTTTGAATCTTCCGCTTTGTCTTTTGGAACCTCATCATCAGCTCCTTTTTCAGGCTTGTCATTGTCAACTTCCAGGTTTTTTTCTTTCTCTTTTTCTTTCTCTGCCGGTTTCCGCTTTGACATTTCAGATTTGTGTTCCTCCTCCAACTCGTCAATGCAACTTTTCACCAATGGTTCAAACTCTGCTTGATCTTGGGGGTCCAAACAGCTAACTGCCTGCATCAAGTCGGGCGTTGCTTCTTCGTTTTTTTTCGCTTGGAATCCCCCGAAATCTTGTCAATGATTTCTTGAATTTGCTCGTCTGTGAGATCATTCCTGTCACGGAGAATATGCTTGACCAAAGCTCTAACTAGATCCTTCTTCAGGACAGACCCGTTTTTCCCCGAACCAGCAGAAGGGCGCAGAATGCCTACAGCACTCATGATCTGAGTAATTTCGGACTGTGTGAAAAAGTACCCTGCCAAAAGTGAAGCTGTCAAAGCACGTTCACGGGGTCCGCTCTGGACAAACACCTGAGCTGCCCAACCGCTTCTAAGAGAAGCCAAAGCTGTCTGCGAAACACATTTAAAAAAGGAAGCCCATCACGATCAATGATGTATTGAGTAGTCAATTGTATTATTGTATTGTGAAACTTCGTATGGCAAGTGACCAGGGTTCTGTGTTCATCGCGAAGTGGCAGAGGTACACATGCCGGAGGGAGCACTTGAGTAGGGATATGGTGCCAGGGGCAATCTTCACCAACAGCGATGTTGAGAACCCAAGTGGGTGACTGAACTTGTTCTGGAGAAAGCTCAAAGTAGAACTGCAGGGCAAGGGAAACACAGGGGGAATGGAGCGCAATGGCATAATGGGAATTGTCCGGAAAAAGTGGACATTAGCTTAAATATGTGCTCGAAACTCAAAACAGTTCAAGGCCATTGATTGCTTTGCATTCTCATAGCCTAGCAGTGTAGGCAATGGCAATTTTGTTCAAACAAAAAAGGGTAACATTCTCAACCATGGCCTGGCCACCCACTCTGTACTGAGTGACAGGAAGTGCTTGCACCATCCAATCTTTGAAGCCAAGTGAGTAGATCACTTTCTCGTTCGGAGGACCCTGATAATAGAACTCGCGTGCCATGAGAAGACATCCTGAACTACAAAATGGAGGAACTGACAACAAAAACTAACTAGCGTTGGAAACTGAAAGCTGCAAGGGCAACCACGAAACTTTGGTCACACCAGTCCTGTCCATGCCTTGCTGACATTGGAAAAATCATTGCGTGAGTCATGCAAAACGAAGGCCGCAGCAGAGGCAGCTCGCTTGTTTGCAAGGTAGCCTGCCTTCCTGGTCTCATGCAGAATGTCTTCTGGCGTGGGGAAAACATCTTTGAAACTTGCCTTGGCCTCGGCCAACCACTTGCCCTGAACAAATTTTTGCTCCACCCCTTTTTGAAGACAAGTCTTGAGCAGGTCGTCTCTGTCAACCTGGAGTTGCTCGACACCACCAGCTGGTGCATAGTGCGATGTCCCTGCATACATCCACTTCGTATGCATGGACATGTTCCTCGTGTTTTTTTTGACGCGTTGTCCGCAATCTTTCACGGTGCTGATGACATTCTCCAAGCAATACTTCGTTGTGGAGGGACCTGCAGACAACGAAAAAGCCATCTTGCGAAGTTCCACATCATTGTAACACCAGTCCACCCGGATCCCTTGCACAAAGATTTCACGGGTGACCACCCATTCTGTAGTTCCAAGGTCGCACAGCAAACGATGAAGAGGCGACTTCTGATGGGCAACTTTTGTTCTATCTTCCAGCTTCAAGATCGCATCGGTGAGGCTCCTGAGTAGGACCTGTGCCCTCCTCTTGTCGTCCTGATTTGGAGACATGATTCGGGCTAAGCAGTAGGGAAAGACCAGCCCAAAATGGACTTGTGACCAAGCCCGGTTTGCTGCCAGCGTCATCACCAGCTTGACGTACTGCTTGGCCAGCTTCGATTCCTCCTCGAGCACAGGATCATCGGGCTGGAAAACTCTGAAAGGTGAAGGTGTTGTCATCTTCAGCCGCTCAGCAGTGTCTGGCCCCGTCATTCGATTGATCATTTTGACAATGGTCTGATACCAGTTCCCACAGGCTCGCTCTGCACACCATCGTAGCATTCCATGAGTCCCTTCCTTTTGCGCTTCCAAGTGTGCACTGTATTCTTCGTGAAGATCAAGGGTGGCGTCAATCATCATCCTCACCTGAAGTTGGAGACGAGGCTCTCCATACAGAGCAATCACAAAATCATATGTCGATTTGTACCTGCTCCTCAAGGCGTTGAAGGCTTTCCTGCCAAGGTACCAAATCAATCATTTGACACCCGATTTTACGTTTGGTGTGACAATCAAAACTGTTTCCAAAAAAGTTTGGCCACCGGTTCAATGTGAGAAGCAAAAGCTGTTTCTCCAAACCCCAGGGCCCAAGGATTGTCAAACAGGCTGCTGTGTGGCTGAGAGCTCCCGTGCATCGTCAGGATCGGGTGGAGGAGCAGGAGCTGGGGCAGGAATCATTGCGTCGTCATCGGCGTCAGCTGCACTGAGGTCCTAGATTAGAAAGCAAAAGTAATAATATTGGGGCTCGTGTGAGAACCAAACATGCAAGGATGCAAATCAACATTGAACATCTTTCAAAACGTTGCTGCCCCTGCAACCATGGATGCCAAGTTGCTTTCAAAAGGGCATGCAAGGTCTTGATGTGGCGGACTGTTTCCGACAGAATGGACCAGCTCCTTTCAAGCTGGGAAAATGATTCGGCTATGCCGAACCAAGCTTTTCCTCGTGCCTTGGGAATGCGCTTGCTGCAAACGCGAAGCCATTCATCTGGTGTAAGGCGAAAATCGGAATCTGGGCTAAATCCACGATCCACCGCCGTCATTTCAGTGAGCACATTCATGAATTCATCATCGTGCCCTTTTCGATTCATCAAGTCAGTAGCAGCATCAGAAAGTCGGGTCTGGTGAGTGCCTTTTGAGAAAGGTCCTCTGGTCCAATTGCAAAGAAGTGTTGCTTTCAGAAGCACAGGCTTCAGTCCTGCCTGGTCCACACTTCGAAGGTAATCGTTCCACTGCGGGTGGCTTCCTTCGGGCTCTGGGTAGCATCTTAACTGGCAAGGCCCAGCTAAGAAATTCATCATCTTGAAGCCTGCTGCCTCCTCATCGTGGCAAGATTTCGCACAGGGCCTCTCATCCCATGGAGGTAAGTCAAACCCGGTGACTGAAGCCCTTCCAAGTGATTCTCGTTCTGGACCAGAATTCTTGGGAACGAACTGCTCCAGGCCACGGCCAGTAAGCGCATGGAATGAGCAGTGCAATCCGAGAGCCATCACCTTAGCCACATTCAGGAACCAACCACCAGCTTTGGTAGCAGCGACAATGAAACTCACTGACTGAAGCGATGTTAGTTTATCCTGATTAAAATGACGCATTTGTTGAACAATGGAATCATATATACATGCATTAGAAATACAAATATCACATATCATGCTCTGATGAAAAGTTGCAACCTTGAAAGCTGATGTCCGACAGAAAATGACATATGGCAAAAGTATTGATATGCGCTTTGAAGCGATACAGCATTTTTTTGAGTGATACCCACCCAGGAGATCCACCCTGACAAATCACTCTGAACACCATCATCATCATCATCATCATCAGCATCAGCATCAGCATCACCATCATCGTCATCATCATCATCATCATCATCGTCACCATCATCATCATCATCCACACCATCATCCTCATCATCATCATCATCATCATCATCATCATCATCATCATCTTCACCGTCACATTCATCATCATCATCGCCATCATCCTCATCATCATCCTCACAAGCATCATCATCATCATCGTCACATTCATCATCATCATCATCATTATCTTCCTCCTCCTTATCATCATCATCATCATCCTCACAATCATCATCATCATCATCATCATCCACATCATCATCATCATCATCATCATCACCATCATCATCATCATCCACATCCTCATCCACATCATCATCATCACCATCATCATCCTCATCCACATCATCATCGTCATCATCCTCATCATCGTCACATTCATCATCATCATCATCATCATCACATTCATCATCATCATCATCATCATCATCATCATCATCTTCATCGTCATCATCATCGTCATCATCCTCACTATCTTCATCATCAGAACCATCATCATCATCATCACCACCATCATCATCATCACCATCATCACCATCATCAACCCTGAAAGGGTTACCCACTGCCATGTATCCCTAGTAAACTTCTGAAACCTTGAAACGTGGTACGGGGGGCAAAGAAAAACACCAATCTGATCTAATGTAGGGGGCAGATTTTCAAGGTTTCAGACGCAATTTGGGGGTTATACTATTATACTATTAGATGGCAGTGGCAACCCAACTCTGAGTCTGAATTTAGCTATAGATTTGTGCATTAGTAATTATAAAATCGTCTTTTGAATAGATGGCATCCATTCTGACATGTTTTCTGCTGGCTAAAGTTGGTTTGACATTCTACCTGGCACTTGTGGCAAGTGTTCAGGTCTGTGTGTGCCTGAATCAGCTGGAGGTAAAAAAAAGGTATATATCGTTGTAGAGCTCCCGTAGTAGAGATGAAACCCAGTTTGTCAGTTTGTCTATTTCTCCTTGTCTTTCCACTCACCAACTCACTCTCCAGAGGCGGTTTCACAGATACATCAGTTTCACTTCCCTTGGCTTTAAAACATCTAAGAATCTAGAGACCCTCACGGTATGTTAAAAACTACAAAAGCTGCAGCCCGAAGCAGTAGATTGCAGTCTTGGCTCGTACATTGCGTTGCTCATCTTCTTCTCCATTTTCCTGCAAAGAGTTAAGGCTTATCGTGAGTACTGCAGTGACACAGTGAGGGTGGTGTGGTATGATTCAAAAATTCGCAGTCACTGCCGTTGTCAGATACCAGGTATCAAATTGAATTCTGTAATGAAATGTCCCGTTAATAGCAACCACAATCTGAAACCTTGAGTTGTTTGAAAAAGATCTGGAAGAGAACGCATCAATTAGATCATGACACTCTTTCACACAGTCTAAAAGAAACTCTGACCCATGTCATTCTTTGGAAAAGACGCACCTGGCGGCCTGTGCTGATTCAGATGGTTGTAGGATGGCATAGTGCTCAGAGACCTAAGGACGGCGTTGGCACAAGATGATGTAATGCTGCACCTCTTCGACAGGGTGCGTGGGTAGCAGGGCCCTAAAATCTAAAGGTAACACAGAGCTTCCAGAATTCGATATGTGCAAAACCTGCTGTATATTGACATTTCAGTTGTAGGTCCAAAATTTTGCAATGTTATAATAATATAGAGATGTTGTAACTGATATTAAATTTGGTCCGCTGATGACTGTTTGCGCAACACCCCCCAGGACTCCCCCAGGACCCTTAAAGATCACTAACGCCAAAAAAACATTGGGGCTTGACTGGACCTCAACAACAGCAGTCGAGACGGTTCCTCCTTTTTGTCTGAGGCAGCAATGTAGTGTATGGTAAACGTAGTAAATGCACTTTGTGTGCCGGGCCATGATAAGAAAGGACCGTTTCATCCGCTTGAACGCCCACTTGCCCAGAGGTCACTTGATGTGCGATTCAACCCTTTGAACCAGGTAACCAAATTGTAGTACGAACCTTTTTTTGTCGAAGTAAAAGCATGCAACCAAAGTTTGGGTTTCTTCCTTAAAGGAATATATATATATACTATCTTCTTGGCGCACAGACCAGGGCATAAGCTGTCTACCCTGCTACTTCTTCAAAGTAGCCTTCTTGACATTCCTCAACCGCTTAAGGTCAGACAAAGTCATGCGATGGACTTCCCTGGGCTTTACAATTTTTTGCTCCATCAGCTGTTCTACTGAATCGATGCGAGAACCCTCACTCACATTCTGATTCATATCGAGCGCTGCCTGCACAAATCTTTTCTTCATCCTTAGGCGATGCCGGACTTTGGGACCACATGCTAAAACCACCACAAAAGAAAGGCCCACGAGTGTGAGAACAACAATCCACAGTAAACAGCATGACTCATAAATAATTGTAATAGCCAGGTTACTCTGGCGTCTGTGGATAGTCATCATCATCAATGCTGGGCGGGAGATTGGAAAAGGTTTTCATTTTCAGGTTCTCAGTCTCAGGGATCACAGGGCTTGAGCGTTCCCCACCACCATCAGTATGCCCCGATGCTGCAGGTTTCCTTGGTATTCGGTGAAAAATTACTTTGACAATATCTAGTGCGAGAAAAAAGTCTTTGGGAAGCAGAACAAAAAATAAAAACACAATCACTAAACATCAAATAGTTTGAGTAGAGCTGCTCTGTGTAAGTATCATTGTCATTGTCATGGGGTACAGCTACCACCACAGCAGCAAGCGAGATGTTGATTGTCTTGCTTGTGATATGAACAATTGAATGAGATTGGTGCTGTAAATGTCTAGCTGATGACATGTCTTTTTCAACAGTGACTTGAGAGATTGGAGCAATGAAACTTTAGGCCACACAGATGTCTACCCTCTTACGCACAAAATCAAACAAATCTCTCAAGTCACTTTTGTGATCCGCTGCCCAGAGGGCCTGGCTTCAGAGGGATCGGGGGCTTTTCTTTTATTGGCTTTGGCTGGGGCAAAGTCCCAATTGGCAATCTTCCTGGGGGTAAAACTTGTCCGTCTTTCGCTCCCATGTTTGTGTCAGTATGCTTTTCATATGTATGCTCAGCCTCACCTTGTGTTTCTACCACTTTGGTTGGTTGGTTCGTTTTTTGCTGACCTGAGTGTCACTTTCTAACACCTCGGATTGATCCTTTCTTTCCTGCGACTCTGTGTACTCACTGAGTGAGGTTTTTCCATTCCAAACATCCTCTAATGATGGGACGGGCAGCGTGCTTGGCGAAGATGCCATTAAAAAATAATCGAACCATTAAAATGTCAGTGAGTCTTAGTCTTTTGTTGAACTGAAGTGTCATGGCAGTATTTGAACCAAAAAGTTGCAGTGTGGGTTTTTTAAAATTTATACAACTCATTGCAAACAAAAAACAAGAGGACCGAGTGAAATGTAGCCTTCCTTTTGACTGGAGCACCTGGAGGTGTAGGATCAGCATGAACACGCATACGAGGTGGTGGAGTGGTGGGAGTGGTTGCCGCTTTGCTGGCTGCTGGTGAAGAAACTTTCAACCTGGTCAAGAGTCCGGATAAAAATTCATTACAAAGACTAACAAAAAATATTCATTTTTATTACCCTTGCCCTTAACTTGATATTCCTCAGGCTTTTTCTGTGCAAGTTAGAAACTTCCGTAAAGCCTCCAAATCGCTTTCAGCAACGCTGCTTCTCCCGGATGTTGTCTCTGCACCACTGGAATCAGTCCGAAACAATTGCCTAGCAGCCTTCACTAGATGATGGGAAGGAGTCTCCGGTGTTTTATCCATGGCTCCCTACTCAAACACTGGGAAAAAACAATGGGTATAGGACCCACTGCACAAGGCCTCAATACTTTCTTTGATGTCTCTTGGGGCTCCAAAGCAACAGCCAGAAAAACAAATGTACACGAAGAGTGAGCTTTGAGGAACCAACATTTGTTCAATGTCTCAACCGTTGGAAAGTATTACTGTAAGCATTTTTTGGGCTGGACATCCAAGACCGCAGTACTGTAATTTAATTTATTATATTGTAAAATGAAGTTCCAACGGTTGAGAAGTGAGACTGATGAATATAATAGTATTATAATACTAAAAAATCTGAAATACATCAAGATCACCATGGGGATGTCCACTGGCAGCTCAACACAGAGACCTGTTTATTTTTGTTTTTCGCCCGGACGAGGTCAACTGGCATAGGTAGGTGACTAACCGTCCGGCAACGGTTTGCACCAATTCAAGCTTCCCATAACTGTTTGCACAAATTATGTGGAGTCATGAGGAAGCATCACGTCAAAAGCCGTCAGTACAGCAAAGTTTTCAATTCCTTTCTAAGCAAAGCATCAGGTTACCAGGTTGTGTTTTACCTTGTATCATCAGTGAAGCTAGGCTCTAGTCTATTACTCCATGACTGCCCTCGCTAACTGACGTTCACTTCTAAGTTAAGTTAGCCACTACTGATGATAGCGCACTTTGTGCCAAAACCAGCCATCATCCTGCCAAAAAGGTAAAACATCCTTCAATTGAAAATCCGGTTCACGCACTAGGCCAAGCAGCCCTTGTCCTTCCGTTTTCAAGTAATTGTCCGTCCATTCACGTGGTGGATTCCCCAAGTTTTTCCCACCGTCCCATGTCCAACCCCGGTATCGAAGTTGGATAACCCTCTTCGCAATTCTCCACGGTAAAGGCGTTACAGGTGCAGGGTCACCTTCATTTGGATGAGGTTCTGCTTTGGGCTTGGGTGGAGGTGTTCGAGCAAGCAAGTCCTTGGTGAAAAGCCGCTGATTATTGTGGGAATGCTTTGCAAAACGGTGTTGCTGGTATATAACGTATAATATGTTTTTGTAAATATGTATGTACATAGTACATATTATAATATATATATATTTAAAATATATTATATATATATTTATTTATAATATATATAATTATAAGAAAGTATTGCTGCATGTTTTTTTGACAAAGTCATGTCTGCGTGTGTTCGATCCACAATCTTTCACGCGTCATTCCCCATGCCAGCATTATTTATTTGGTCAAAACTGTGTGACAGTCCATGTTACTTTTTGGAGTAGATTCCTTTTTTTTATATCCAAAGGGGTGTGAACTCCAAAGCTGCCCAGTTGCCTTGTCAATCGCCTTCATTAAATGTGGATGCGTTGAAGTACCCGGAGTAGTAGACGATGACAAAGAAGTAGAGTGGATCTTCCCTGAATCCTGGGTAGGCAAAAATGGTGGCGCAATTTTGTCATAATGTCATAAAGATTCAGGAAAATATGTGAATGTTTAGTTGTAGCTTTGGTCACTGTGTATTTCTGCGTGGTACTAATGCTAAGAGCTTATCGTTTCTTGGAACCTTGCCCACACACCTGCCTTCAAAATTCATCACCAAGTTGCGCTTGCAGCTTTCGTCTTGAAAGCCGTGTAAACATCGCGAAACTTCCCTGAAACCTGGGAGCCAAGAATCAAAGCGGACCAATAATACAGTGTATGTTCATCATGTTTATCGCAGTCATATCACGGTTGGTGCAGATATAGCCATACAATCTCATTTCATTGTGTTATTCCAGAACTCTGTTAATTGTTGTAGCCTGTCTTCAACCTCTGTTATCATCTTAAATTAAAGATTAAAAACAACTTGCTTCCAAGCTACACTTGAAGATGCACTGCTGGCGGTAGAGAGCGCCAGCTGTGTAGACGATGATCGTCCATCATCACACAAACTCATAGTGTCAAGGTCCAAGCCGGCTAGCTTAAAAAGCGTCATGTCATCAGGGAGTGAAGCCAAGATTCGCCGTCGATGCGTAAGGCGCGCATCATCGTCACCACCAAGCGATCGTTTTACCCCTCTCTTCATGCTGCTCGATCAAGAAATCTCAAAGTGTGCTTAAGTGATTCAGTGCTCAAATCAAAGGATGTGTTAACAAAACCTATGACAACAACACCCAACACAAATTAACTACGACTATTACATATGATTAAACTTTTGAGGAGATCTGTAGGAATTCGAGTGGGTCTTGTTGATGTTTAGGTGAATGTTGGGAAGGTTAAGTTCTCTATATTTGATGGTTGAATCCTGCCAATCTTGGGAGGACTTTGAAGGATTTTGAAGGTACTTAGATTCAGCTTGGGGAGGAATTGGGGAAGAATTGGGGAAGAATTGGAGGATTGGGGAAGATTTGGAGAAGAATTGGGGGAGAATTGGGGGAAGAATTGGAGGATTGGGGAAGAATTGGGGAAGAATTGGGGAAGAATTGGGGGAGAATTGGGGAAGAATTGGGGAAGAATTGGGGAAGAATTGGGGGAGAATTGGGGAATAATTGGAGGATTGGGGAAGAATTGGGGAAGAATTGGGGAAGAATTGGGGAAGAATTGGGGAAGAATTGGGGAAGAATTGGGGAAGAATTGGGGAAGAATTGGGGGAGAATTGGGGAAGAATTGGGGAAGAATTTGGGAAGAATTGGGGAAGGGGGGAGAATTGGGGAAGAATTGGGGAAGAATTGGGGAAGTATTGGGGAAGAATTGGGGAAGAATTGGGACAGGGGGAAGGATTGGGGAAGAATTGGAGAAGAATTGGGGAAGGATTGTGGCAGGATTGGGGAAGGATTGGGGAGGGTAGAGGAAGCATTGGGGAAGTATTGGGGAAGCTTTGGGCAACTTGGGATTCATGTCAACTTGCCCCAAAGTTGAAAGAATTTTGAATGTAGTAGGTAAGGACTGGAGTTTGAAGAACAAATACATGGACTCAATCAGTGGAATCTTGACCAGGCTTAAGTGACTTCATTCATAGATTGGATCATCTAATCACTGTTCAGGTGTCATTGTTCTCAACATATGCATTGTGCAACAAGCTCTATGCTCTCAACAGCTATTAAATAAGATCAAGTTTTGGTTGTGCTCAACGTGCCGTTGAAACTATCATTTTTCCCCGCTGCAACTTCGACCTGCACAAGCGATCATTGAAATCTCAGCAAGCACAAGACATTGATAGCCTTAGCCTGGGCAGTGACAAAATCATCACGCTGAGCTAGGCTGACCCGAGCATGCCCTCAGCCAAGTTATGAAAACACGAAAGAGACTGGTGAATCGTGTAGAAACTGAAATACTACCCAATGGTTTGAACATAATGATACAGTAATAATAAATAACTCTAGCTATTCTTTTGAGGGGCATTTGCAAAATTCAAAAACGCCTGGTCTGACAGCCAGTCACGCGACAGAATCTAAGCTCACGCTGGAAAACTTGCGCTTCAGGCCACCTGCGCCCTCCGCTTTTGTCTCTCCTAGATAGCGAAAGCTGGCGTACAGTATAAGTATAGACACAAACATATGTCATGTCATGTGGTGGATTTTTTAGATCTTAGCAAGTTTGGCTGGTGCTCCATTCACTCCTCTTCTTCACTTCATCATCATCCTCTTCCTCCTCATCCTCACCTTCCTCATCATCATCATCATCATCATCATCACCATCATCATCATCATCATCACCATCATCATCATCACCATCACCATCACCATCATCACTATCACCATCACCATCACCATCACCATCACCATCACCATCACCATCATCCTCCTCCTCATCCTCCTCCTCATCCTCCTCCTCATCCTCATCCTCACCATCCTCAGTATCTTCATGATCCTCATTATCATCATCACCGTCGTCATATCACCATCACCAACTCTGAAAGGGTTACCCACTGCCATATATGCCTTGAGAGTAAACTTCTGAAACCTTGAAACGTTTAATGGGAAAAGAAAAAACCATCTATTAAGGGGACAAAGATTTTCAAGGTTTCAGACAAATTTTGGGGCAGTACAACCTATATTTATTATCAATGAATATATATATATATATACAGCATTGCTTGTTGATATTTTTCTAGACCATCAACATCATGATCATCACCATCATCATCATCATAATCCTCACCGTCAGCAACAGCAATGCTGCAAAGGGTTGTCACTGCTATTTGAACTTTTTATTTAAATATCATACAAATATCCTTGGTTAAACTTTGGAATACCTTGATTTTTTTTAGGGGTCAGATGAACATCGATTCTTTCCACAAACTTTCAAGGTTTCGGCAAGAACGTTGCACGGCTCAGCAAAGAGCAATAAAATCACAATAACAATAACAACAACAACAACAACGACACCGACAAAACAACAGCAACAGCAACAGCAACAGCGACGACGATGACGACGACGACGAACGACAACAACAACAAAAACAAAAAAACACATCACATCATCACTCTTTGTCAACTAAGGTTTCGTTTCCCTCCTTTTACTTTTGGTTGATGAGTCCTGTCTCCACACTGTTGCCCTTCAAGATCTCGTGCATGGTATCGTCGCATGACTTCAAGAACTTGTCCCCGTCCTTCAGATAAGACACGCCATCGCTGTTGGTTTCAATCGAGTACTTCTTCTCGGGAGAGGGGAGGTCCACTTGGTCAATGCTGTCCTCCCCAGTCGAGGTCTTGATCAAGGTGTACTTGCCCTCATTGTCGGCAAGTTCCCAAGTCACTCCTGTCAGGAAAAGTGGTGTTCAGGGTGAAAAGGATCTAAATCTAAACATTTAGTTTGCCGTAGGAGGTCGTTTCCTTCTTTAAGGTTATCTGGCTTTGGAAGTTTAACACTGCGTTTGTAGATTGTTTGTATTCTACATCGGCTACAAGAAAGATTGAAACTTGGCATCCACCTCGTCCTTGTCAAATTAAAAAACGCATACAACATGCAAAAAGAATCACCTGTTTTTTCAACTGGGATTTTAAATACTTTAATTTAAGGATCAGTCCTCTGTTTGCAATCCGACCCTCCAAGATCTTGTCCAAGATCTCGTGCATGGTATCGTCGCATGACTTCAAGAACTTGTCCCCGTCCTTCAGATAAGACACGCCATCGCTGTTGGTTTCAATCGAGTACTTCTTCTGGGGAGAGGGGAGGTCCACTTTGTCAAAGACTAAGTTGTCCTCCCCAATCTTGATCAAGGTGTAGTTGCCATCAGAGCTGGAAAGTTCCCAAGTCACTCCTGTCAGGAACGGTCAGAAAAGTGTTGTTCAGATGTGTTCAGGATGGAATGGACAAGGGTCTTTTTAAAAAAAACCTGCAGGAGGCAATTTTTTAGTAAAAAACCCTGAACTTGAAGGCTAGCCCGAGATTGGTTTGTTTTTGCTGTTTTTTTTCAAAAAAAAACGCAATGTCTGTAAATCCAAACATTTACCAATTAACATAAAGTGTATATACAGGTTTTCACCACAACAACAAGACACCTGACCATGTAAAAAATTGTCTACGTGAATTTGCTTGTTCAGTCCTGGCTTCTTCACAGTGTCACTCTTCAAGATCTCGTCCATGGTGTCTTGGCAGGATTTCTCTTGGGCCCCGCCCTTGAGAGCTGCCACGCCAGAGCTGTAAACCACGATCATGTAATTCCCCTGGGAGGGAGCGGGAAGAATGGCCTGGGCTACAAACTTCTTCTCCCCGTCGAACTTGCGCAAATAGTGCTGATCATTCTCGGCGAGAATCTCCCAAGAAAATCCTGCAAACCAGTTGAAAATACACAGATGAAACCCACTGTTTAATATCAACTGCTGTTTTTGCTTGGATTAATTTCTTTACTTTGCTTTTGTTTCTATGATAAATTTGAAGTCAGTCCTTCTTTCGATTTGAAGTACTTGGAACAAGGCTGCACATTGTCACCATCCCTGACATGAGGGGCACCATCTTTCATCTCAATGTTGAACATGTCCGTCGGGCAGCCAAGTACTGCTTCCATCTTCACATGCTCGTTTGAGTCTAGGCATCGCAAAATGAAATCCCCTTTGACAAAGGCAATCTTGTAGGCGTAGTTCGAAGCCGGGTTTGCACTCTTCACTCCTCAAGGTAGTGAGTCAGTGTCATGTTTGCAAACAAAATTACAAGGAAGAAACATATGACTTTAGATCTTTCAGGTTCGTTACTTTAGTGCTGATAAGCGGACAACTAAGTTAAGTTGATAACCCATGTTGTGTTGTTTCAAACTGGTTTCAAAGGTAAAGTTCGTGCTATTTATAGAAATGAGTATTCTTTTTGTAACATCCTGTCCTTCAACTTTCTTTGGCTCTTCTGGTGGCATGAGGACGTCCATGTACTGCTGACAACTGTACATTTCAGTACCTGCCTTCCCGCTCAACACCGGTTGTCCTTCATGAAGCAAGACTTTGAAGTTCGAACCCGGAGGGAGGGGAACATCCCCAAGTCTCTTGCCCAAGAAACTCAGTTTCAGCAGCCTGTGCCCACCGTCTCGAAAAATGATCTTGTAGTCGACCCCTTCCTCGCTGCTCTGCTTGTCATGCACTGCCTGCTGCTTGGGTGCCTCCTTGGGTGCCTCCTTGGGTGCCTGCTTGACTACTTCATCATCACGGGCAACATTGGGAACGAGGTCATCAGCAGTCTTTCGAATCCAAACTTTGCCAGGATGACGGACTCTCAGAGGCATGATCCATTTCCCATCTTCATCCTTCTGCGCGTGCTTCACCATCCATGCTTTGGCAACGGACATTGCAACCTCAGGTTCTAACATGTCCTCCCCTGAGAGTGGCTCCCCCAACTTCTTGTACTCCTTCTTCAGCTCTTCCAGGATGGTGTGGGGTTCCATCCTCAGGGAATTACAAAAGTAAAAGGAAAGGTGCCAAAAAAAGGAACCCCCGGGGGTGGAGGGATGCTTTTTGGGTCTTTGGGCTTGTCGACCCTGTTTTAATTAACACTTCTTCAGTTGAAGAAAAACATTTTATTTTAACAATAGTCCGGGAATGGACATTTGAATTCATGTTCAAAATCATTTTGGAACATCTGCTCTTACAGTGAAATGTGAAGACGATAGGTCCCCACAAAGAGTGTTTGGGGACCTATCGTTGTTTGAGAAAAAATATATTGGAAAAAACTTTTAACTACAGTCAGTGTCATGTAAAATTTGAACGACTGTGAAGTTGTATTTCTTAAAGCTGACACTCACAATAGTAAGACTCAATATTTTGGTTTTGGGTATGATTGTTTCGGTGAAGAAAGTAAGAAGTAAGTCTATGACAATGTGCAAAGATACACTCTTAAACTCCTAACATATTAATATTTTATGTAACTCATTTGTAATTTCATATGTTTTCAGTACGAGCGAGACTATCATACTCGAAATGTTGTTTCAACGGTATCTGCATACTGTCATTGTCAGTATCAGTAGGGTTGTTCAGATGATAATTTTCAAAAGCGTGTATCATTGGGATATATGGGTTAATCTAGACAAGGAACGCTGGCGGCTTTTCTCCAGGGCAAATTCCACAGGTGAGGAACAGGTAAGACAAGATTGCTGGTTTGTCAATTCGGTTTTGCAGGACAGCTCCAAAACAGTCTGAGTTCAGCTTGTTGAGCCAGCCAAACAAGTGGAAAGCCTCAATTAATTGGTCAATGATTGGCATGTCAATCTCAAACAAGAGCAAAGGAGGAAGAAAAATACATAAGCCAAATCACACGACATATATATTAAATATAAACAAGGTGTTTGGCATTATTATCTGTGTAGATAAACTGGATTGGAAATCAAGTTTTTTCAAGTGGGTGCTACTATACAAAAAGAATTGCTGCTTTGTTGTTCAAGCGAGAAACTGGGAACGCCTGGACAGTGGTATACTGCTTCGAGTATTTCTCCACATCCGTCTTCCTGCCTCCTTGGCTGGACTTGCCCTTTGCCTTTGCCTTCACCTTTGCCTTTCTCTTCGCAGGCCTATTCTTGGCTTTGGCTTTCGCAGTGGGCACATTGTCATCACCATTGTCATCTTCATCACTAGGCTCATTGCCTCCCTGCCTGGGATCGAGTTACAGGTTTGTAAAATTAACTATATTGTAAATATGTACTTAATATCACAAACTTAACATGAAAACCACAATACATTCAAATCCCTTAGCCCTTTGCCCTCTTTGCTTTTCTCCCAAACTACAAA
Source organism: Cladocopium goreaui (assembly GCA_947184155.2). NCBI lineage: Eukaryota > Dinophyceae > Suessiales > Symbiodiniaceae > Cladocopium > Cladocopium goreaui. The sequence continues at coordinate 421,055 of CAMXCT020001702.1, read as the reverse complement.
TCCCAAACAAAACAATTCAACACTGAAACTCAACTGAAGGGCAGAAAGGGGTCAGGGGGAGCGGAATCAGGCATGGTCGAGGATGAGGCGGTAGAAACTGTCTTCTTGGAAACCCGGGTATCCATAGGAACCATGGCCCCTGCACCAATGGGTTCTGGATTCAATCCTGCTTTCTTTGCAAGCTCTCTTGCGTCCAAGAGAGGCATCGCTAGCAACACTCCGGGCAACTAGGGTTTGAACTAGAGAATGGCTCCATTGTAGTCTAAGAAAGAAAACAGGAAACACACGGACAGTGATAAGGGGAACATATCGACATGTGTGAAAAACCTTTCTGTACGTGTGCCATCATAGTCTTGGTTGAACAGGCACTTTCTAAATCATTAAGCCAATCTTTTCCCAGAGATGCCGGTAAATGTTTCGTGTTCTATGCCAACGCAGTCTTGCAGGAATGATGATGCACCAACAATAGCTTTCCCTATAAACTAATGTTTTTGCAGATGCACTCAGATACATCACTTTTGCCGATGCAGTTGATATTTTTGAAGTCCTTTAACATAAAACAAAGTTCACATGGATCTATTCATCCCTGCCTGCTTTTGAAAATGAAATTGCTACACCAGCCATTCTCAGAATCTGAAACCCTCTTGAAGCACGACAACCCCACTAAGATCACGATGGAGACATTTCCCAAGGCCATTGCGTTACCAGCCATGAGTTCGCCTCGGCTCGTGTCCAAAGTTGGAAAGCAGGTTGTCATCATGTTGGAGGCAATCTGCTGTGTTGTGGGCCACCCCAATGCAGTTAAACGATCCACACTGGTCATCACCCGACCACTGGCGCGGTGCAAGTAGTGGCCAGTGTTACGCCTGAAGCATGGCAATCGTCCCCTTGCTGACCATGTTCGGGAAAAACTTGGATTATCACCCAAGAAATACACCAAATCCAACTGCTGTTGTGGTTGCCCTCCATAGATCCTCTTGTAGTCTTGGTCCAAAACGCGAACCACCTTCCGCTCCCTCTCATTGAGAAAGTAGGAACAGTTTTCCTCGTCCTTGGTCTAAAGCATAGAAAAATATAACATATCGACATCTGAGCATTTTCTAATTGCTTTTGAAAGCTTGGGGCGGTGTTTTCATATCAAAGCCTGTTCTCATATTCTTAGTATGTCTGGGTGGCTGATAATGATATGTAGTTCAAGGTTATAAAATCTACAGAAAGTAATACAAGTATATACATTGTATTATATGCACATGATGATTTTTCTTGGAACACAAGCACACGCACACAAGCGCACTGACCGGGTAGCAATTTTCCGGTTGGTTTGGCACCACAAAAAAAGGCCCCAGCAACCCACCAACTATGTAGTAAAACTATAGGAAAAATGCTATTGGAAGTAGACTTGTGGGGGCCTTTTCTTGGGAGGGCAAACCACCAGGAAAATTACAAACTGACCGATTATTTTTTTTATAGTGAAAAAAATTGGAACTTTAGCAGAATCTTGAAAAACGATTCAGCATAGGACAAGAAACTGGTCTCCATGGTATCTTCCGCTTACGACAGATGTTCCAAGAATGGACTTCTCGCTGCCGCTGATTGGACACAAAATAATCCCTGCAACGTGTTTGGGTCACTTCTTTGATTGCCTCTGTGACAGCGTTGTAGGTTTCAAACACGTCAAAAAGATACTCACATGTCTCTTTATGAGCGCAGTACACATAGGTGCGCAGTCGGTTGACTGCCGAATGGCCTGCATCTTCAGGTCTCACGAAGAGCTGGTAAAGGTTGTATTCGGGCAGCAGCTTCTGGATATCGTTCATCGGAAGCTCCTAAGTATTTGCAAACATATGTTGTACACATACATGTTTTGTAATTACTTCAAGTTTAAAACAGCGGAAGTCCTTTTTACCTTGTGGAAAACGTGATCCTCACAAATGATCCACACATCCCACCACCACCACCACCAGCATCACCACCAGTCTCATCATCATCATCATCGTCGTCGTCATCATCACCATCATCATCACTATCACCATCATCATCATCATTATTACCAGCAGCAGCAGCAGCAGCAGCAGCAGCAGCAGCAGCAGCAGCAATCAACGTCAACATCATCATCAACAACATCATCATCATCAACATCACCATCACCATCATCGTCAGTGTCATTATCACCACCACCACCACCATCATCATCATCATCATCACCGTCATCTTCATCTTTAATCTTCATCTTCATCATCACTGTTAGTATCATCATTCATCAGAGTGAGTCTTGGGAGTTCTGACACTGCCACTCTAGCTATGCAGTATCCCCGGTAAGCTTCTGAAACCTTGAAACGTTGCAATAATAAAATGGTAGAGTAGGGGCCACAGAAAGATTATCGTCCATTTCACAGATTTTCAAGGTTTCAGACGTAATAGATTTTTTTAATAGAGTGTAAATGGCAGTGATCATCACCAGCATCGCCATCATCAATGAATCCTCAATATGAAAACTGCAGGAAAAAATACTTCGAATGAAATTGAAACAAAGATTCCGGAGTATTCTCGAGGACAAGAAGTGGAGTTTTTTTTCTCCGGTGCGATTTGGCCCAGACCAAGTACACTGACCCCGTTTTTCCTTCCATAAAGAGCCGGTTCAGATTAATCCTAGAATTCTCTTGACAGGGCATTCCACTAACATCGATATCCACCTCTCCTGCTTTTGGGAGCTGGCAGTTTTTCCCATGAGAGTAGCAGAATTGGTTCTTTTTCAAAGGCAACTTCTGCACCACATCCCGTCTTGCAAAGAAATCTAGGCTTTCTGGAATAGATTCTTTTGGCACTTGTTCCAGAATGTCCCCAAAGACGTGTGGCTCCAGACTACGACGATCAACCCACTCTTGCATCCAAGAATGATTGTCTAATATCGTCTGTCTGCAAGCCGAGTCCATTTCCTCAACTGGATTGTTCATGTCGAAAAAAATACTTGATGATCTTTGTCCTTGGGGACATGCCTTATCAAGCCTAGTAAAGTCCTGTCGTCATTTGTCCGGTCCAGGTTTTTTTGTTTTATATATATAAAAATGTGCGTTTCTAAAAAACATTAAAGCTTCTAATTTTCCTGCTGGTTTGGCACCCCAAAATCTGACCCCCACAACTCTACCCTCAGTAACCTTTTTCCTACAGGTTTGCTACATGTTTAGTTGGTTGTGGGGGTCAGATTTTGGGGTGCCAAACTAATAGGAAAATGGTTAATTAAAGCATCATGACAGTACTCCGATTGCACGTTGACCCTGAATGAGTTCTCAGAAGCTGTCCAGGAGTCGTTCCAAGATTTCCTGGGCTGAAGGCTGTGAATTAAAAAAATGATATGGCGGGAAAGTACGCACATGTTTCGGACTAGTTTAATTTCAATCCACAGGTGGAAGTTAAATTAATTAAAGGTTCAGGGGAAAGAGTCAGAGTGGTAAGTAAAGTTTCCATTAATTCAAGTAAACAGGTCTCTGCACCAGGCCCATAGCGACTTCAGCAGTGTAAACTCCGGTGCAAGACGATGACATTGTTCTTGCAGTTGCTAAGAGGGACTCGTCCAAATACCTTCTCGGAATCAATTTTTGCATCACAGCACATGCCATCCGCACTGCGCGTGCAGCCAAAGCAAGGTTCGTATCGTCAAAGTTCACCTACAATGTTGTTGTCAATGTGGAAACAGTTCCAGTTTTGTCTAGAAAACATATTGCCTTGAACTGGGAACTCTGAGTCTTCAGTCAATTCAATAAGTCATGGTACTTTCGCACTGTTATTGGTTCATGTTCCCATACCCTGCGGCCTGCATGGGGTCGGCATACTGAGGAACACCAGGGTTTGACGAACTGGTAACTGCACATCCAGAGTCAACCGTCTGTTGTGTCCATGTCATACCTGTACTGGTCCTCCCCGCTGCAGAAGCACAATCCATTGCATGCGCGCCAGGATCCATGATGTTTGAAATGAACATATCAACATAACACTTCCTGAGGAAATATGCACCAATGTTTTGTTGCACTTCAATAGTTTTTCGGTCTCACATTGTGATTGCACATGTACTCTATGTCATAGCTTGATCTTTACATAAAAAAGAGCCGACATTCACTCATTGACATCATTGGTTGTTTCACTCCAAAAACTGCACCAACAACGCTGTCTTGAATCTTTAAGTGCGCGTGGTCTGAGTGCATGCATGAAGTCATGTGTATGAAGTATCGTTTCGTCTCTTAAGTCTTTGAATTAAATCTGAATTCAACAGCCGCAACCCACTTACTTACTTGAGCGCCCCGGCCAATGGTGGCCCAAAAGCACCAACCCCAAGCCATGGACTCCAGACCTCCAAAGTAGCAAGTTATGTAATCCATAGGCTAGTGCATTTGCGGTGGCAGGTGCTGAGGGAAACATAGAGATCATAGAGACAAACAGAGACAAAGAGAGATTGAGATAAAGAGTTGACTAGAGAGACAGAGAGACAGACAAAGACAAAGTCATACTAAGGGAAAAAAGGCTATTACAACTTGAGATCAACGAATGACTGACTGTTGATTGCAGATTTATTGGGTTGTCCAGCCCCTCCCCGTCCAATAGGTATTCTCTTTTGAATATTTAGTCTTTAGCTTCTGTTTTGCGCGTTTGCTGAGTACTGGCTCCCGCCTGGTAGAATTCCGTTGGCTTTCCACAAATGTCGCTGGCATCAAACAGGACTTGGAAATGCATCTGGTCACTGAACTCAGTACGAGCCCTTGCCATCAAGGTGGCCTCACTCATCCCCAACCCCCAACTTGTTCCTATCGACTATTACCCTTAGCATAGCAAACAAAACATTGTAATTTAAAAACAGAAACAATGTATATATATTTTTTTTATACATATTTATTGTTTATTCAAGTCACATGAAAAACTGTAACATTTTAAAGTCAAAAACCAAGTTGCGCAGAACTTGTGGGCAGTACGGGTCTCTGATTCCCAACCGTCAGTGACACTACATGCAGCTTTTGCCGAGGAGGTCGCCTCAAGCATAGGAATCTGGAAAAGGCATCAGTACTATTTTACATTGGTTGAAGACTAGTGAATACTTCCCAATCCAGCAAAATACAAATAGAAAAATTCATTCCAGTCAAATCTTAGTGTCTTCTCTGGTATAAAGTTTTTCGATGATATCAGCCGTCATAATGATGTTCTCATGAGATGATGCTACTTTCCTTTTCTTCTTCACTCCCAGTTCCCTCTCTTGCTCATTCTGGACTCGACGCTTCAGCCCTTGGGACACAGTCACCCTTCGAATCTGTTCATGCAAGGACTGTGCGAGCGCCTGCAGAATTTTGAATGCTACCCACTGTATTCTTGCGCTCAATTGTTTCCATTTCCCAACTTCTCTGCGACTAGATTGTGAAACTGGTCGGAAAATAAAAGCAATGCAATACACCACATGAGCCCTGTCGAAATGGCTTTGCACCCAAAAGTTTGGTTGGCAGAGTAGGTCTGCATCCCACAAACTCCTCAGTTCCTGTAAGAGACTTGGTGGCCATACCTCGCTTTCAAAAAGTCCTTGTTGATCTACCTTTGTCCCTTCAACCATGAAACCACCGCTGGATTGGCAAACAATGCTAGCAACTCTGCGAAGCATGTTGAATGATTTTTCCCGATCAGTCGAGGTTCTTTTGATGTATGTGCTGAACATCACAAGTAGGGACAGCATCATAGTTGTAGGAATTGTTTTCTCATCCAGTAGATCTTCCATTCCCTCCCCACAAGATTTGGCACTGTTGCGATCTTTCTTGGCTATTCTTTGAGCTGGAACCTCCAAATGAGGCCATGTTTGCTTATGAAAACCCTCTGCTAAAGGTACCCATGTCTTCCAACGTTTTCGTAGTTTCTCCATGCTGTCGGTTTCAAATTCTTGAAACAAATCTGCTAATACCCATTCTGACTGCACTTCATCCTCGCTCGCGACATAAACCCTTAGGGTTTGTAGAGCAGGCAGGCTTCTCACAGTCAGATTTCTCAAATCGTTGAACACCATTTGCAACGTCACATGTCACATGGCGCAGTAGGTAGTGACATTGGGGTTTTCCAACAAGTATGTGTTGAACAAGGGTTACAATATGCTCAAATTGCAAGTTTATGTTATTGTTTCATGTTCCACTTCTAACACGAACAGTTGAGACGAACATTCAACCTATTTTATACAGCGATGCTGTGCAATCTCGCAACGCTTCTTTTCAAAAGACCTTGCGCTTTTGAGCAGAAACATCAACAAACAGAAGGCACCGGAGTGAGTGATAAATGCATTTGCAACTCATCCCCAAATTCAACCCAAAACGGTTCAAATGAAATCCAAACACTGCTGCACCAATCCTGCTTGGGCATTGCTTCATGACTCGTGATTTGTGTGGCGTCCTGCCCCCCCACCTCATTCTAATACTGCTTACATCTTAGATAATTTGTCCATCACAACCTTATCAAACTACCGATAAAGCAGCTAACATCTTAGATAATTTATCCATCACGACCTTATCAAACTACCGATAGAGCAGTAAACATGTCAACATCAATCAACAACAGCTTGCCTTCAACCCTTAAAAACAGTTCAAAATCAGCCCGAAGAAGTTCAAAGTCGCCCCAAAGTAGCCCCAAAGTAGCCCCAAAGCAGCCCCAAAGTCACCCCAAAATCAACCCAAAACAGTTCAATCTCAACCCGATCCTGCTCAAAAGTAAACAAACTAAACTGAAACACATAGTGAAAATGACTTCTGCAATCTGACCTTCAACTTCCCCAGAACTGACCTTAAACTTCCCCAAAGTTGACCTTAAACTTTCCCAAAACATCCCCAGATATATGTACTGTACAAATGCTTTTTGGGGGGGGGGCTGTGGGGGAGGGGCAGCAGCATCCTATGAATATTGAACTCGCAACCCTGAGAAAATCAATGAGATGGAATGGCACTTTGAGTGGTGAAGTACTTGTAAGGCAAAGATGTATCTATAGATACGCAAAGGTATCCAAAGATTCCGTAAATTGAAGAACATATACAGTAGCAACAACCCAATCAACACTGTAGGCAAATGGGACAGGTCAAAAATTGGATGCCTCAGCATGTTAACATTGGGTGCCCAAAAAGCAGAACCAGAATGTCCAAAATGTTCCCATGGATGGTGTGACCGTGACCCATAATTTGGATATCTGGTACATGTTGATGTTGGTGGAGAACTACACCATGCTTGGATGATAGGTTTCCGCTTGGTTGTTTTTCAAACCATCTTCAAATCTGAACTGAAGTGCGCTGGGAGGTATATCATCTGAATAAGTCGTGTTAGATTACAGTAGATCCCAAATGTGAGGGCATACTTGTTGGAGGAAAATTCTTACTCATCATCAGATATGGGGCTTGTCTGTATGGCTTATCATCCATATAAATGTTATAAATCATATTCATATTTGGTTTCAAATCTTCATTCTTGCCCGCAAAATCTCTTTACGTTGCTTGTGTAATTGTGAGGTTATTGACCAAAACATTGGTCAAAAAATCATCCAAAACCAGTCGTGATTTTACACAAAACAGCAGGAGTTCCCACCCATCCATTCCCGAAATGTAGCAGTTCCCACTCATTGTCTGAAAGTCGAGCACCCCCTATTCCAAAAGATAGAACTTGCATCATCTTTCCCATCAGAAAGTAGCATAGCCGTTTAATGAAACAAATCCAAGATTTCTGAACACACAAAAAAACTTGACTATATAATAAATACCGCCGCCGATCACTTTGTTGGTGAATTCCCCAATCTCCCGTGACCGCCGTGACCCACACAACCAAATAATCATCACCAGGTCATTGCTTGGCCCTTTTCCTCCCGACGGACATAGCATCCTTTGGTGCCTGCAGCGCCACGGCCCAGTGGTGCCATAGCAGAAACGTTAAAGTTCTGCGGTGCCTTCCCCCCTGGTTATAGCCTCAAAAGAAGTCATTTCATTTCACCTACTCAAACAGGTCTGCCTAGATGTACCTTGCAAGTCCTCCAGTTCAGCTTAGGATCATATGCTTAAAGTTGCAGGAACAACTGTCTTGTATACAAAAATCATTGAGGAGAGCCTGGATCAGGCAAAACCCTGGTACCCTTCTGCTCACATCAAACATAGCTGCCATAGCGGTAGTCTAGATTTTCATCAGCCCATACGCAGGGGAAAAGATAGATACAACATGGCCCAGTGATAAAGTTGGTATTAAATACCAATTCATATCATAGTTGGAAGGGTTTAACATGGTTTAATGATAGATATCTAGAGTTGGGAGTGATCATGCTATAGATTCCAATGGATGTTAATGATATATATGCTATAGTTATTTCAGAGTGTATATCAACCGTAGTTGGCATCTCTATCGATGCTTCATATTACCAGCATGAAATCAACCTATTGAAACCCCAGGATCCTGTTTTACCCATGAAAACTGCAGAGGTGTGTATATATATAATATGTATATAACGCTATATGATGTAGTTCTTTATGTGTCTTTATCATGTTGGTATTGTTGGATTTAATCTGATTCAATCCTTGATCAACAGGATTCAAAATGGCTGACCATACCATCCACTAATCTACCATTGAACAGTCGGTTTTCGCACGCAGCAGCATGCCATTCTTTTCACATCTCTTTGCTCAGTGCACGAATGCCATTTTGGCAGCCGGGCACGTGGGCAACTACCTGCCCTTCAAGCAATGGGTGAGGACAGTGGAGCCGGGTCCGGCAAGGTCAATTGGGGATCATCCCGATGTTTCATGGTCACATCTCTTCATTGTTTTGCTTGACGTCCCTCACGCTGCCATTTCATGTCATTTCCTGAAGTCCACCTTCCACTGACCTCATGTTTCAGCAGCGTTGAACGTCGCAACGGTCCGACACGCGCAAAAAAACGGTTCATCGGAGGCCAGCGATCTCAGTCACGGTTCGTTTGGAGTTACGTTCCGGGATCGGTGGCTCCTTGGAAGGCTCACGCGAGGGCGAAGCACCAGCGAGGCTGTACCTGGTGCGCTTGGAGATGGTTGAAGATTTATGGAGGGAAATAGGATATGGATACATGTGTTCAACTCCAGAATGCGGCATGCATGTATAAATAAATCTATGTATATATATAACTATGATACGTATCATATTATGTATCATACATTATATTTATAATAGTAATAATGATACTATCATTAGATATTATTTATTAATATATATATATATATAATTATTATAATTGTCATTATTGAGATGTTTTTTTAACCCTCTCGTAATCTGTATTTTTGGTTCTGGGAAAAGAAAATAGGAACATCACAGAGCCCCCATGGATGTTCCAGTGCCGTGGACTCATACTTGGGAGGGTAAACAGCAGGTGGATTCGATGAGATGGAAAGTGAAAACCGCCGGCATATCATTTGGGGATCTCAAAAGGTCAGAACATGTCAGAATACCCTCTGGTAAACTAACATAACTATGGAAAATCACCATTTTCAATGGGAAAATCCACTATAAATCACCATTTTCAATAGCTATGTTAAATTACCAGAGGGTATTCTTTGCTGATCTGTTCAATGTTTTTTGGACAAACAACAGACCGCAGTGATAGAAATATATATAAAAATATTGAAGAGTTCCCATACCGCAGGATGCAACACAACCGGTATGGGAATGAACCATGAACGGCCCCAGAATATACATGAATATACTCCCAAAGAGCCGGGTTCCCACATGGATCATAGGGATTCTCACCCAAGTTGGGGGCCTCTTCAGGTAACCGCAAAGTCCTTTATTGCTAGAAGGGAACATCATTTGAAGGCATTCTAGTGAGATGGCACACCTAGTACATTCCTTATCTGGGCAACTCAAAAAAACATCATCATCTGGAAAGAAATAGAAAGAATGAAATGAGCACCAATGAAGAAGTATGTTTATTATGATTCCACTTAAACTCACGATCATTTTATGCTTGAGCTCGGCCGTTATGAGGCCGCTATGATACAATCGACAACACCTCCCTGAAGCCCAAGGTGCCGTCGAAGAGGTTGGCTCATCCTGGGTGATGTTGAGGATACAGAAAATCGTTTCTTGGCTTTGTCCGGAAATAGGGCACTCCACATCTGGATGGTTTATGACTTATCATTATTTTCCCGACAAGACTTGCAGTTTGGGGCATCCCCTAATTTCAGACAGCCCTCGATGTTGGTTATGAATGATCCTAATTGTTGGTGGTTATAAAACCCTAATTGTGTATATATATATATACATAGGGTTATCTACAAACATTCCCTAATTGTTGGTTGTGAACCCTATAAAGATCCCATTCTGTGTGATATCAAAAAATCATTTCCCTCTTGAATCCCCATCTTGCATCACCAACATGTTGGACAAGGTGGTGACACCACTTAAAAGTTTAAGTTGCTTCATAATCCCCATTAACTCATATTAACTCTAGATATAGATATATAATGCGAAAAACATACAACAATTCTACCACAATTCTTAGTTCGAGGTATAAACCAACTTAGCTGCTGAATTCAGGCGCCACCTTGTACCCCTGGTAGCCCACGGCTCAGCCAATCACCAAGCTGCGGTGTATCAATTTGAAGAGGCGCCTGATTCTCAGCAAATCTGAGACCAGCAGATTTGGGATGTAACACCACTAACACCAACTAAGGTTTGGATTTCTCATGAGTTTAAACAACATCTATGACTAGTTGGTGGTTGACCTACCCCTCGGAAAAATATGAGTTCGTCAGTTGGGATGATTATTGCCAATATACATATATATATATGGAAAAATAAAATTCATGTTCCAAACCACCAACCAGTATGAGACTCTCAGTAATTAAAAGTTGGGATGTGAACCAAAAGTTGGCTTTGTGAAGGGGTCAAAAAAAAGCAGAAAGATCCAGGTAACATCAAATCATCCAATTCTGCGGTGCGGTTTTTGTTTTGGGACACACCAAGCATACCTCCTGAGATATGAACTGCATTAAAAATATCAACAAAAATATTACCCCCAATGACATGTTCAATCCAGTGAAGCCAGCTTATCTGGTTGCTGGTTGACCATGGTTGACCGGTTGCCCTCTGAAAAATGATGGAGTTCGTCAGTTGGGATGATGACATTGCCAATATGTTGAAAAATAAAAAATGATCCAAACCACCAACCAGTTATATATATATATAATATATATATATATTATATTATATATATAATATTATATATATATCTGTCAGGAACCCACAATTGCTCCACACCATCAGTTTACCTATACAAGCACATACTAGTACCATCCATCCCTCAATGCCCACATGCCCACCAAACCTTGCTCAGCATCTCATGTTTGTAGGCCACCAAACATGCGAAAATGGAGTCTCTCAATGAAGCGCTCAGGGCCTCAGGTCGACTTGATGTGGTGATATGATGATCTGCAGCTATGGAGAGTAAGCCAACAAATGACTCTCAATACGACCCTGAAGGATTCTCCAGCAGGCCACGTATGATCACCAGAGTGTAACCATTGTGATAATCCAATGGGACAATTGCAGCCTGTACATGAGTGGTCTGAGATTGGAGAAACAACCATCAACAGGAGTCAGGAGAGCGCAGTCGGATGCAAGGATATAGTTGTTGCTCTGTGGGTATGACGCTGCTAATTCTTTACACTTCCAATTGATATTCAACCCCCAACCATAAGATTATCAAAAGATACCATAGCCGCTTTTACCCGGACCATCCTCTTCCAAAACCAACATGTGGGTTTGGGATCCAAGCAATACCCCCATGTCGGTGACCAACCCGGTATAGTACGGTTGATGAAAGGCTTATTGACCACCAACAATCATGTTCATTTTTTCGGGACCAGGGATATGTTAAAAAACATCTAACATCTAACAGTCAAGGTGCCACATCTCGATCAAAGAGGAAATCCAGGAAGTCCTGCTTCTGATCTTCCACGACGGAGTTGAAATGTTTCTCAACTGCCTCAGGACTTCTTTCTGCCACGGAAATGATACAAACCATCTTGAAGCAACATGCAGGGCCCATGGGTATCAGGCAACAAAAAACAGCTAAAAATGATCAGTTGGTAACCCAACATATTAGCTATATAAATTGTATTACCATCTGGTTATGACTAACATAGCCATGGAAAATCACCATGCTATTAATAGGTAAACCATCTATAAATGGACCATGTCCAATGGCCATGCTAGTCATAACCAGAGGGTAGCAGTTGTATCGCGCACAGTGGCGATGAGCCAAGTTTAGGTCTGCAACGCCATGCAATCTGTGGCGTGTTTTTTTTTTTTACCTCCGGACTCGAGTGAGGTGTTGAACAAGTTCTTGTGATACTTTGACTATCTTTGACCATTCCAAGTATGCAATACCCTTCATCAAACAAATATAGATATAAAGATAATATATGGCACATCCAGCATTGTTGAACTTATTTCGGAAAACCCATGACTGTCCATAGCAACGTTGGTTTACTGGAGGCCAATAAACCGCAAACGGTTTGGCAGATGCGGTGCTGGGCAACAATTTTCCAGCGCACGGTGCTGGGCAACAAAGTCCATGTGGGAAAATCATCAAACACTGATGCTGCGACGCGCCATTCATCATTTGGGTGTATCTGAAAATAGTAATATACCCCCAGTCATAGCAACTAAAAATTGGGGAAAAAAACATGAACCAAGAATTCTTTGGGTGCACCTCATTTTCAGACAGGCCCCCATTTTCGTGGCTTTCCATAAATCTATGGTTTATTAAACATTTAGGGACAACTCTTATTAATAAAATGGAAGATTCAGGGGCACCCTAAATCGTAGAAAAACCTCCATTTAAGTCAAGGGGGTGCCCTAAAAAAATCAACCATAGACCTATCCTGCCTATCCTCGACAAATGGAATGGAAACCTCCTAATATAGAAATCAACCATTTCCCTTGGTTCAACTCATCCTCGACCTCGAACCAAGGGAACCAAGGTGCTGTGCGCGCTTTGGTGATTAGCGAGGGATCCTGTGAGCTGGATGCCGGGCTGGGAAGAAATGGAGAGCGGAGCGTCCAAGTTGTATAAAGATCTATAAAGTATCTAGTTAAATCATGTTAAATCATCTTTGGTATTATGTATTGTTTAGTTTTTTATGCCTTCTTTAAAACGTACATATTGCATTATCTATCTGATATTACATGATTACATATATTGTCTATGTTTACACATGTAATAAAAGTGAAAATATATGAGACAAACTCAGGATGCTGGTGTTGTGGAGAGAGAACAAACGGTTTGGCCCCCAAAACACCATCCCATCTCTGCGGGAATTCAAGGCTTGAGACCACCAATGGACATGTGCATGAAATACACGGGGAAATACATGTATATGTCATGAAGATTTAGTGACTTCAAAGCACACATGATTCATCACAACATATCATAGTTCATGTTTGCCAAACGAACAAGATCAACGTCGTTGTTTGAATGCACGGAACATTTCCTTATCACAAACAAAGCAGGTGTTTCTGAAGTCATTGGGGATCCCCTTAAGTCTACGGTTAACCTATACTAAAGTCGCCTGACTTGGATGATTTGGGGTGACCCCCCAGGTCGCCTGGGTATGTTCCAACATGGTCTGTAGTGCCAAGAGGGTCAGCCTTGGAGAGCCAAGCACCACAGGATACCAGGCTTTTTCAAGGCTTGGGACCTCCAAACCACCTATCTGCTGGGGTGGGTTTAACACATCCCAACCAGATTTTTCGTTGCAAGTTCAGACAATCGGGACCCAAGTATGGTTGAAAAACACCTAGAACATATATTTGAAGCCCCCAACGAATCATGTATATATGTATATAATTAATGCATTGACTTTGTCTGCTAGCATCTTCAGCACTCTTGCGCCCAATTCTACTTAAATCGGATGCTTCAATTTTATGGGATGGGATGATCCCAGAAGGGAATTCAATAGCGACATCACAAGTACATATATATATAAATATGTATATACACATTAGATATATTAAATAGCCTTTACGGTATCATTATGTATCATTAGTTTACTTCCCATTGCTATTGGAAATGTAATGGAAATGTTAGATCTCTACGCAGCCTCATTTTTTTGTCACTTAATCGAGTGTTGAAATGAACGGACACCACATTATCTTGACACCACATTCAAACTATAAAAATGGGAGTATATCTGGCCGGCATAAATCCTATTCACTGCCATATACGTTGTGTTCCCTACAGATCCAAATACTTTCTGAGAAGATGCTCGACGCCCTCGATCACATACCCCAAACACCCCCTCAGAAGGTATTTGGATGCACGTGGACATTAGATATGGGTATGTCTGAAAAGTTCATCCTGATTTTCCCTCAGTTTTCCATTGTTCTTTTTGGAATGTACCCCATTTCAGGCACACAAATGGTATGTGTTCGTTGCAGATGGCCTTTTTAATTTTCAGACGTTGTCACTTGATATCAGCCACTTTTCTCGTTGAGATAGAGCCCTACAGTAGATGGACAAAATATTCAAACCCTGCAGCACGCAATATGTTGAACCCCCGCACCCCCAAATCTCAATGTTTCATCGCGCGCGTTAGCACAAGTGATGTTAGGGGTTTGATTTTTTTCGTCCATTGGGGCTAACGCATTTCAGGTTACAATAACATTGAACTTTGGGGGCGAAGGGGTTGTACAGGATAGAAGGGGTTTGAATATTTCGTCCATCTACGGTACCAACTCGGGTGTGCGGCATGCCGCACACCCCAGTTGGTACTGTCTCGCTCTCTGATGTTTTCACATCTTTTGGTCTCCAAACTCTGTTGTGGAAACATCAATGTGCATGCTGCTGATCTTATTCCAAACTGCGCAAAACATTGGCTTTTCACAAGTAAATGCCTCCTGTCTGTCTCCCGTCCCATTTTTTTCTATTCCCTAATTCGCAACTTATTCCTAAGTGCACAAAACATTGTGTTTTCACAGGTAAGTGCAACCTTTGTGCCTCCCGTCCCATTTTTTTCTATTCCCTAATTCGCAACTTATTCCAAACTGCAAAAAAAACCTTGTGTTTTCACAGGTAAATGCTGCATGTGTCTCTCGTCCCATTTTTTCCTATTCCCTAATTCACAACTTATTCCAACATGCGCAAAACATTGTGTTTTCACAGGTAGATGTGCATGTCTCTCTCGTCCCATTTTTTCCTATTCCCTAATTCACGACTAGTTCGTTTGACGTGGCCCTGCCAATGGATTATGTCATTTGTGACGTGCTGCTTCTTCTTAAGAGAAAAATATTTTCTTTTTTTAAGTAGGAGCTGTCTCATGCTGTTCAAGTTGCAAAATCCATTGCAGGGCCACGTCAAACGAACTAGTCGTGAATTAGGGAATAGGAAAAAATGGGACGAGAGAGACATGCACATCTACCTGTGAAAACACAATGTTTTGCGCATGTTGGAATAAGTTGTGAATTAGGGAATAGGAAAAAATGGGACGAGAGACACATGCAGCATTTACCTGTGAAAACACAATGTTTTTTTGCAGTTTGGAATAAGTTGCGAATTAGGGAATAGAAAAAATGGGACGGGAAGCACAAAGGTTGCACTTGCCTGTGAAAACACAATGTTTTGTGCACTTTAGGAATAAGTTGCGAATTAGGGAATAGAAAAAAATGGGACGGGAGACAGACAGGAGGCATTTACTTGTGAAAAGCCAATGTTTTGCGCAGTTTGGAATAAGATCAGCAGCATGCAGAGTGATGTTTCCACAACAGAGTTTGGAGACCAAAAGATGTGAAAAAATCAGAGAGCGAGACAGTAGATGGACAAAATATTCAAACCCTGCAGCACGCACTATGTTGAACCCCCGCACACCCCAAATCTCAATGTTTCAGCGCGCGTGTTAGCAAGAGTGATGTTAGGGGTTTGATTTTTTTCGTCCATTGGGGCTAATGCACTTCAGGCTACATTAACATTGAACTTTGGGGGCGAGGGGGTTGTACCGGATAGGAGGGGTTTGAATATTTCGTCCATCTACGGTACCAACTGGGGTGTGCGGCATGCCGCACACCCCAGTTGGTACTGCCTCGCTCTCTGATGTTTTCACATCTTTTGGTCTCCAAACTCTGTTGTGGAAACATCACTCTGCATGCTGCTGATCTTATTCCAAACTGCGCAAAACATTGGCTTTTCACAAGTAAATGCCTTCTGTCTGTCTCCCGTCCCATTTTTTCTATTCCCTAATTCGCAACTTATTCCTAAAGTGCACAAAACATTGTGTTTTCACAGGCAAGTGCAACCTTTGTGCTTCCCGTCCCATTTTTTTCTATTCCCTAATTCGCAACTTATTCCAAACTGCAAAAAACCTTGTGTTTTCACAGGTAAATGCTGCATGTGTCTCTCGTCCCATTTTTCCCTATTCCCTAATTCACAACTTATTCCAACATGCGCAAAACATTGTGTTTTCACAGGTAGATGTGCATGTCTCTCTCGTCCCATATTTTCCTATTCCCTAATTCACGACTAATTCGTTTGACGTGGCCCTGCCAATGGATTGTGTCATTTGTGACGTGCTGCTTCTTCTTAAGAGAAAAATATTTCCTTTTTTTAATTAGGAGCTGTCTCATGCTGTTCAAGTTGCAAAATCCATTGGCAGGGCCACGTCAAACGAATTAGTCGTGAATTAGGGAATAGGAAAAAATGGGACGAGAGAGACATGCACATCTACCTGTGAAAACACAATGTTTTGCGCATGTTGGAATAAGTTGTGAATTAGGGAATAGGAAAAAATGGGACGAGAGACACATGCAGCATTTACCTGTGAAAACACAATGTTTTTTGCAGTTTGGAATAAGTTGCGACTTAGGGAATAGAAAAAATGGGACGGGAAGCACAAAGGTTGCACTCACCTGTGAAAACACAATGTTTTGTGCACTTAGGAATATGTTGCGAATTAGGGAATAGAAAAAAATGGGATGGGAGACAGACAGGAGGCATTTACTTGTGAAAAACCAATGTTTTGCGCAGTTTGGAAGAAGATCAGCAGCATGCACATTGATGTTTCCACAACAGAGTTTGGAGACCAAAAGATGTGAAAACATCAGAGAACGAGACAGTAGATGGACAAAATATTCAAACCCTGCAGCACGCACTACGTTGAACCCCCGCACCCCCAAATCTCAATGTTTCAGCGCGCGTGTTAGCAAAAGTGATGTTAGGGGTTTGATTTTTTTCGTCCATTGGGGCTCACGCATTTCATGTTATCAAGTAACATTGAACTTTTGTAGGCGAAGGTTGTTGTACAGGACTAAGTGGTTTGAATATTTGCTGTCTCGCTCTCTGATGTTTTCACATCTTTTGGTCTCCAAACTCTGTTGTGGAAACATCAATGTGCATGCTGCTGATCTTCTTCCAAACTGCGCAAAACATTGGCTTTTCACAAGTAAATGCCTCCTGTCTGTCTCCCGTCCCATTTTTTTCTATTCCCTAATTCGTAGCTTATTCCTAAGTGCACAAAACATTGTGTTTTCACAGGTAAGTGCAACCTTTGTGCTTCCCGTCCCATTTTTTCTATTCCCTAATTCGCAACTTATTCCAAACTGCAAAAAACATTGTGTTTTCACAGGTAAATGCTGCATGTGTCTCTCGTCCCATTTTTCCCCATTCCCTAATTCACAACTTATTTCAACATGCGCAAAACATTGTGTTTTCACAGGTAGATGTGCATGCCTCTCTTGTCCCATTTTTTCCTATTCCCTAATTCACGACTTATTCGTTTGACGTGGCCCTGCCAATGGATTATGTCATTTGTGACGTGCTGCTTCTTTTTAAGAGAAAAATATTTCCTTTTTTACTTAGGAGCTGTCTCATGCTGTTCAAGTTGCAAAATCCATTGGCAGGGCCACGTCAAACGAATAAGTCCTGAATTAGGGAATAGGAAAAAATGGGACGAGAGAGACATGCACATCTACCCGTGAAAACACAATGTTTTGTGCACTGGAAATAAGTTGTGAATTAGGGAATAGGAAAAAATGGGACGAGAGACACATGCAGCATT
Source organism: Cladocopium goreaui (assembly GCA_947184155.2). NCBI lineage: Eukaryota > Dinophyceae > Suessiales > Symbiodiniaceae > Cladocopium > Cladocopium goreaui. The sequence goes on along the minus strand of CAMXCT020001702.1, from coordinate 402,993 downwards.
TACCCGTGAAAACACAATGTTTTTTGCAGTTTGGAATAAGTTGCGAATTAGGGAATAGAAAAAAATGGGACGGGAAGCACAAAGGTTGCACTTACCTGTGAAAACACAATGTTTTGTGCACTTAGGAATAAGTTGCGAATTAGGGAATAGAAAAAAATGGGACGGGAGACAGACAGGAGGCATTTACTTGTGAAAAGCCAATGTTTTGCGCAGTTTGGAATAAGATCAGCAGCATGCACATTGATGTTTCCACAACAGAGTTTGGAGACCAAAAGATGTGAAAACATCAGAGAACCAGACAGTAGATGGACAAAATATTCAAACCCTGCAGCACGCAATATGTTGAACCCCCGCACCCCCAAATCTCAATGTTTCATCGCGCGCGTTAGCAAAAGTGATGTTAGGGGTTTGATTTTTTTCGTCCATTGGGGCTAACGCATTTCAGGTTACAATAACATTGAACTTTGGGGGCGAAGGGGTTGTACAGGATAGAAGGGGTTTGAATATTTCGTCCACCTACGGTACCAACTCGGGTGTGCGGCATGCCGCACACCCCAGTTGGTACTGTCTCGCTCTCTGATGTTTTCACATCTTTTGGTCTCCAAACTCTGTTGTGGAAACATCAATGTGCATGCTGCTGATCTTATTCCAAACTGCGCAAAACATTGGCTTTTCACAAGTAAATGCCTCCTGTCTGTCTCCCGTCCCATTTTTTTCTATTCCCTAATTCGCAACTTATTCCTAAGTGCACAAAACATTGTGTTTTCACAGGTAAGTGCAACCTTTGTGCCTCCCGTCCCATTTTTTTCTATTCCCTAATTCGCAACTTATTCCAAACTGCAAAAAACATTGTGTTTTCACAGGTAAATGCTGCATGTGTCTCTCGTCCCATTTTTCCCCATTCCCTAATTCACAACTTATTTCAACATGCGCAAAACATTGTGTTTTCACAGGTAGATGTGCATGCCTCTCTTGTCCCATTTTTTCCTATTCCCTAATTCACGACTTATTCGTTTGACGTGGCCCTGCCAATGGATTATGTCATTTGTGACGTGCTGCTTCTTTTTAAGAGAAAAATATTTCCTTTTTTACTTAGGAGCTGTCTCATGCTGTTCAAGTTGCAAAATCCATTGGCAGGGCCACGTCAAACGAATAAGTCGTGAATTAGGGAATAGGAAAAAATGGGACGAGAGAGGCATGCACATCTACCTGTGAAAACACAATGTTTTGCGCATGTTGAAATAAGTTGTGAATTAGGGAATAGGGAAAATGGGACGAGAGACACATGCAGCATTTACCTGTGAAAACACAATGTTTTTTGCAGTTTGGAATAAGTTGCGAATTAGGGAATAGAAAAAAATTGGACGGGAAGCACAAAGGTTGCACTTACCTGTGAAAACACAATGTTTTGTGCACTTAGGAATAAGTTGCGAATTAGGGAATAGAAAAAAATAGGACGGGAGACAGACAGGAGGCATTTACTTGTGAAAAGCCAATGTTTTGCGCAGTTTGGAAGAAGATCAGCAGCATGCACATTGATGTTTCCACAACAGAGTTTGGAGACCAAAAGATGTGAAAACATCAGAGAACCAGACAGTAGATGGACAAAATATTCAAACCCTGCAGCACGCAATATGTTGAACCCCCGCACCCCCAAATCTCACTGTTTCATCGCGCGCGTTAGCAAAAGTGATGTTAGGGGTTTGATTTTTTTCGTCCATTGGGGCTAACGCATTTCAGGTTACAATAACATTGAACTTTGGGGGCGAAGGGGTTGTACAGGATAGAAGGGGTTTGAATATTTCGTCCATCTACGGTACCAACTGGGGTGTGCGGCATGCCGCACACCCCAGTTGGTACTGTCTCGCTCTCTGATGTTTTCACATCTTTTGGTCTCCAAACTCTGTTGTTGTGGAAACATCAATGTGCATGCTGCTGATCTTATTCCAAACTGCGCAAAACATTGGCTTTTCACAAGTAAATGCCTCCTGTCTGTCTCCCGTCCCATTTTTTTCTATTCCCTAATTCGCAACTTATTCCTAAGTGCACAAAACATTGTGTTTTCACAGGTAAGTGCAACCTTTGTGCCTCCAGTCCAATTTTTTCTATTCCCTAATTCGCAACTTATTCCAAACTGCAAAAAACATTGTGTTTTCACAGGTAAATGCTGCATGTGTCTCTCGTCCCATTTTTTCCTATTCCCTAATTCACAACTTATTCCAACATGCGCAAAACATTGTGTTTTCACAGGTAGATGTGCATGTCTCTCTCGTCCCATTTTTTCCTAGTCCCTAATTCACGACTTATTCGTTTGACGTGGCCCTGCCAATGGATTATGTCATTTGTGACGTGCTGCTTCTTTTTAAGAGAAAAATGTTTCCTATTTTTATTTAGGAGCTGTCTCATGCTGTTCAAGTTGCAAAATCCATTGGCAGGGCCACGTCAAACGAATAAGTCGTGAATTAGGGAATAGGAAAAAATGGGACGAGAGAGACACGCACATCTACCTGTGAAAACACAATGTTTTGCGCATGTTGGAATAAGTTGTGAATTAGGGAATAGGAAAAAATGGGACGAGAGACACATGCAGCATTTACCTGTGAAAACACAATGTTTTTTGCAGTTTGGAATAAGTTGCGAATTAGGGAATAGAAAAAATTGGACGGGAGGCACAAAGGTTGCACTTACCTGTGAAAACACAATGTTTTGTGCACTTAGGAATAAGTTGCGAATTAGGGAATAGAAAAAAATGGGACGGGAGACAGACAGGAGGCATTTACTTGTGAAAAGCCAATGTTTTGCGCAGTTTGGAATAAGATCAGCAGCATGCACATTGATGTTTCCACAACAGAGTTTGAAGACCAAAAGATGTGAAAACATCAGAGAACCAGACAGTAGATGGACAAAATATTCAAACCCTGCAGCACGCAATATGTTGAACCCCCGCACCCCCAAATCTCAATGTTTCATCGCGCGCGTTAGCAAAAGTGATGTTAGGGGTTTGATTTTTTTCGTCCATTGGGGCTAACGCATTTCAGGTTACAATAACATTGAACTTTGGGGGCGAAGGGGTTGTACAGGATAGAAGGGGTTTGAATATTTCGTCCATCTACGGCTAGTTCGTTATAAATACCATAGTTATACCATAGTTGGTATAAGTAACTATAGTTATAAATACCATAAACCATAGTTAAATTGGAGTTATAAACGCACCAACTGAACGCTATCGTGGCCGGGGGCCTCACTAACTGTGGTGACTTGGATCCCGGATCCCCAAAAATGACTTCCGGTGAGGTGAAGATCAGTCCGGTGTCTCAGGGGCAACTTACGCTGCCGCTACGTGGTGTGCTAGCCCATAAGAAGCATATGTGGTGAATAGAATGGTGAATAGAATGGTGAATAGAATGGTGAAAAAAGACCTAATAGACATAATATCAGTGATGATTAGCCCAGATTAATGATTTTTAATAGTTATCACTCCATAGTTTATCTTCTAACATTTTTTTCGGGTTGTCACCCATTTTTTCTACGGATTGTTGATGCTTTAGAGTTGCCAAATCATCCCGATGTGAAGCACCAACTCTGTATGGCCCACATGTCTGGCCATGAAAGACATATTTCAACTACTTGTCAGTATAACTAAATATTATTAACATCTATTAACATTGTATTCACCATTATCAACCAGTATTATTCTACAATATTCTACATATGAACCGTTTTTATTCACCATTATCTTCAATATGTATTTTAACATACGTTAATCATTATAAACCATCTATTAGCCATTGTTGATCGTGATTAGCCACCATTCATGGATGTGTTTTTTCCGTCCGCCAGATGTGGATCGTGACGTGGACATGTGGGTCACTGGCGGTCGACATCCATTCCTTGCGAGGCGCCGCTGGAGTCCGTGGAGTCCATTTTTTGGGCACGCAAGGCATCTTGAAACCTAAAATCGTCCTGAAAATTCATGGGTCATTAAATGTCCCCATTGAACATCACCCAACCATTAGGTATATGGTCAATGCCATGGCTACTATAAGGTGATGTCCAATATTCCCAAAATGGGACATTTACCAACCCCTGAAATTGTATTTGCATCTTAAAATGTATATTTGGATGTATTTGGGTGTACCTTAAAACTATCTTAATACCCACTATAATTCATGGTATTTGCATTTGCACCCAAATACCATGTAGTTGCTTGGCACTTACAAAAAAGCATTGCGGCGGAAAAAGACAATCTTAAACTATCTTGAAATGTTTGAGTGCCATTTTAAGCTAAAGTTATGGTCTCAACCATCTTTTGCGAACATCTTAAACTATCGTAAGACCAACTCAAAACTATCCTAAAACCATCTTAAAAACCCATTCAAACGGAGAGTTCACCGGTTTTGAATCCAGCAAAAAGGGATAAAAGTGGTTTTTCACATAGTTATCCATAGCCATCAGCCAGTGGCTTTGGGTTATGGTTGTTATGGTTGGCGCCAGGTACCGCGCGGCGGCAGGTGCCAAAGCTGATGTGTTTTTGTTGGCAGCCAGATGTGTAGAGTTAAAACCCAGATGGAACCAGTGTGTTTTTAATGCTTATAGAAATATGGAAATCCTACAGTTATGGCCATGGCTATTAGTTATAACTGGTTATTTCTATGACGTTATCATTCCATTAATGGGGCTACAACTGACTTAGAATTGGTACGTAAGGGGCCAGGCCTGTACAGATCCATCACGCAGCTACAATTGCTTTTACGTGTGGTGGGCATGCAGGCATCAAATCTTTGACACAAACTAAGTGCAATGAAAATGGCCACCACACGATAGCTGAGTTGGTAAACATAAATCCACGAATTGAGGATTGCGTTGATGGTATATGTGTTGAACGTGTCAATTAATGGTGTTTGCCTAAACCAAGATGGGGAGAACCGGGGGGACCCACCTTTTTTTGTGTTTTAAACGCGGCCAGAAAAGGGCACTTTTCAAGCGTTTTGTGATAACGGATGGTGGATTCAAAGATGCCATGGTTTTCCCATGTAAAACTTGGGATGATGATCCAACAAAAAAGTTTTTTTTGTTCAATGGAAAGGACCAACGAGATAGCTGTTTTGGCATAAACATGAAAGCATCAAGGTTACAAAATGAACGAATTTTCCAAAGAATAAAGCATAAAGATTTGCAACAGCTGTGAAGAATGTGGCGCCAGAAATGATGTGGTGGATTCAGTATTTTCCTCATATTGCTCACCCTCCGCAAATCTAAGCCCTACAGAGCGAAAGTGGTCACTTCTCATTGCCACCGTGGTTTAAGCCAAAGGGCAACCGAGAAGTTTGAGAATCAATTTTTTGTGTTGAGCAACAGAACGGCTTGTTTATATCAGTCTATATTGGTTTATTATATATATATATATTTATTTACCCATATGCTCCATGGCACCGGAATATTTACCTACATTCGGGTCACAAAAAGGTGGTAAATGTTGGCAAATATACCATACATGGAGCATTGGGGATCATGGTGAATAAGGGAATCCTCCCCTAAGATAGCATTAATTAATTCAGTCAGGTTAGTGAAATACTCTAATTTACCCATGTATATATATATATAATCTTATATCATAATCAGAACAACATATAATGGCTAATTCTGAAAAAAACTCCTTTTAATTCTAATAATTAAAATGATCATTTATAACTAGTCATAGCCAATGGTGCTGTTTTTCCTTTGGGACTCGATTTTTTTTTCTTCACCTGCATCTCCATTGATTTCACTTAAAGAGTTTGGTGGAAAATTGCTGGTTCCATATGGAAATCCTACTATGGCCATATGGCCATGGTTTTTTTAAAGTGAAATAATTGGTGATTTCTATGGGATTATACACATACATAGGGAAATGACTGAGAAATGGAATTATAACTGGTGATTTCTATAGTGATGAAAATGGTGGTTAATGATGATCAAAAGTGATTTTCATAATGGTTTTCATAGTGGCTAAACATGTGATTAATGATGGTGAAATAACTACTTATGAATCTACGGGATTATACATTCTATAATGGGGTTATAAGTAGTTAGTGGGAGCCCGACCCATAGACGGCCGTGGTGTTTTAAGCATTTTTTGGCATTTTTTTCGTTTTTTGATGGTCTTGCATGTCAACTAGCACACAGACGTCATGCTACGTTATGGTTATCTTGGGGTGGGGTTGGGTGGGGTGGGGTGGGGCAATGACGTTCATGTCAACTTGCCCACACACGTCATGCTACGTTATTGTTATGTTCTCTTGCACTTGCACACACACACACGTCATGCTACGTTATGGTGATCTTCTCTTGCACTTGCTCACACACGTCATGCTACGTTATGGTGATCTTCTCTTGCACTTGCTCACACACGTCATGCTACGCTATGGTGGTCTTCTCTTGCACTTGCACACACACGTCATGCTACGTTATGGTTGTCTTGGGGTGGGGTTGGGTGGGGTGGGGTGGGGCAATGACGTTCATGTCAACTTGCACACACACGTCATGCTACGTTATTGTTATGTTCTCCTGCACTTGCACACACACGTCATGCTACGTTATGGTGATCTTCTCTTGCACTTGCTCACACACGTCATGCTACGTTATGGTGATCTTCTCTTGCACTTGCTCACACACGTCATGCTACGCTATGGTGATCTTCTCTTGCACTTGCACACACACGTCATGCGCACCATTGTTTTTGCAGATGGAAACCGTGCTTGGGAGTCACATGCCAAAAGTTTGAAAATCAAACATGCCAAAGTGTCTCATAAAAACAAAGAATGGACCAAACAAATGCGAAGAACCTCCTTTTTTTTCCTGTCCACTGTGGCAGGGACGCAAATCGCTGACAGATGGTGGAAAGGCCTTTCCAAGACGGTTGTATGATGGAGTCAACACAAAAGAACACCCTGAATTGGAAAAGTTTCTGTTGGCGAAAATCTTTGGGACCATTGACACCTCACCGGTTTCTCGAAGAACTTTGCAAGGCCGTCAAAGCAATGAAGCGCTTCTGAGAAGAAGGAAAAAAGTGCTGCATCCCAAAAAAACACGAACTTATGTCAAAAAACGAAGTAGTTTTGGAGATTTTCAAAACCCTAGTTTTCACGTCAACATGAGAAAAAATGACGTTTCGCTGTAGCGAAAACGACATTTTTGTTGATGAAAAACTCCTAAAATCATACGGCCGTCTATGGGTCGGGAACCAAGTAGTTATAACTAATAAAGGGCCATAACTGTGTAAGCCGATACTCCAACGAAATGGGCACATGGACAACCCACCAAAAAAAAACCGATTGGCCATGTTACAGAACAAAACTCCAAAAACGCAAAACAGTCAAAACTTGGGTAAATTGCCAATATGGGGGATGTTCATTAATCCACTCATATCCATATATACTTATTGGTGGTTTCAAACATTTTTTCCATTTCATAAATGGGATAATACTCCCATTTGACTAATATTTATCAGAGGGGTTGAAACCACCAACCAGTACAACCAGTATATATATATATATCCATTTTCGTAGGGTTTCATATACCCATGGCGTTTGGAATCCATGACACCATCTTGCAACATGACCCATGAATACTCTACAGAAATGGCATGTCTTTTTTGACCGGACCGATTTTTGTCTATCCGATTCCATGATATCCGCATTAAACCTCTATGATTTGTCCCCATTTCTTCCCACGCGATTTGATCCAATGGAATCCATGGATTTCCCCGAAGATGATTTGATCCATGTTGCGAAGGGAATATAACCAACTCATCCCCTTATGAAATGGTGATCATTGGGATATGATCATTAGGATTTTCAGGATCAATGGACCATGGAGGTACGTAAACGTACCATATGTTTGACCATATGTTGTTGGGATATTCCCTGAAATTGTTCGGCCTTATAAATGTTAGGTACCTCAACCTCCAGTTTAGGTTCCTGAAACGGCCATTGAACATTAATCATTAGTAAGTACTATTCATCCAATCATAAAATCATTATTTTTCATATATTTGGAATGTCATAGTCCCAACTGACGAAGTCATATTTTTCAGAGGGGTAGGCTCAACCACCAACAAGTGATCATTAAACCATATTAACCCATATGCGAACCATGTGTGGAATATGAATCCCTACATTTACCCCAAAACTCAACCAGTTTTGTAGGTAAATATGCCAGCACCATGGAGCATCTGGGTATGACAATCACCTACTGTTGAAAAACGGATGCACTTCTCATAGAATTGGATGATGGGAAAATTTACAGGAAAGCCCTATATTTGATGGTAAAAACCATGGTTTCCCATCAGTATCCCCATGTTTGGTTCGAAATCGGTTTTCCAGGTCCCGACGGCAAGCTCCGGGCCTTGGACGCCAAACTCTATTGTAACGTCGCTGGGCGACGTCGGAAGCGACGAAAAGGGGGAAATGGGAACCCGCCAAAAACATGGGTTTAAGCCAGAAAAACATAGGAAACTATAGGAAACATGGGATATGATGGCATAGGAAACTATAGGAAACTGTAGGAGAAACATAGGACACTATAGGAAACATGGGATATGATGGCATAGGAAACTATAGGAAAAACATAGGAAACTATGGGAAACATGGGATATGATGGCATAGGAAACTATAGGAAACTATAGGAAAAACATAGGAAAAACATAGGAAACTATAGTAAACATGGGATATGATGGCATAGGAAACTATAGGAAACTAATGGAAACTATAGGCAAAACATAGGAAACTATAGTACACATGGGATATGATGGCATAGGAAACTATAGGAAACTAATGGAAACTATAGGAAAAACATAGGAAACTATAGTAAACATGGGATATGATGGCATAGGAAACTATAGGACACTAATGGAAACTATAGGAAAAACATAGGAAACTATAGTAAACATGGGATATGATGGCATAGGAAACTATAGGAAACTAATGGAAACTATAGGAAAAACATAGGAAACTATGGTAAACATGGGATATGATGGCATAGGAAACTATAGGAAAAACAAAGGAAAAACATAGGAAACTATAGGAAACATGGGATATGATGGCATAGGAAACTATAGGAAACTATAGGAAAAATATAGGAAACTATGGTAAACATGGGATATGATGGCATAGGAAACTATAGGAAACTAATCGAAACTATAGGAAAAACATAGGAAACTATAGTAAACATGGGATATGATGGCATAGGAAACTATAGGAAACTTATGGAAACTATAGGAAAAACATAGGAAAAACATAGGAAACTATAGTAAACATGGGATATGATGGCATAGGAAACTATAGGAAACTAATGGAAACTTTAGGAAAAACATAGGAAACTATAGTAAACATGGGATATGATGGCATAGGAAACTATAGGAAACCAATGGAAACTATAGGAAAAACATAGGAAACTATAGTAAACATGGGATATGATGGCATAGGAAACTGTAGGAAACTATAGGAAAAACATAGGAAAAACATAGGAAACTATGGTAAACATGGGATATGATGGCATAGGAAACTATAGGAAACTAATGGAAACTTTAGGAAAAACATAGGAAACTATAGTAAACATGGGATATGATGGCATAGGAAACTATAGGAAACTAATGGAAACTTTAGGAAAAACATAGGAAACTATAGTAAACATGGGATATGATGGCATAGGAAACTATAGGAAACCAATGGAAACTATAGGAAAAACATAGGAAACTATAGTAAACATGGGAAAATAGGAAACTATAGGAAAAAAATAGAAAAACATAGGAAAAATGGTAAACATGGCATAGGAAACTATAGGAAATAATGGAAATAGGACAACATAGGAAAACTGGTAAACATGGGATATGATGGCATAGGAAAATAGGAAACAATGGAAACTTAGGAAAAACATAGGAACCTATAGTAAACATATGATGGCATAGGAACTATAGGAAACCAATGGAAACTATAGGAAAAACATAGGAAACTATAGTAAACATGGGATATGATGGCATAGGAAACTATAGGAAACTATAGGAAAAACATAGGAAAAACATAGGAAACTATGGTAAACATGGGATATGATGGCATAGGAAACTATAGGAAACTAATGGAAACTTTAGGAAAAACATAGGAAACTATAGGAAACTAATGGAAACTATAGGAAAAACATAGGAAAAACATAGGAAACTATGGTAAACATGGGATATGATGGTATAGGAAACTATAGGAAACTAATGGAAACTTTAGGAAAAACATAGGAAACTATAGTAAACATGGGATATGATGGCATAGGAAACTATAGGAAACCAATGGAAACTATAGGAAAAACATAGGAAACTATAGTAAACATGGGATATGATGGCATAGGAAACTATATAGGAAAAACATAGGAAAAACATAGGAAACTATGGTAAACATGGGATATGATGGTATAGGAAACTATAGGAAACTAATGGAAACTTTAGGAAAAACATAGGAAACTATAGTAAACATGGGATATGATGGCATAGGAAACTATAGGAAACTAATGGAAACTTTAGGAAAAACATAGGAAACTATAGTAAACATGGGATATGATGGCATAGGAAACTATAGGAAACCAATGGAAACTATAGGAAAAACATAGGAAACTATAGTAAACATGGGATATGATGGCATAGGAAACTATAGGAAAAACATAGGAAAAACATAGGAAACTATAGTAAACATGGGATATGATGGCATAGGAAACTATAGGAAATACATAGGAAAAACATAGGAAACTATGGTAAACATGGGATATGATGGCATAGGAAACTATAGGAAACTAATGGAAACTATAGGAAAAACATAGGAAACTATAGTAAACATGAGATATGATGGCATAGGAAACTATAGGAAACTAATGGAAACTTTAGGAAAAACATAGGAAACTATAGTAAACATGGGATATGATGGCATAGGAAACTATAGGAAACCAATGGAAACTATAGGAAAAACATGGGAAACTATAGTAAACATGGGATATGATGGCATAGGAAACTATAGGAAAAACATAGGAAAAACAGGAAAAACATAGGAAACTATGGTAAACATGGGATATGATGGCATAGGAAACATAGGAAACTATAGGAAAAACATAGGAACCATTGGGATATAATATGGAATACGACCAACACAATTTAAGAGATGATGGCATATGTTTCGAACAAACGTTCTGGGATTATATACTGGGCTTTAACCATTTGGTTACAACCAACAAACATGGAGATTTGACAACGATGATGCCCATCCAAATGGTCAAACTGAACAGAAACTGGAACTGGGATATGGTGGTTATGCGCAGTTCATGCGAAAAATATAAAGAATTTTCAAACCCACTGACTGTCAGACACAGCATGCGGGTTGGTGGTTTCAAACATGACTGGATTATTTTCCATGTCATAAAAAAGGGATGTCATCCCAACCCCATTGACTCCATTGACTCCATCATATTTTTCAAGATGGGCACATCACGCACCACCAACCAGATATATTATTATATATTATTCATTAGATCAGGTATTAATCACATCACTAACCACTATTCATCACTATTAATCATGGTTATATAAAACCACCAACCAGGCTCACCATGTCACCATTAAGCCTCAGGCTCAGCCTATGGTCAAATCTGAGGAGAGAGTCCAAGGAGTCTCCAGATTGGATTTTTACAATCTTCACCCATGTTTTTTCAATCTTCACCCATGGGATTTATAGGGATTTATAGGGATTTATAGGGGATATCATGGATAATACCCTCTGGTAATGACTAACATAACTATTGAACATGGCCCAGTCGAAGTGGATTTACCCAGCTATAAAATGGTGGATCTTTCCATAGCTATGTAAACGTTTACCAGAGGGTAAGATGTTAGGTCAAAAGATACTAGGCATACTGTCATATTCCATATTTGGATACTATTCTTACTTGTGCTAAACGTAGGGAATTTTCGGGAATGATCCATAATCACTAGTAATAATCATCCCAGCAACCCCCAGCAACCCATCCTTTCCCTACGTTTAGCACCAGTAAGTATTTGGATAGGTCATTGGATACTATTTGACATATTGTTAGATATCAATACTATTGTTATACTATTGGATAGTCCATTGGGAATAACCATCCCAACTGACTCATATTTTTCAAGATGGTTAAAACATGTTAAAACCACCAACCAGTATTCCATTAATTTGGATGCAACAGAAGTGGAAAACAAAGCTCTGCGCTGAAACCCTACAATGTCTACAACTACAAAATCGCTACATAATTGGGTCATCTGGTTGTGGCTATGATATTTGGATACTCTTGTTACCCTCTGGTAAACGTTAACAAAAAACTATGGAAAATCACCATTTTTCATGGGAAAATCCACTATCACTATAAATGGCCATTTTCAATAGCTATGTTGGTCATTACCAGAGGGTATTATCCATGATATCCCCTATAAATCCCTATAAATCCCATTAAATCCCTATAAATCACCATTAAATCCCCATTAAATCCCTATAAATCCCCATTAGATCCCCATTAAATCCCCATTAAATCCCTATAAATCCCCATTAAATCCCCATTAAATCCCTATAAATCCCTATAAATCCCCATGATTAGGAGGGTATTACCATGTTAGTCATTGCCAGAGGGTAGGTCACTGGATGGTGGTCATTGGACCCTTCAGCATACCATTAGGCCGGCTACTCGATGGATCTCACCGAACCGGTCATGGGTCGTGCCCTCTTCCACAGCCAGGGCCCCCAAAATGGGACGGACCACCGTGGGATCTGCCGTACCATCGACATGAACTGCTGGGTCTGGGGCAAAAATGCACCAATTTTGTTTGATAAATTTATGACAATGATGCGGATTTAATGGTGATTTCATGGGATTTAAATTGTGAATTATTGGGACTTAATGATGTTTTTATGGTATTTACTTGTGATTCCATGGGATTGAAGAGGGAATTGTATTTGATTTAAGGAAATTCATGGCTAAGTTGGCAAACGCAACTCCAACAGCCATAGGGTTTATGCTGTTTCATGGGAAATGAATATGGGGAATGAACATGGGATTCATGGATTTGTCCCAGCAAACCATGATGGATGATGGGTATAGAATTTGGATTTGCGAAAAGCAACCATAGTTATATGATGTTTGCTGGTTGGTGGTTTGGAACATGGCTTTTATTTTTCCATTCAGTTGGGAATGTCATCATCCCAACTGACTTACTCCATGATTTTTCAGAGGGATAGGCTCAACCACCAACCAGTTTGGGATTTCAGAACTAGTTGGCTAAGTTGATGGTCACCTTCGAGGGAACAGGGCCTTAAGATGGGTATGCCAAGAGGTCGAAGGTGAAACCTGAGAGATCCCGAGATGGCGAAGTTGAGATGACATCAACTGGATAGGTAGTTCCTAGAGAGTTCCTTGCAATCTATGGACGACCAGCAAAAGATGACATTTATTTTGTGAACGGGAGATTTCACAAGGGTTTTTGCAGATTTCATTCACCGGCAATGCTTTGAGTTGAGTTGGGAGCTTTGAATGCGTACATATGTTACATATTTCAAAAGCAGTTGATTCGCCAAACCACAGTCCACCGCTCCAATGGGACTATTCAGGTGATGGATGCTACAAGATTCCCAACGTTTGGGACCCTGGTGGTGTCAACGACCTGCCGCGCGTTGTGATCAAAAAGCCAGTGAAATGATGAAATGACTATGACTAAGTTATCTAAGTTGGACTTGGAGAAATCCAAACATCCTTTCTTTTCACGAAGTTTGGTGAAACTTTCAGATTTTTCCAGTGTTGTATCACCTGAAAATCACCTGAAAATCACCTGAAAATCGATACCAGTGGAGAAACTTTCAGATTTTTCAGGTGATTTGTCCGGCATTTTCTTTCCAGTGTTGTATCGCCCATGACTCGCCAACTGGGTGGCATTTTTTCGTCCCTGACCAGGTGCGCGTCGAAGGCTTCATGTGTATGACCAACACCACGTAGGGAAGCTCGGTTTTTTTTTTCTGCGACTGGTGGTTTGCAACATTTTTTTTCCATATGGCAGTGTGTCAAAACCTTGTACCCCTGGTGAACATCAGAATAGCTGGTAAATGGATGTTCATCCCCTAAAAATGATATTAATAGGTATTGATCCATACCCATATTTTGGGAATACTAATCCCAACTGACGAACTCATATTTTTCAGACTGGTGGAACTGGAACGTTTTTTTGTTTTTTTTCACGGTGCAAAAGGCATGTGGATCGCCATGTGGATCGCCATGTGGATCGAAGCCTTGAAGCTAAACGGAGATGACAAAGCTATGCCACAACTTCTAAAATGAAGTCTTGGAAGACAATCGGATTATCCACTACTATCCATTAGAATTAAAATAATTATTGCTATTATCCAATACTATTAATGAAAATGAAGTCCATAGTAATAGTAGCTATGAAGTCCATTATAATTTGATTTCCATTATTATACCATTATATTTACCCTCTGGTAAACTAACATAGCTATGGAAAATCGCCATCTTTAATAGGTAAATCAACTATTTCTATGGTCATTTTCAATGGCTATGTTAATTTACCAGAGGGTATTATCCATGATATCCCCTATAAATCCCCATGATTAGGAGGGTATTACCATCCATCCCTAGGGAAACCCGTTGTGTGTTTTGTCGCACTACCATCCGATCCCAGCTGGGGGCTAAGAACTTGGATTTCTGTTCAGTTCCCCATTGCCATTACATGGTTAATGGTTATTAATGGTTAATGATTGTTAATCATGGTTAATAATCACTGGTTAGTGGTTTGGAGCATGAATTTTATGACTTTCCATTCAGTTGGGAATGTCATAATCCCAACTGACGAACTCATATTTTTCAAGAGAGGTTGAAACCACCAACCAGAAGGTGGTGCCCCAGTTCGTTAGCGTTCAGTTGGTGCGTTTATAACTCCAATTTCACTATGGTTTATGGTAGATATATCTATACTTGCTATGGTTGTAAACCAACAAAATTGCTGGAGTTATTTGCACCAACTTAGCTATCTCGGGGGCACCATCCTGTATATACCATGATTATGAGGGTATTATACCATTATGATCCATACTACGGTACTAGCAAATTATCCATGTGACCTTAAGACACTTGTTTGCATTTAAGTTGCCATTGTGGCACTCTGCTCCTGTTGTAACTTATGCTACTGTCAACAATATCACCTCTAGGATGAAGTACGTATTATAGTATCAGAATGATTGTAATCATTGCTATCATGTTTTCACCATCATCACCATCATCATCATCATCATCATCAGAATCATCATCATCATCATCATCATCATCACCATCATCATCATCATCGTCATCATCATCACCATCATCATCATCATCAACAACATCATCATCATCATCATCTCTGTCATCGTCATCATCATCCTCCTCCTCCTCATCATCATCATCATCATCATCATCTTCATCATCATCATTCATAATCAAAGGAAGTTGGGAAGCAATACTTCCGTGTTACGGACAAATAGAATTCTGAGACTTGAAATGATGAAGGGTGGTGCGCGATTGAGACTTGACCTTGAAGGGTGGTGCGCGATTGAGACTTGACCTTGATGAAGGGTGGTGTGAGACTTTACATGACATAACAATACATCACATTGAGACTTGACCTTGATGAAGGGTGGTGTGAGACTTTACATGAAGGGTGGTGTGAGAGTACATGAAGGGTGACGAAGGGAAGTGGTGACGAAGGGAAGTGGTGACGAAGGGAAGTGGTGACGATGGGAAGTGGTGACGAAGGGAAGTGGTGACGATGGGACTGGGAAGTGGACGAAGGGAAGTGGTGACGAAGGGAAGTGGTGACGAAGGGAAGTGGTGACGATGGGCAGTGGTGACGATGGGAAGTGGTGAGGAAGGGAAGTGGTGACGAAGGGAAGTGGTGACGATGGGAAGTGGTGACGAGGGGAAGTGGTGACGAAGGGAAGTGGTGACGATGGGAAGTGGTGACGAAGGGAAGTGGTGACGATGTGAAGTGGTGACGAAGGGAAGTGGTGACGATGGGAAGTGGTGAGGAAGGGAAGTAGTGAGGAAGGGAAGCGGTGACGAAGGGAGGTGGTGACGATGGGAAGTGGTGACGATGGGAAGTGGTGAGGAAGGGAAGGGGTGAGTTGGGGAGGAAGCCGGAGCACGAATCCTTGTGTTTTTCCGTGTAAAGTGGCTGCTGCCGGCGATGAAAGGTACCTCGTCTGTGCGGCGGTTGCGGCTGGGGTCGGTTTATCGTTTTTTTTTGCCGCATTGTAACGGTGGCTTCGAGCTGCTTTGGGTGTGCTTGTGTGTGCGTAGTTATAGGGTGTTTTGGAATCTGTGCTTGCAGATCGCATTGGAATGGCTGCATGATGTTGCAAGGGCTCTGTTTTGGGGAGGAAGCCGGAGCCCGAAACCTTGTGTTTTTCCGTGTAAAGTGGCTGCAGCCGGCGATGAAAGGTACCTCGTCTGTGCGGCGGGTGCGGCTGCGGTCGGTTTGCCTTTTTTTTTGCCGCATTGTAACGGTGGCTTCAAGTTGCTTTGGGTGTGGTTGTGTGTGGGTAGTTATAGGGTGTTTTGGAATCTGTGCTTGCAGATCGCATTGGAATGGCTGCATGATGTTGCATGGGCTATGTCTTGGGGAGGAAGGCGGAGCACGAAACGTTGTGTTTTTCCGTGTAAAGTGGCTGCAGCCGGCGATGAAAGGTACCTTGTCTGTGCGTCGGGTGCGGCTGCGGTCGGTTTGCCTTTTTTTTTTGCCGCATTGTAACGGTGGCTTCAAGCTGCTTTGGGTGTGCTTGTGTGTGCGTAGTTATAGGGTGTTTTGGAATCCGTGCTTGCAGATCGCATTGGAATGGTTGCATGATGTTGCAAGGGCTCTGTTTTGGGGAGGAAGCCGGAGCACGAAACCTTGTGTTTTTCCGTGTAAAGTGGCTGCAGCCGGCGATGAAAGGTACCTCGTGTGTGCGGCGGTTGCGGCTGGGGTCGGTTTATCGTTTTTTTTTTGCCGCAGTGTAACGGTGGCTTGAAGCTGCTTTGGGTGTGCTTGTGTGTGCGTAGTTATAGTGTGTTTTGGAATCTCCGGTTGCAGATCGCATTGGAATGGCTGCATGATGTTGCATGGGCTATGTTTTGGGGAGGAAGCCGGAGCACGAAACCGTGCGTTTTTCCGTGTAAAGTGGCTGCAGCCGGCGATGAAAGGTACCTCGTCTGTGCGGCGGGTGCGGCTGCGGTCGGTTTATCGTTTTTTTTTTGCCGCAGTGTAACGGTGGCTTCACGCTGCTTTGGGTGTGTTTGTGTGTGCGTAGTTATAGGGTGTTTTGGAATCTGTGCTTACAGATCGCATTGGAGTGGCTGCTTCAAGGTTCCTTGGTGCAGCGGCTGCATGCGTAATACTATTGTCTTTTGCAGCTGAAGATCGTAAATCGTATTGGAATGGCTGCATCAAGGCTGCGAAAGTGAATTTTCCGCAGATTTTCTCAATTTTGGCGCTAATAATTTTCCTTTTAAAACTCCTTTTAAAAAGTGCTTCAAAATCGTCTTTTTTTCGCTTTGGCGTCGAAATCCGGTTTTGGAGCTGCAATTTCCGACGCCGTTGCGCGTAGTTCTATTGTGTTTTGCAACTCAGTCTCTGCAGATCGCATTGTAGTGGCTGCGTCAAGGTTGCTTCTTGCCGCGGCTGCATGCGTAATACTATTGTCTTTTGCAGCTGGATCTCGTGAATCGTACTGGAGGGGCTGCATCCAGGTTGCGACAGTGATTAGTAGTAGTATTGGGAAGTGATTCATGAAAGCTTAGATGACATATGAGAAGAGATGAGATGAGAAGAGATCAGCTGGGATAAGGTGAGAAGAGCTCAGATGAGATGAAGTGTGGAGTGTGAAGAGTGCAGTGTGAAGTGTGGGGCGTGAAGAGTACAGTGTGAAGTGTGAAGTGTGAAGTTTGGAGTGTGAAGGAAGCAGTGAGAAGTGTGAAGTGTGGACTTTGAAGTGTGAAGTGTGGAGTGTGAAGTGTGAAGTGTGGAGTGTGAAGTGTGAAGTTTGGAGTGCGAAGAGTGCAGTGTGAAGTGTGAAGTGTGGAGTGTGAAGTTTGGAGTGTGAAGGAAGCAGTGAGAAGTGAGAAGTGTGGAGTGTGAAGTGTGGAGTGTGAAGTTTGCAGTGTGAAGTGTGAAGTGTGGAGTGTGAAGTTTGGAGTGCGAAGAGTGCAGTGTGAAGTGTGGAGTGTGAAGTGTGGAGTCTTAAGAGGACAGTGTGAAGTGAAGTGTTGACTGCGAAGTTTGCAGTGTGAAGTGTGAAGTGTGGAGTGTGAAGTTTGGAGTGCGAAGAGTGCAGTGTGGAGTGTGAAGTGTGGAGTCTTAAGAGTACAGTGTGAAGTGAAGTGTTGACTGCGAAGGGTGCAGTGTGAAGTGTGAAGTGTGGAGTGCGAAGAATGCAGTGTGAAATGTGAAGAGTGCAGTGTGAAGTGTGAAGTGCGAAGTGGAGCTTCAAATGTGACATGTGAAGCAGGACACCACTTTCGCAGACTGCACGCACGCACGGGCTTGGCTGGCGCACGGCGCATGCAAGTTCTATAGATGAGAAAGGTCTGATATATATTTTTAAGGCAACTTCCGCCCCGCCTCGTGCGGGTACTACTGGTACTATTAATCATCGTCACACATATATATATATTAAACCAAAGAAACAATAACAGTAAGTATCAATGATTATCAAACCAATAATTATAACAATCATGGCAACAATATAATTTTAATCATAGCAATAATAGTAATGATCGTAATCATTATCAACATATTCTCGGCAATCCATCCATCACTCGTTGCATCCAGGTCCAACACGGCTTTCAGAGGCTTTGGAGGACCACAAGGTCCGGACCTTGAGGTGGAGACCTGACCAGTAGTAGCCCTATAGTTCACATCAAAATAGCTGGGATTTATGGGTATTCATCCCCCTAAATAGCTGGTATAATTATAGGTCTTGATCCATAGCCACCAGGCCCCAACATGGGGGGAATCACCGAAAAGATAAAACATCAGCAAGAATTGTGAGTTTTTTTTCCGACACAAAATGATACGGTACGTGCCAACTGAGACTTGGACTTCAGTCATGGCGATTCCATCTCAGATCCCCAGAAAAAAACATGGCGATTCGACCATGGCGCCAGCAACCCTTGGCGCCACCAGGATTGATGGTGGCAGAAGCCTATATGACTCACTTGGCCTCTGCCTTAAAGATGAGTTCCAGCCTCGGATCTGCGAACCAGCAGTGTTTGGCCCCCCAAAAAGATGAAACAGAGATCCTATATTCAAAAGGTGGTAAATTAACTGGTAAATTATACAATGTGAGGCCCCCCTTCGATAGATTTCGATAGCTAAGTTGGTACAAATAACTCCAATTCCACTATGGTTTTTGTGGTATTTAGAACTATACTTACTGCGGCTTATAAACCAACAAACATCACTGGGGGGGCCCACAAATTGTAGTGATAAACTATGATTTATTTTTTTCGTCCCACTGAATTGCAGTGGGAAATTGAACCATAAGTTGAACCTGTCCTATCCATTGTTCAATCTTTGGGTAACGTACGACCGTCGCTCATCGCCGGCCCATTTTGTCTCGTTGCTTCGCCGCAGGTCCAGAGGAGCTTCGAATCCGAAACACCTATGCTTTTGAGGGCGACCGGAAGACTCAGCCTATGGGACGGGGCGTGGAATCCCTGGTTCAAATGAGTGGAGCAACATTTGTTTCTTACCAACGAATATATGGAGGAAAGCCGGTGGAAATATGCAACGTTGGTTTCAAGATGTTTCAACCAACGTTTATCTGTGCTGCAGGGAGACAAGATTAGGAGTCTCATCCCCAAAAATGCCCTCTGACAGTCTTCTGAAGTTGAACAGATCGTAACCCCATGGATTTACAGTTGTGATCTATGGCCCTTTACCAGTTATAAGTACTGAAATAACCCCATTTCTGGAATATAATACCTTTTATAACCAGTTATATAACTGATAAATGGCCATAACTGTGGGTCAGGTTTTGCTTTCACATCCCAACTTTTCTTGGTGGTGAGATGAGATGGGGACTTTGTTTGGTCGTTGGTTTCATTCAGGCTCGGCTCACCTCTGTTGAGACTGGGCATTTTCCATCTCTTGATACTTTTTTTGCACATCCCCCAAGTGTGAAGACGATATAGTTTTACCATGTTGGATAACTACCATGGCTACCTTATAACTGGTAGTTAGATATACAACGGTACAACATGGTATATATATATATATATATCTGTACCAGGTTATATCGTTATATATCTGTACCAGTTAGCCCGTTATACCCTATCTACCTGGCTTTTCTGGGCCTTGGATCTTCTTGGATTGTTGAAAGCTTTAATGGCCTTTAAACATCTTGAAAACAGCAAGAAATTCCATCATGTTTCGATGACCAACCTGGGTTAACCTGGGTCCTGGGCAGCCTTGGGAATAGTTTGCATTGCTTCCAAATATCATACTGTATGTTTCAATGGGAATGCCAGGATCCTAAAATCGAGGTACGTAAACGTACCATATTTTTGGCCATATGAATTGTGGGGATATTCCCTGAAATTTAGCCCTGAAAAATAGGCCTTATATATATGGTAGGTACCTCCAAAGGCCAGTGAGTGATGTTTATTGGTTATGTTATGTTGTTAATTTGATGTATCTGGATGGATTTTGATTATTAAGGATAAGTCGCCCCAAATGGCCGAAATATTCAGCTTAGTGAATTATTACTTTTATATCTATACGTATGTTTGTTTGGCTCATTGTTCAACGTGTTTCTGGTATGTGTTCTTTCCCGATCGTGGTAATATATGACATAACAGCCAAACACATGTTGAAATTGAAATCATTAGACCCAATGGACATAGAACCGTTGAATGCACACTTTATACCATGTCATAAGATGTCTATTTCATATGACCAAACAACATGCTTCCCCAGACCCCCCGGTTCACTTATTGGATATATGCATTTTGCCATAGAGGAATACTCCCGTTTGATATCTTTCAGAGCTGATCAATGGAAAATTGTTCAACCTTTTTGAAAACTGATCTTCATGGGAAAATCGATGGTTTCCGGTTTCGATTTGTAAACCAATCCATTGATTAATACCCATGACGGATCCATGGTGCTGGTATATATGCTAACATGACTGGGGTATATGGATGGTAAATGTTACATAATGTTACCATATATAGCAGCACCATGGATCCTATGGAATATAATTCTCACCGTAAGCCGTTTTGTAAATATATTTTTGTTTCCACGTAGATCTTGTTGTGCTGGAAACCCAACGTGCCGAAACGCAGCCATTTTTGATGGATCGATTCCGCTTCGTGCTCTACATCGCCATCGGGTAGGCGCGCCAAATCCTGTCCAGCCCGAGTAAAGTATAGCGACCAGGCCCCGCAAATGATAGTCAGTAATAAGGGTGGAATCATCCCAAAACATGTTCCAGTTATTTCCAGTTGAGCAAGTGCTTTTGTTTTTGCTATTTGCCCAGATCTGAGATTTTTTCTGAATTCAAATGAACATGGGGGTATTGTCCATGGCATGGCGTAGCTGCTTGTCCTCTTGGCCATGGTTTGTCAGAAGAAGATGGGTCACACACCTTTTCCCAGCCATGGTGAGATTCAGTCACCCCATTTATGGTTGATAACCCCATAAAAGTAACCATGAAAAATACCCTCTGGTGAACTAACATAGCAATGGAAAATGGCCATAGAAATAGTGTTTTTTCCCATTAAAAATGGTAATTTTCCATTGCTATGTTAGTTTACCAGAGGGTAACTAGTTTCTATAGGGCTGAACTGTACGATCGATCATTCACGCAGATCGCGGTTTCTTTGCTGATTGAAGATGGGTTTCGCCGCAGGAGTTCAACTCCTTTAGCTTGTGCTTTTTTGTTCCCACTTCCGCCCGGTCAGCTCAGTTTAGGGACAGGGTTGGGCCTTTTTTCTGGGTCTTCAGACATCAACCCGCGCCTGACGGTCGAATCATCCGACATGAACCTATTGGGGTTGGACAAAAGACAAGATCACGCAGAATGGCTATTCAACAGTAGGATTTAAGATGATTTGAGTAGGTATTTCTTTGCATGGGGATTCGTGTGACCAAAAGATTGGGGGATCCTAGCAATGTCCAAATGTTTCCAGCAAGCTAAGCTGGCAAAGAGAAATGCCCTATATTTAGACATATTTGGATTCATCAATGTCCTGACAACCAAGGCAGCTTTTTGTTGCATTTCGAAACCCTAGTCCCATTTTTTTGGAGGGGGTCCATTGCCTTTTTTTACATATTTTTGCGATGTTGCTGAAAGCTCAGAAGTTGGCTCCAATATACCCCCCCCTTCCAGGTTGGAGTGCCAATAGCCAATTACGGCCGGAAAAAAAAAAAGGTATCCCATTGCCAGGTTGATCCAGCTTGGCATGTCAAATGATCAAATGCATCCGAAAATCCCTTGGAGCTTGTGAGAATGCAGGGGTTGGTAACTGTCCCATTTTGGGTATATTGGACATCACCTTATAGTAGCCATGGCATTGACCATATACCATTCATGGTTGGGTGATGTGACCCATGGGGACATTTAATGACCCATGGAATGCTCTGTTTCGGCCGTGTTTTTCGATGTTAACCATCCCGAGTGATCCCAAGTCATCCATTGGTGCTAGCGGTGGCTACCCTTCAACCACCGGAATTGCTACCCTGAAAGCCCTGAAACGGCCGGTTGATCCTGAGATTTCATGAACGAAAAGGTTTTGATGTCGACATAAAATCAGCTGGTTGGTGGTGACTGGAACCTAAAAATTCTATTGGGAAGACATTCCAAACATTCCATTTCATATATGGGAAGACATTCCATTCTATTAGTCTTTATCCCATAGAATTCTATATTTTCCATTTCATATATGGGATGTCATCCGAAACCCATTGACTGATATTTTTCAAGCTGGTTAAAACATGTTATTGCACCACATAAGCCACCAACGTGAGATCAGATCGAATCCATATGTTTTTTTTTTTCCGGGGAACCACAGATGGATGTTCCGAGGTTTCAAGCCCAAGCCCTACGATTTCAAGATGGTGAAAGGTGGAAATGCCGCGAAGCAGGCGAGGATGACATGGGGAGACCGAGAAGTCTCAATGGGGTTGTTTTTTTTGTTGATGATTTATAGGAAGCACCATTAAAAAGATAGAAAAGGACAATCCAAAAATCAAACAGTGATCTATGTATATATATATACAATAAAGAATTATGTATTGTTCTATTCACCTTGATCTTCTCCATTTGTTGTTTCATCTTCTTTGTCACGCTAGTAGCCGCTAGTAGTGATCATCATTATCATCACAGTCGTCCTCATGAGCACCATCCAATATATAGGCTCCGGCCTATGCCATACACAAGTCAGCATATGTTGTAAATCAGCAAATGTTGTGCTGTTTAGAGTGAGATCTGCTTCCAAAACTTGAATCAATGGCTAGTTAGGATCATAATTCCTGTCCTCAAAGTGACATGGCATGGTGATGATTGCATCTCCATCACCATAATAGTCACTCTATAACCATGAAATATGATGAATAAATGAACAAACATAGAACAAGCCAAAAGTATCAGACAATAATTGACACCAATGCAGACTTTACAAATGACTAGTCAGTGAGAAGACTCTTACAAAACTTGACAGTTAATTGGTTTAAGGCTTCAACCCGAGACTTCAGGAATCCGAGGTATGTCAATTGTGCTCCCAAATCAGGGGATTTCCTGCAGGATTTCCTGCAGGAAATCCCCTAGTTTCGGCCATCAAACCATGAGGAGAAACATGCTCGAAGTAACCGTTGTGTATGGAATGGGGTACTCAAGTTTCAAACAAACCAAACTATCATCATGAAGATTCATTAGATTGTTAATTATATTGTTAATTATATCCCAATTATGGTTCCATGATCTCTATAACTTGGCGGCTGATAGATGATTTTCACGAGTTGATTGATGGATGGCGTTTTCCTCAACATGTTCAGAGAAACCCAGCTGCAATCTGTTAAATCTGAGGTACCCTCTGGTAATTTAACATAACTATGGAAAATCACCATTTTGAGTGGGAAAATCCACTATAAATCGCCATTTTCAATAGCGAACTGTTAGTCATTACCAGAGGGTAATCTGAAACGAGTTTTCCATCACTTCAGACAGCGTCTCGAGGCGCTCAATCGAGCCTTTGCCTCTACACAAGTGGCAAGCCGTTCGGGGGAGTCGACGGCGCGAACGTCAGGGAGCCCAGGGATATGCCTGGTCCAATGGAAGATTCTGAGGTCTCAAAACTCGGGGATTTCATACATTCCCGGATTCTGCCATGGGAAAAAAAGGATGGAACATGGATTTTATCGCGCTGAAATACATTGTAAGACATTGGTTTAGCCAAAAAACCGGGGCAATGTTTAACGCAACTGCGAATCAGAAAATTCATGAGGGAATTTCAATGAATTTCACCAGCATTTTGATGTTGTTCTTTACCAAAACATCTGGGATTTGAAGGTGAAATCTGCGTTTGTTCCATTTGGAGTCGGACAGGATCACTTTGGGTGCCTGGCATGTGAAAACAACAACTTTGGGTTTTGAACTGTTGAGGGATATCCTGTGCGAACAGAAAGTCATTCATTGAACCCTAAACACATGTTAGATTTCTGTGTGGCTTCGGGCAAGATTTTTGAGGTGCCCGGTACATGCCATCTACGAAATGATTACTTTGCTAAAACAGTTGCTTAGTGCTTTCAAGCGAAACCTTGATTAGGCACTGTGGAAAAAAATGACCCGAGCCCGAGTTGATTAATTATAGCCATGTATGATAATACATGTTATATATATATATATACACACTTATTATTATATATATATATATCTATTTATGTAATATTAATTAGCATATATATATATATGTTATCATATATTAACATTATATTCACATTAGATACATACAAGGTGCCCCCCCCAGTTATAAATTGGTTATAAGCCTATTAACTAAAGATATATCTAAACCATAGTTATTGGAGTTATTTGCACCAACTTAGCTATCGAACGGGGGCACCATCCTGTAATCATAACTATATATATATATATGTATATATATATATAGTGAGATATCCGAAAATTCAGGACACATCCCACCCTCTCCCAGGGCTGGAGCAGCCATGTCCTTCGCCAAGAAGATCAAAGCAAGTCGTGCTTTGGCGCCGAACAAAGGGCTGGTCAGCGATTTGGTGATTCATGGGGATTTCATGGAAATTTCATGGGGATTGAGTGGAGATTTTATGATTTTTCTGGTGATTTGGTGATTTAATGCTGATTTAATGGGTGTTGAATGGTGATTTACCGGTGATTTACTGGTGATTTAATGATGATTTGATGAGATTTAATGGTGATTTTATGGGATTTATTCAATGACACATACATAATATGTAGTTTGTGTTTTTTGTAGATATATTTGTGTAATCTATCTGCAAGGTGGGGCCCCCGTTACCATAGCAAAGTAACTCCAATACCTGGTTTACTGTGGATATTTCTATACAAACTTATACTTGGGGGAAACACTTTATATATAGCCTTCATATTCATTTACTCAGAAATAGGGTAATATGCTTTGGTTTGTCTACAATAAATGGGAATATTGCTAATATTTCATCGTTAGTTTATCATAGTTTATCATTATATGTTTGTCCCTGAACATTCCATTGTTTGAAACGGAGTAGGTACTGGTAGAATAGACTTTGTTTTTCGATAAAATAGTTTTAAAAACATGTTCCATTTATATCAGGATGAATTTAAATATCTGGTTGGTGGATGTTGGTGGATTGAACTTTCTTATCTTCAATCCTAAGATGATGATCCCCATTGACAGAACTTTTTGTTATTACATCCATCATAGACCATGGTTTCTGGGGGTGTTTAATATCAATGGGAGAAGGATTGTAACATTACAAACCCTCTCTAACCAACAAGAAAAATCTACAAAAATCATGAATACTGATGATTGATTTATATGATTTTATATGAACATTATAACATTGTGAAACCATCATCCCCTATGGATCCAAGTACCTTCTTAGGAAGTGTTTGGAATATAATTTACTATAATTTGGAGGCTTAAGTACCTTCTCAGACAGTGTTTGGATCCATAGGGATCAAATTTCATGATTGTTCACCTTTTTTCCCTTTGGTTCAACCCCCCCAAAACGCAGCTGGGAATCCAGTTGAAATTCACGAAATTCTTCAAGTTAGCACAGCACTGCAGCGTGGGACCCCCGTTTACGATAGCAAAGTTGGTTTGTTAGCCTAGGTACATTCCTATGGTTTATGATATATACATATACACATATATACATATATACATATATACATATATACATATATACATATATATATATACTTGACCAGTTGAACCGGTGAACAAAAACCACATGATACTCGAGCGTCTGACTTATAACGAATTTTAACGATAGTATCTATAAGATGAGCATCAACCAGCATTTCACTGGCGACAGGTTCCATCGATATGCCAATGCTCTCTCACGAGGGAAAGTCTGAGAGAGCCATCGATGGCAACACTGCGGCAGCGCATGTGGCGTATGCGCTCAGCCACCCAGCCGCATCGCCCGCATCGGAAGTTTGGCAGCTGGGTTTTGGATGATGTTTCATGTGGTAAAGTCGATAATAAATCATCCTCAAAATCACCAAAAGAAATGGGTGGGATTCAAACCATCTCCAGTCATGGTAGGTTTATATAGGTTTATGGCAGCCAGGCTTTCCGACGAATCATATAATTTTCAAACAAGGATAAACGAACAAAGGATTGCTAGGCTTCGGACTTCGGCATGGTCAAAAAAAGATAGCCTTGCGGGGTCCCCATTGAAATCACGCCGAGGTGATGTCTCCTTCATTTATCCCATCTCCCCATCAACCAGCATGGGAGAGACCATGGACAAGTTTGCCACGGCGGGGCGGAAGAACGTCTTTGGACAAGCCGTCAAGGCTCGGACCTGGGAAGGTGAGTGTGTAATTCAAATGTGGCAAAACATGGCTGGTTTAAAGGGAAATTATATATATATATTATACACATAATCACATAAATATAATATGATATGATATATATGATATATATATATATTATAGATATATACACTATACATAGATGAAACACATCATTAAAATATGGTTTCTTTAAGTTCTAAAACAATATATTAGGAAACTGTATTTTTGCTAAAACATATTCTGGTGTTTCTTCTATTGGGTCAAATAGTGTTTGTTGGAACGCGGTTAATTTATGAAGGTTTGCTTAGCAGTAAGTGATCCGCAGACTCCACTATTCATTGTTTTTTTGTTTTTTCCATACATTTGATAGTTAACTCATGTGAAATCTCCCATTTCTATCATTGACATCCTACTCTGGTTGGTGGTTTCAAACATGTTTTTCCATATATTGGGAATGTCATCATCCCAACTGATGAACTCCATGATTTTTCAGAGGGGCAGGGCGAAAAACCACCAACCGTAATCTTACACGGGGCATTTCTCCATTTCAAACCGCCAAAAAGATCCCTGAAAAACCAACCGTTAGGTGCGCCAGATGCAATCGGAGCTTGGATCGGTGTCTCGGTGTGGTCAGTTGATCATCAGCACTGGAAGTTGATCGTTTTAACAATAGAACACCTACATAGTATATGATATAATGTACTAAGAATGATAGACAACATATACAACTAATTACAAATTATATTAGGATATATATAGTACATTAATATGCTTAAACCATCAGGATGGTACTACATATATACATAAATCTGGGTAAATTATAACGACATCACTGTTCTCCCTCACTGGAATCATGGTAAGGAAAATCATCCCCTTTTATGGCCGCAAGATTCAGGTGAGTGAAATATTATAATTTACCCAGATAAATAAACTTAAATTGTTCAACATTGCTTTATGGAAAGAGAATGGATGTGATGTTGTGATATGTTTGTTGAATATAATGATATATAGAATGGATATGTATGGATACGTATGTATATATATATATATACACATGTATGTATATATATATATATACACATGTATATCAATATATCATATTAAACGAATATATTTGTAGGAATATATTTTCAGGATAGATGGACATATTTTGGATTTCACCAACTTGAGGATTTCCCCTCTGGTAATCAGCTACATGACTGGCTGGGACATGGATGTGGAGCCATGATAAGCCATGGATTGCCACAGAGAAATTTGCAGATGTCTTTAGGATTGACATCAACAAATGACATGATTTAGTTAGAAAACCATGGGTTAATCCATGTTAATCCAACCATGGGGATTTAATATGGAGGATTTTGGTTGGTGGTTTGGAACATGAATTTTATTGGTCCATTCAGTTGGGAATGTCATCATCCCAACTGACGAATTCATATTTTTCAGAGGGGTTCAAACCACCAACCAGTAATGATTGTTTCATGAACACTTGACAGATTTTCAAACTAACGATTGGTATTTAAGAAGCCAATATGGGAATATCTGGATGGGTGCAAACCTATGATTTTCGAGGATGAACATCGACAGTCGGCGATAGCTTAGCCGCTTAGCCTAGCCAAGCCCTTGGCCATCAAGAAGTTAGGACGTTTCCTGTACCAAGAAGAATGCAAATAAAAGGTGTACATGATGCTTGATTGATGCTTGATGGTTACAAGACGCTAACATGGCAAGATACATAATCCATACCATGCTGCATGGCATGGATCCTGAATCCTGGGAGCTTTACATATGATTTTGTTGGTTTCCATGGCTGTTTTGGATAAGATGTACGATGACCCCGAGTTCCGAGTTGAGCTTTGCCTTTGACGAGTGGTTCAAACACCGAGAGTTGGAAGATTTCACCTGGAGTGTTGATGATTTGTTTCCCAATCCCATCACCAGCATTGTATCAGGGTTGATTCTTTAAGAACAAGATCCAGTGTCCAGGCAGAAGGTGATAAGACCAATAGGCAATTAATAAATTAAACGCATACAAAAGCAACAAAAAATAGTTTTGCCAGGTGCTGGAAAGTGATATTATATATATATTGTATATACATATATATATATATACATATTTATATATATATATACATATATATTCCAGGTACCATGCAGTTACCATATAGTTTCCGGCCTGGCCAATCGGACGGGCCAGGCCGGTGCATTGCATGGTGCACTCTCAGGCGCTGGAACGGCCCGGTTGAACCCCGTAAAAAATTGGAAAAACCCAGGAAAATCATGGGAAAATTGGATCGTTTCATGGGAAAATCCATGAAAATCCTATGGGAGAATCATCGAACGACAAGTACCCTCTGGTTATTTAACATAGCCATGGTATAGATGGCCCATTTATAGACGGTTTACCTATAAAAAACAGTGATTTTCCATGGTAGTATATACATGGGTATTGTTGAACAGCCGAAAAACATCATCTCGTATTATCGTGCCCAGCCCTCTGTGATGTGGAATTGATGAACCAGCATGCAACGGAAAATCCTCAGTGACGGTCGTTTTTCTTTGTGTTCTGATAATGCAGGAATGTAAAATAAGGTGACACCTGGAACAGGAATGTAAAATTGTCTAGCTACAGCCTGTGACGCTAAGGTTCAGTATTGACTCTTCTGAGATGTTCTGGCGGGTGTGTCCCAGTCTCTATGGATCCGAATCTGAGAAGGTTTGCTGTCACCATAAATAAACCGGAAATGCGTCCTCAGAAGGTAAAAACAATAATGTGGTTAAAACAATAAAACAATAATAATATTACAATGTGGTTAAAACAATATTATAATCAATACAATTTCCATAATGTGGTTAAAACATGTTAAAACAATAATAAACCATCCCCCAGTCATCACCATTTTTATAGGTTGTATGTTTACCATTCCCAGTCATCGGTGGTTTATGACATTGTGTTAACCACATGACACTTAACTTCCCCAACAGATCAACTTTTGGCCAGGTGGAGCGCTCTGTACAACTTTCACAGCCTCTCAAGGCGGATGTGTGGGTTAATCCAACCATGGGGATTTAATATGGAGGCTGGTAGATGGGGTTACCCTCTGGTAAACTAACATAGCTATTGAACATGTCCATTTATAGTTGATTTACCCATCAAAAATGGTGATTTTCCATAGTTATGTTTGAAACATTTTTCTTCCATATATTGGGAATGTCATCATCCCAACTGACGAACTCATATTTTTCAGAGGGGTAGGTATACCACCAACCAGGAGGGGATTTGATCAATTTTATGGTGATTTAATGGGATTTCATGGGGATTTTAAGGGGGATTCGTGATATAACTCACCCACCAGCTTTGCTATTTATGGTAAGCCGTGGTAATTTCCCAAGAAAAGAGGGAAGATGCGGAGATAGCTAATGTTGAAATCAGAGGGTCGTTGTACCTTGAAAAGTTCGCATGTGAGCCATCCTAACTGGGCTTTGATCTCTACACGATTGTGGTTTATCTTTTTTTTTGCATGATAGAATCGATAGAATTCTTCAAGTTCCAATTGTTTGAGGCTCAAACACGGAAAAGAACATCTTCTTACAATTAGATGATCCAAAGCTCGCAAAATAAGAGCCTCAGCAGAACATGTTTGTGATATCTAAGGGACATATGGGTATGGGTCAATACCTATAGATACATTTTTAGTGGGATGAACATCCATTTACCAGCTATTTTGGGGTTCACTAGGTACCAGGGTTTTGACCCATCCCCATATTTCTGAAACAACATGTGACACTTTTATAGCAGCTTCAGCTTCTCGTTGCGCCAAGCTGGAAGGTTTGTTGCTCATGATCCCCAACATGTGACGAAGGGAGGGTTGGAGGGTTGGGCCAGTTGTCTCACCAGTTTTGTTCCATTACCCTCTGGTAAACATACAAAAAACTACGGAAAATCACCATTTTCATGGGTAAATCAACTATTTCAATGGCCATGATGGCCATGTTCCATAGGTTTTTGTATGTTTACCAGGCCGGGTATGGCTTTCATCGTTATGTCATAGCCGTGTCTTGTCAAACTGGTCAAATCTCATGGGTTTCATTGCTTAAATCATGCATTTTTATATGACTAAATGTACCCCCTGGTAAATTAACAGTTGGACCCTGAACATCACCCATTTTTATAGAGGAAACTAGTCTTAATTTACCCCTATTTGTCATGGTCGTCATGTTAATTTACCAGAGGGTATCTAAGGTACTTAAGAATTTATAGCTCTCCCTCAATATCCCTTAAAGATCCTTAGTTCAAACAAACAGAACAAACAGAACAAACAGCCCACAGGCCCACCTTGATGAAAATCCTATATGATTATATATGATTGTTGGTGCTACATATCCCTTTTCTAATCCATCAATCAATCTCAATGTTTGTTGGGTGAAAATATGATAACCCTTCGGTAAATTGACAGTTCGACCCTGAAATCGCCAACTTTTAGTGGAAACGCATATTCCAGCCCCGACAAATGGGAGGGTCTATATTAATTTACTGGAGGGTAATGTCAACCCCGGATTAATAAACCCCAAATGGCTGTTTAATTGTGGGGGTACCATTTCAGTAGCCATAAAAGTCACTGGGGGAACCAACGCAATGAAAAAAACGAGGGTTGATCTCCTCCACTATCCTCATCATTGCGGTATCACGGAACATATCCCAGCGCCATTTTTTCAATACACCTGGGTGGGTCAGTAAAAAAATAGAGCAGTATACTGGTTTAGCCATGTTTGGCCAGATTGCGGGTTGCAGATCATGATTTATTGTCAATCAATGGTTTTCTTTCTACCCGGTTTGGGTCGGTTTGGGTCGGTCTGAAATTGGGGGTTTCGTAGCCATGCCCTTGATGATAACATCCCAAGATTCCACACCACCCCTCTGACCAGCCACAAAGTAATCATTCGGCTGATGACCAAGCGATAAGTTGGTTTAGGAACCCCATGAACTAACTATAGATTGATCTACCATGAAACCCTTGTTCTACAAATTATCAACGAACTTGGCTAACAAACTGGAGATTCACCATTTATGATACATACTATTAACATTGTCTTTCGAACTATTACGATGATAAGTATAGTATTTCCGAAATTAGTATACATTAGGACACAATAGTTGCTAAGATAAGTATAATGATGACAACTATATTTATTGGCCTGCAGGTATAATAAGTTAATTGTATTAAGCTTACCAATAAAATCATGCTAATCATGATTTCTGTAATTAATAGATATAGATCTACTAACCATACATATACATATACACATGATCCACGCAAAGTTTATAATAATATATATATATAATCACACTTAATTGATACATAATATCTATAGGTGTAATGGATATACAATATATCTATTGTTTTGAAATATATAATCAATATCTAATATACAATATATATATATATACATACACATGATCCACACAACGTTTATATATAAATATAATATAAATATAAATATTAACGGTGTATATATATACATAATCACTATCAATACAATATATATATATATTTATACATATCCACAGGTAGTTGTCTACATCTCCAGGTACTACTAATCTATGGTATCAAAAACACATGTATATAATCACTAAGGCATTAAATATACAAAAAAACATCCCTATATATCTCCATAGTTCTCTACAGTTCCCTACATTCATAGAACTGGATGATGGGAAAATTTTAACCGGAAACCCCGATCAATTTGATGGTAAAAATCCATGGGTTTCCGGTTAAAATTTTCCCTTAAACCAATCCATTGATACATCTAGTGGCTCATCCCACTTAGTAAGTGGGTTATAATCCCAGTGATTTACATGGGATAAGTAGGGTTAATCCACTGAAATAACTGGGGTGAACTAACCCACAAAACGAGCCGTGGGTAGTTCGCCACCATTGATACATCTGGGCCCCCCAGTTATAAGTTGGTTTATAAACCCCAGTAACTATAGTTATAAATACCATAAACCATAGTTATTGGAGTTATAAACCAACTTAGCTGCCCTATATTTGATGGTAAAAACAATGGTTTCCTGTAGATTTTCCATGATTTTCCCTTAAACCAATCCATTGATACATCTGAACCAGGTACCTCTGCGCCGGTGAGCTGCTTCCCGCCGTCTTCCACGTCTCCGCGCGTGCTTTGGCTCGGCAGAGCTTGAGCATCTTCTGCGACCACTCGGATGTCATGGCGGCGCCTTCGCACCGGGACTGGCTGGTTGAAACCCCTGAGAAATGGGAAAAAAACCATAGGTACCCTCTGGTAAACTAACATAGCTATTGAAAATATGGTGATTTATAGTGGATTTTCCCATTCAAAATGGTGATTTTCCATAGTTATGTAAACGTTTACCAGAGGGTAAATGGAAGAAAATCAGGAAAATCCATGGGAAAATGATGGTTTAATGGTGCTCTAACTGAATAAATAGTTATTTTTATGGGTTTCTCTTTCCATAAACGGGCTGACTTCCTGATTTATAACTCATACTGTAACTAATTAGTTAGCCATAAGTGTGGCTTTTAAAAAACATGGGACTGTGGCAAATTTGTTGATGCTCAAATGGATGAAAACACACCATGGGACCATGGAGATTTCATGGTAGAGTTCATCAAAAAAACACCTCAGAATCTGATCTTTAGGATGAACAAAACCTGGAATTGACCATCCAAAAAATATGTGGATTTCAGTTTCAAACAAAACATGCATTTGATGGGATATCCTTCAACAATTGATGTTTGATGATGTTTGATGATTTGCTTCTGTCATAAAATGGTGCTAAATAGCCCATAAAAAATGGCCTCTTCATTAGGAAACGAGTGGAATCAATCACAGGATTTAGAGATTACCACTGGAGAGTTGTCCTGGATCATCCAGTGATATCTATTCCAGTGGATAATTACAATGTGAGGTCCCCAAGATATAAGTTGGTTTATAAGCCCTAGTTATTGGACTTATAAACCAACTTAGCTATCTTGGGGGCCTCACATTGTAGAGATAATTATATAATAGTTATCTAGATATAGAATAGATAACTGATGTAGTTTGATCATGTTCACTGGAATGTCCATGAGTTCATGACTGATTCTTGATCATCAAAACCTGGATTTTCCATATTTTCCTGGAAAAAAAAAGCCACAAACCAGATTTGGCTCTACAGAATGGGAACACCCAACCCCCCCAGTGCAATATGTGTTTTCCTGGGAAAAAAAAACACGTATTTCAAATTACTGCAGAAAACGCAAGAATTACTGTGATGATCTGCTAGAAATTGGGATTCAATCAAGAATTAATGAAACTTTCCCTCACAATGGGCACTTAAGGATAACTGAAGTGTACATTTCTTAGATTTGACCACAAGAAATTTTGATGTCATAAATGATCTAGAATCTAGTAAGTAAAGAGGATTTAGATGTTCCCTGGAACAAATGCAGACTTTGATGTAACTGAGAAAACGTGGGATTTACGCAAGAAGAATTCGATTATTCCATAGATAAAATTGTGATGTTCACCAACATGTGGGTTTTACCCTGCGGCATCGTCATGTTCGCTGCAAAAAAAGAAGATTTGCAAAACACATTTTTCCGCAAAGAATTTGGATTTTGTCAAGAAACACGAACCTGGTTGGTGGTTTGGAACATGAATTTTATTTGTCCAGATATTGGGAATGTCATCATCCCAACTGACTTTCACATTTTTCTGAGGGGTTGAAACCACCAACCAGAATTGTTTCTTGGTGTTGAACGACTTGTGGAGATCTCTGCAACTGAGATGGATTGAAACCACAGAAACTGCTGCAGTTCAGCCCGATTTTAAACATCTGTTAATGGTTAATGGTCCTTGACTGGTTGGAAACGCCGGGCAGCCCGATTTTAAACATCTGTTAATGGTTAATGGTCCTTGACTGGTTGACTGGTTGGTGGTTTGGAACATGTTTTATTTTTCCATGTATTGGGAATAATAATCCCAATTCAATTGACTTTCATATTTTTCAGAGGGGTAGGTATACCACCAACTAGATATATATATATATATCCCATTGACTAATATTTTTCAAGATGGTTGAAACCAAGATGCTTGAAAATTGGGAGGGGTGGAGATGAAAACATGGAAACACGCCACCCCTACAGGTGGCACTCGGCTTCTGCTACTTTGAACCCCATGCTGGTGGCGTAAATATCCAGATGTTTGTTATTGGTAACCATGAATCAGGTACAATGTGAGGCCCCCGTTCGATAGCGTTTATAAGTCCAATAACTATGGTTTATGGTATTTATAACTATAGTTACTGGGGCTGATAAAACAACTTATAACTGGGGGGCCTCACATTGTAGGCTATGTCTTGGGTTTTCACCATCAAACATTTGCAGATTTCAATGATACCCAGATCACTGTAATAACTATATCGTAATGATATTGTCTTAGTTAATTATCATTGCAATAAATTTAACACATTGTATGATCAGAGAATTGAAAACGTGATTCATATGAGACTGCATACAAATGGTTATTAAATGTTATTAAATCAATTATATCCTAATATTACAAACAGTTTATCATATGATAATTATATCATCTCTTCTCCAGTTGTTTGTGCAGTGAAAGCCCGTTATCATTCCATAAATGGCGTGACTTACTCACTTATAACTTACATACTGCTAGAGGGCCAAAACTGTAGGTATGATTGATGATTGGGATATATGAGCTTAATTATCATAGATGATATATATATATATACATGTATATATATATATACATCATTTATATATATATATCATATATATATATCATATATATATATATCATATATACGCAATTGTAATCCCTATATTTTCATCTGTATCAATGGGATTTTCCCCTGGATGCTTCAAACTGCACAATCTATGTCCTATGTCTCCAGGTGCGTTCGACCGGCTGCGCGCTGTTGAGTGCTGGCAATCCACAGGAGGTTCGCCGGTGAAGCGCCGGATTTATGAGGGGAATTTAGGTCCATGATGATCCAATTATAATGTGTTGTTTTTTGGGGGGATTTTGAAATCTAGTAATTCTACAAAAGATTTTGGGGATTTTTGGGGATTTTTGATTTTGAAAAAGCGGTATATTTTCTGGGGTAATCTAAAAATCACCTCTGGTAAACATAGAAAAAGCATGAAGAGAGATCCAGCATTTTTGATGGGTAAATCATCGAAGTTTCTATCATGGCTTCCACAGTCTTGGGAAAAAGCTCCATCAAGCCGCAAAGCTGGCTTTCTAGCCACAGCTTTGTGGCTAAGGTACAGCATATACTGATGGAACATCACATCCCAAGCCACGTTTTTTTTAGATGAGCAAAATGCATGGTGTTTTCATCTTGTGCCCTGAACAATCAACCCAGTCAACATGTTTGCTTGAGCGGCATTGATATTGTAATATATACCCTCCGGTAAACTAGCATAGCTATGGAAAATCACCATTTTTAATGGGTAAATCAACTATTTCGATGGCCATTTTCAATAGCTACGTTAGTCATTACCAGAGGGTATTATCCATGATAATTATCTCCTATAAATCCCATTAAATCCCTATAAATCCCTATTGTAATATATAGTGTCTTCCATTTATGGCTCAAACTT
Source organism: Cladocopium goreaui (assembly GCA_947184155.2). Taxonomy (NCBI): domain Eukaryota; class Dinophyceae; order Suessiales; family Symbiodiniaceae; genus Cladocopium; species Cladocopium goreaui. Next base: position 366,230 of record CAMXCT020001702.1, on the reverse strand, counting down.
CAATCGGTCGCTTGCTTAAGCTATCTCCACGGGAAGGATGAAGTGGGAAAGAAAATTAAAAAAAAAACTACCTGAAACAACGAAACACCACTGGGTAATCATATTATATATATGGTTATAACCTATTATATCAGGTTATATCCTATTATATCAGGTTATATCCTATTTTTTGTCCTCATATTTAGGTAAAACATAGCCAAGGTATTAGTAAAGGTTATATCCTATTATATCAGCTTGTATTCCCCATGTTGTTGGCTAAAATACCAATGATACAGAAAACACTTTATTAATATACAAATATATATATATATATATACAAATCCCCATGTTAACTAAGTAAACCCTTAGATTAATTGGTTTCTCCATGTTTGAAGCCGCAGGTTATGGATCTGGGTCTGGTGGCACACCTGGCCTCGCTTCGTTCCTCCGTTCCCTTCGTGCATTTCTTCGATGGCACGTGGCATGGCGTCTTTATAGGCATTTTGGTGGTTGATTCACTTAAAAAGTGCTTACAGTACTTTTTGAGACATCTCAAGGTTCATTGACTGTCTATATATACATATACATATATACATATGTACATATATCATATATGTACATATATAATATGCACATATATCATATATAAATATATATATATCCAAATATACATAATTATACATATATATATATGACTTGAAAATCTGCATAAAACAGGGGGTTTCAAGGATTTCAAAGCGAGTTTTTGAGGATAAAAAATTCAGACATTTCTAGGCGCACCAGTGGCGTCATCGAATGCGTCAAACCCATTCCGTACAGCACGATGAAGAGCCTGGGCAGCAGGTGAAGTTTCTACGAAAAATCTGCTGGACACCACAAGAATCATCCCATATGCTTGAAGATATGGGTTTGTCTGAAAATAGGGTATATTCCCAATTATAGCCATTTAATAGGGATAATGATCATTAACCATTGGGTTTAGGGGTACACTATTTTCAGACAAACCCATATTTTTTGTTTCAAATATGTGAAACCACCAAGCAATTACCATATGAGTTTTCAGTCAAAGAAGATATTTGAAATATAGGACAAATTCTTGGTTTCAGTCAAAGAAGATATTTTTTGTTTCAAATATGTGAAACCACCAAGCATTACCCTCTAGTAAAGTAACAGTTGGACCCTGAAGATAACCCATTTTTAATGGAAACTAATCTTCCAAGTCCTATCTGCCAGGGTCTATGTTAATTTACTGGAGGGTATTATAGAATTATATATATATATATTATATTATATTACTAAAAGAAAAGAAGCCACCATCCCCAATTTTACGATGTTTATGAGTGCCACAATGGGTTCTTTTTTGTGGGTGGTTTATGACATTGCTTTACTAACATGATGCTAACATGTACTAACATTATCAATGTTCACCCGAAGCTTAGCCTTATGTGGCTTTTCCATCAATATGTCCCAAGATTTATTCCAACGGATGTAAATTCCGGTGAGTATGTGGTGAAGAATTTGCTTAGCTGATTATAGGCCAGATGGGGGTTTGAATATGTTTGAATTAGTTTGAACTCAGCAAAATGAAGAAATGACCCACAACAATGGGGGTTGAGCGAACTTGTACTGGTTGGTGGTTTCAAACATTTTTATGACTTTCCATATATTGGGAATGTCATCATCCCAACTGACTTTCACTCCATGATTTTTCAGAGGGGTAGGGCGAAAAGCCACCAACCAGTGTAGCATTCATTTTTAGTGAAACCAGTGAAACCAGTTGCCAGTGAAACCAGTCGCGGATATCATCCCATCCCAACATGTGCAGATTAAGCGTTGCTTCTCCGGGGGATGTGCATAGCTTGGATCAATAGTTATATGCCACAATGCAAACTATTAAACCCTGGCTGCCATAAAACTGTGGTAATTAAATGTGGTAATTAAACTCTTAAACATAAATAAAATGTGGTAATTAATTAAACTATGAAAAACCCTGACTGCCATAAACCTAGCATTTGGAGATGATTTATATAATCCCACCTATAGTGATATCAGGGATGGTTTACTATTGGGTCTACCACATTAAACTATTTCATGATCGCTCATAGTGTTTGTACTTGTGGTGTCTGTAAATTTAGGACCATCAGAATCTACCATGTTGATTTGATTGTGTCAGTTGGGAAGACTAAATTGCTCCGCCGTTCGAAGCCTGGAACTATCTGGAACTATCTGGAACTACTTTGGAACTACTTTGCTTCTGTGGTCTTGATGGAGTTGATGCTACCACATTATTTTCCATACCACAATCAATGGCCATTCCAGGATCCTAAATTGGAGGTACCTACCATATATAAGGCCTATTTTCCAGGCCTAAATTTCAGGGAATATCCCCACAAAATATGGCCAAACATATGGTACTAACGTACCTCCATTTAGGATCCTGGAGTTCCCATTGACACAATTCCTATTCATTACACTCCTCAAATGTGTCACGAGGACATCAACAAATGCCCGAAAGATGCTACCCCCCAGTTAGATTTATTGCTTGCTGGAACTAACCCCCATCAACTATGTCGATGTATGTACATATTAGTATATATATATATATACGGTAACGACATTTAAATATGTGGCGGGCGGGCCAGACCGCACGGCCCCGGAGGTAGTATGAAATACCAGTTCGTATATTTAAATGTAGTTGCAGTATGTTTAAATGAATTGGATGCCGTATGTTTAAATGGCTGGGCGGGCCAAGGGAAACCTTTCCGGAGGTAGTCTGAAATACCTGTTCGTATATTTAAAAATCCGTATATTTAAATGTAATTAATTACCGTATATATATATATATCTATACCATAAACCAAGAGTTATTGGAGTTTGCCCTAACAAAGTCATTCCCTCCGATGGTGCCTTGCCCGCAGGAGTATTGTTCCCTGGGACGACTTGGATGCCTTCCGTCTCTCGGGCAAATCTACACCGGAAAGCATCGATTTTCCCATGAAGATCATGGGGCTAAACCCGGTTAACATTTTCCCAACAAAACCAATCCAATGAACAAGATGTGTGAAAATTCATTCATCATTTCAATACCTAGTGATACCTAGGAGTTTTTGTCTATATCCATGGGGCTAAACCATAGATGTTCCTGTAAATTTATGTAAATTGACCATAGATTTTCCCATGAAGATCATGGCATCATGGGGCATAAACCCGGTTTAGATTGTCCCAACAAAACCAATCCATAACGACACGACTCGGTTTCCTCGCTGTTCGAAACGGAACGCGTGGCCGGTTTTATCGCGAGGTCAGCGTGGCCTGAATCCACAGCATCCCATGATGCGTGGCTTGGGACAAGACCCGAAGCTCGGTTTTGTCAAAAACCTGGTGTCCTTTGAGTCAGAAATTCTACTGTTTTGTGGTGGTTAATAGGGGTTAATAGTGGTTAATAGTGGTTAATAGGGGTTAATAGGGGTTAATAGTGGTTAATAGTGGTTAATAGTGGTTAATAGTGGTTAATAGTGGTTAATAGTGGTTAAGTGGTTAATAGTGGTTAATAGTGGTTAATAGTGGTTAATAGTGGTTAATAGTGGTTAATAGTGGTTAATAGTGGTTAATAGTGGTTAATAGTGGTTAATAGTGGTTAATAGTGGTTAATAGTGGTTAATAGTGGTTAATAGTGGTTAATAGGGGTTAATAGTGGTTAATAGTGGTTAATAGTGGTTAATAGTGGTTAATAGTGGTTAATAGTGGTTAATAGTGGTTAATAGTGGTTAATAGTGGTTAATAGTGGTTAATAGTGGTTAATAGTGGTTAATAGTGGTTAATAGTGGTTAATAGTGGTTTAGTGGTTAATAGTGGTTAATAGTGGTTAATAGTGGTTAATAGTGGTTAATAGTGGTTAATAGTGGTTAAGTAATAGTGGTTAATAGTGGTTAATAGTGGTTAATAGTGGTTAATAGTGGTTAATAGTGGTTAGTGGTTAATAGTGGTTAATAGTGGTTAATAGTGGTTAATAGTGGTTAATAGTGGTTAATAGTGGTTAATAGTGGTTAATAGTGGTTAATAGTGGTTAATAGTGGTTAATAGTGGTTAATAGTGGTTAATAGTGGTTAATAGTGGTTATAGTGGTTAATAGTGGTTAATAGTGGTTAATAGTGGTTCATAGTGGTGATAGTGGTTAATAGTGGTTAATAGTGGTTAATAGTGGTTAATAGTGGTTAATAGTGGTTAATAGTGGTTAATAGTGTGTTAATAGTGGTTAATAGTGGTTTATATAGTGGTTAATAGTGGTTAATAGTGGTTAATAGTGGTTAATAGTGGTTAAGTGGTTAATAGTGGTTAATAGTGTGGTTAATAGTGGGGTTAATAGTGGTTAATAGTGGTTAATAGTGGTTAATAGTGGTTAATAGTGGTTAATAGTGGTTAATAGTGGTTAATAGGGGTTAATAGGGGTTAATAGGGTTAATAGTGGTTAATAGTGGTTAATAGGGGTTAATAGGGGTTAATAGGGGTTAATAGGGGTTAATAGGGGTTAATAGGGGTTAATAGGGGTTAATAGGGGTTAATAGGGGTTAATAGGGGTTAATAGGGGTTAATAGGGGTTAATAGGGGTTAATAGGGGTTAATAGATGTTAATAGTGGTTAATAGGGGTTAATGTCCTGTTAATGTACTGTTAATGGTTAATAGTTAGTGGTTAGTAATGGTTAGTGGTGGTTTTTCTAGTGGTTCGTAATGGTTGGTAATGGTTGATGGATAATGTTTAATGATCTATAACTGGTTGGTGGTTTGGAACCATGGAATTTTATGACTTTCCATTCAGTTGGGAATGTCATCATCGTAACTGACTTTCACTCACATTTTTCAGAGGGGTAGGTTCAAACCACCAACCCGATAAATATTAATATCTGGAGGTTTTTGCCGTTTTTGTCATTTTTGGGTATCTCTTTGCATCAGTCATCTCAGGAAGGATGACAAGCTGAATTCGTAGCCATGACGGATCCATGGTGCTGCTATATACGGTAACATGGATCCCATCCATATACCCCAGTCATGTTAGCATATACACCAGCACCATAGACCCAGAGGAGGGTATTGAAACAGCCCATGGATTGATTTTCGGATCCCCATCTGATGGAAAGTGGTGTTATTCACACCCACAGATGAGATAACCATGGTGAATCTGGGATTTAGAAACCAAGATGATCAACCACTAAGTGGAATGATTCTCGGGATTTTCTTGGGATTTCCTTGGGGTTTACTCGGATTTACATGGGATTCGATGGTGATTCAATGGTGATTTCATGGGACTTCGAATGTTTTTGTTTTTTTTTTTTAAAGGGGTTCCGACTGGGATATGAAATACCGTTGATTTAAGCAACGAAACCTGGGAAGATATTTGAAAACTATATATTTGGTTATAATATAAAACTATAACCGGGAAAAATTAAAACCCGTATGATTTTCAAATATATTATATTTAAGCAACGAAAACTGGGAATATATTTGCTTAATAGCGGATATATTTGAAATCTTTAACGGATATTCAATTATAACCAACTATAGCGGATATATTTGAAAATCATATTGGTGGGGCCCCCTTAGATAGCAACAACATACATGGTAATTTAGCCAAGAAACATGGGGATTTAAATGAACTTATAGTTGATATATGCTAAGTTCGTTTATAGCTATAGATGAATTCTATAGTTTATGGAAGATATATTCGTAGCTCATGGGATGAAACTAAACCAACAGAATTGGGAGACACGACCTTTAGCTGACATGGAAAAATAACATTTTTCGGTGAATCATCGAACTAAATGAGCCATGTTAAGTTACCACATGGTATTCTGGTTGGTGGTTTGGAACATGAATTTTATGACTTTCCATATATTGGGAATGTCATCATCCCAACTGACTTTCATATTTTTCAGAGAGGTAGGTATACCGCCAACCAGTATTTATATGTGCGGTTTATGTATAGTTTTTTAAATGTTGATTGTGGATAGAATACTTGCATATAATTGCATGGTTGCTATACCCACAGGATCCATGTATGGTATATATGCTAACATTTGGGGTATATGGATGGTAAATGTTACCATAATAGCATACATGGATCCTATGGGATATAAAGTATATAGTGACTACAGTGACTGCTGATAGTTTTTGCTGACCATGGAAGTTTAAAATCAAAAAGTCAACTTTGCATTTGCGAGGCATGCTGTGTTTGTGGGGTTTGACTGGGCCATATCCTACAATTGCAAAGGAAGCAAAAGCGGCAATGAACCAGCAATATATATATATATGTATGTATGTATGTATGTGTATATACATATATATATATATACATATATATATTTATATGTATATATGTATGTATATATGTATGTATATATGTATGTATATATGTATGTATATATATATATATCAGTACCGCATCAAACAATCATGGTTAATATCAATAGCCCAAGCTGCACGTAATGAATTTCCGTTCGAGCCAAGCTGGTTGTCTGAGGCAAGTGTACTACCAATCTGCAGTCTCGGCGAACAAGCAACTTGAGAGGAACGAATTATGTGAGATTTCAAAAACAGTCCTTGCAAGTGCGCGTGTGACCTCAATCTGCTTCGTGCTTTTTCAGGGGGGTAGGTCAACCACCAACCAGGAATTCTAGGGGTCCAACAGGTCCTGCAATGGCGTTTTTGTTGCATTCTCAAGAGGTGATCTGTAAGGAAATCTGGAGAACCTTATGTGGACAATGTGGATACGTAAACATGAAAAACCTGGTTCGGGCTTGGAATCTTTTGTTTTGTTCAACCGTACTTGGGATATTTGGTTGAGATTTACCCTCTGTTTATTTAACATAGCCATAGAAAATTACCATTTTTAATGGGTAAACCATCTATTTCTATGGGCCATCTATACCATGGCGAACTGTTAGTCATAACCAAATGACGAGGAGCAGATTTTTGGGATGGCTTGAAACCAGAAAGTTGCCGCAGATCTTGAGGAGTGGTTTACTGGTTGGTGGTTTGGAACATGATTTTTTATGACGTTCCATATACTGGGAATAATCATCCCAACTGACTAATATTTTTCAGAGGGGTTGAAACCACCAACCAGTTTATCACTTGCTACGAAAAGATACAACTCAGGATTACACAGAAGCTGGGTACCTTCATGTTCATATCAAAATGGCTTTACTTTACGGATGTTAGTCCCCAATTTATGTGAAATGTTGTGACCCATCCCATGCAATTTATGTTATAGAATCCCCCAATGTGTTGGAAGAAAAAATGAAAAAATGACAGGTTAACAAGGACTCAACCAATGTATTACTAGTTCGTATCCACAATCAACAAGCATTGTTATCTGGTTGGTGGTTTGGAACATTTTTTATTTTTCCATATATTGGGAATGTCATCATCCCAACTGACTTTCATATTTTTCAGAGGGGTAGGTATACCACCAACCAGTTATCCATTGAATCAATAATCAGCAAGTGATACGCTTGATATTCATTCCACTGATCAATCCATGTCAAATTCGGTGTCAATCCAGTCATGGGGAATCTCCAAGGGCTTCGTCATGACTGGATGACTGGGGGTACCCCCATGACTTAGGAAACCTGCATAAAAAAAAAAACACTTGCATGAAACAGCTACGGTTATAGCACTTAACAGTTATATTTGGCTTACAACCTCAGTTCAGTGATATGTATATTAATATATATATATATAACCTTAGTTGCAGCAGTTATTTCATTCATCCCATTAATATTCTAAGTGTTAATAGAATATAATAGAATATAATCGAATATAATAGAATATAATAGAATATAATAGAATATAATCGAATATAATAGAATATAATAGAATATAATAGAATATAATAGAATATAATTATATATCCCATTAATATTCATTAATTATAAGCTGTTCTTCCACCAATACTACGTCACCACGGTCACTACGGCACGGTGGGCTGCAGGTATTATGATGCCGTGCCACACATCGTCCAAGACGTCATGGATCAGGTGGCAGTGATCACGGGACGCCACTTGGTGACCATGGAAAACCACATTTGATTGGAAGCTATATAATCTATCTATGTATATATATATATTATTATGATTATTATTATTGTTATTATTAGTTTTATAACTATATTTACATTATATTATATTCCATTATATTCTATTATATTATATTCTATTATATTCTATTATATTCTATTATATTCTTCTATTATATTCGATTATATTCGGTTATATTCTGTTATATTTGATTATATTCGGTTATATTCTGTTATATTTGATTATATTTTATTATATTCTATTATATTCTATGTATATGTATATATATATACTATTATATTATATTTTCCCTACGAGGACGTAACAAAAAACTGATGTTAGTTTCAGTGCTTCAGGGTCCCGCAAAAACTAAACATAAGACAGCTGATTGGGGAAAGCCTAAGTTTTGATTGGATAAACAAATCGATACTAGTTGTGCAAATTGGATTTTTGGAAAACTTAGCCTAAGTTTCCATTGGATTATTTTTGATTAGTTTTGGACAAACAAATATCGCTGGAAATGAGTTGTGCAATTTTCCAGCTAGCGAGGCCAGACTACTTGTTCACATATATACTTGTACTTCACGAGTCATCACTTTGTGATCTCTGAGTCTCCAGTAATGTTAGTAAAGCAATAGTAAAGCCATCCAGAAATTTGCCATAGATGGGTGGTATACGTATATATATATACCATCATGAACTATCAAAAGCGGGATGGTTTATTACTGTTTAGGATGGTTATAATTATCAAGAAACTAACAATATTATTACATATGATTGTTAGTTATCGTTTACTATGGTTGTTAGTACTTTTTTACTATTACAAACTAACTATCAACAATTATTACTATTATTACTACAATGTGAGGCCCCCAAGATAGCTAAGTTGGTGCAAATAACTCCAATAACTATGGCTTATGGTATTTATAACTACAGTTACTGGGTTGAATCTAAACCAACTTATATCTTGGGGGGCCTCACATTGTATGATTTTTTTTGTTTTATACATCTTTATACAGATGAAATCCCTGGCAGGGATCGCCGAGGTCAGTACAAACTCTTTGAATACTATGGCGATCCGGAGGCGCCGGGACGAGCCTGGGGTGGTTTCGCCCCAGTTCTTCGGCATCTTGGGGCGCGATCTTTGGACCTATGGATTTATAACATGTTTTTTGGTCTATTAAAAAAGGGCTATGTAAGGGGGATATATCCCCCAACTATGGTTTTATATATAATATATGGATATATATGGCACAACGCAAGGATTTCGCGCAAGGATGAATCATTTCCATTCAGTTTTAATTGAAGTTTTGAACACCGCTCATATGGTAATGGATCAAATACATATTGTACATGATATAACTCCAATAACTGTGGTTTATAGGTGATATGTCGAACTAGTTTTCATGGGCTTATAACCAATTTATAACTGGGGGGGGCACCACCTTGTACATATTGTACATATAATTGCCTCAAAAATGCCCTAATTTTTGATGTTTAGTACATAGTAATATAATGTAATTACTAAAAAGGATAGATAACATGAATAACTACAAATTATATAGTACATTAATATACTTAAACCATCAGGATGGTATTACATATATACATATATCTGGGTAAATTATAACGACCTCACTGTTCTCCCTCACTGGCCTCATGGTTAATAAGAGAAATCACCCCCAAATAGCCTCAAGATTCAGGTTAGTGCAATATTATAATTTACCCAGATATATAAATAGCGTAATATATGTTCATAAATCATACATATGTATATATATGTATTGGTTGAGAATGATTCTATGGCGATGTATCAATACCTATAAATACCTTCTTTAGGGTGATGAATCATCTATAAATCCCAGCTATGTGGATGTGAACTACAGGGGTACAATGGGTACAAGGTTTTGACCCAACCCCATATCATAGAACATGACTTATCTACCAAGTTGGTGATAAGTTAGTTTATAAACCATAGTAAATATGTCAATATATCTACCATAAACCCGAAATTGGAGTTATTTGCACGCACGCACCAACTGAACGCTAAGGAACTGGGGTCACCAGCGCACGTATCAATCATCGTTTGGGGATTTTGTTCAAAATCATTTGCTTATCACATGGTGATGTTTTTTTCCCAGGACATACCCTCTAGTAATTTAACATAGCTATTGAAAATGGCAACTTATAGTGAGTTTTCCCATTAAAAATTGTGATTTTCCATAGTTATGTTAGTTTACCAGAGGGTATCCCCCATCACCGAGCCAGCGCAGCAAGTTCCAGGCGGAACGTGTGGTGGTTTTGATGGGTTCATCGGCCAAGACTGCGGAGGAGACGGTGGATTACCTGCGACAGCAGGGAGAGAAGGCTGGAGCCTTTATGGATCTTGTTTTTTCCCCAAAAAGATGTGCTGAAAACCAGGAAAAACCCCATGTTTTTGCTTGGAAAATGTGACTTATAAGACCATAAATTAGATATAAATGTCAATCATTGATCATTGAAACCATCCAACCAAGTCCAGCCCAGCCACCTCGTTTTGACTAGGTAAACCATGCTGTTGTCCCAATTTTTTGCCATGGTGGGGTTTTACACTTTCGGTTGATCACGGTTGATCACCTGGTTTCTCGGTGCCACGGTGCCAGGTGGGCATCCTGAAGGTTCATCTCTTCCGTCCCTTCTCCACGGAGCATTTTTTGGCGGAGCTGCCGGACACGGTGCCGCGGAGCCAACGGGACGGGTTACGGAGACGTGTAACTTGAGCAACGGGGACGTGTAACTGGGTGATGTTTTGATGTTTTTTTGGCTGAAAGCAATAGGTAAAATATATGGTTTATTGATTTACATTCTAAATTGAATATGAAGGAATGAACCTGCCAAGCAGTCTGGAAACCCTCACATTTGGTGAAGAATTTACACAGAGCCTGCAAGGAGTGACCCTGACAAGTGCTCTTGTCCGTTTTGATTGCAGGGGGGTCTTGGTCAGCCGCGGGTGATTTGCTTCTGAAGTTTGTTGAATTTGAACGAAAGAGTCTGAGTGAAGTTTGCTGGTTTAAAGATGGCTGACTGTTGCAGGCTGGACTGAATCACTATGTACATGTTTCGACGATAGAGGTAGATGTATAATTATCACATATCGTATCATTTATGCATTGCATTATACATATTATATATATACACACCAAATATCAGGTTTCATACCATTTATCGGCTACATCATGATATATGTATATACCATATATACATATATCATCATTATCACATATCAATCATGATACATCATATATCATAGAATCATATACATATATCATATCATATATATGTGTATATATATACATACATACATATCATATATATATACATATACATATCATACAATGTGGCTCCCCCCAGTTATAAGTTGGTTAACAAAAGCCCCAGTAACTAGTTCGTGCACGCACCAAGTGCTGCCAGGTGAAAGCCATCGCAGTTTTGGACCGGACCAAGGACACCGGTCATCACCGGTTGGTGTCGGATGGTGTCGGATGGGTGGAACCGTTGGACCAGGTTACTGGTGATTTTTCATGTTGGCTATGGATTATATTTATGATATGTATATATATATATATGATTATGATATATATGATATATATGATTATATTTATGATTTTTATATATTGGATTTTTTTAATTGTGATAAAAGATGATTATGTGGCTATGGATCAATACCATACATGCCATTTTTAGGGGGATGAACATCCATTTTAACCCAGCTATTTTGATGTGAACAGAAGGGGTACAAGGTTTTGACACACTGCCATATGGTGATTTTTGTTGGTGGTTTTTCATGGTGACTCAATGGTGATAGAAAATGGTGATTGTTCATGTTGGCTTAACGGTGGTTCTGGTGATGATGTAGTGGTTTAATGGTTTAATGATGATTTAGCCGTGGTTGAATGGTGATTGAATTGTGATTTGGTGATTTTTCATGGTGATTTGATTGGAATTTGATTGGATTTCATCGGGATTTCATTGGGATTTTCTATGGGATTTTCTATGTTCTCAATTCATGAGGGATTCCCTGGCGCCATCATGGGTTTTTCAAAAAGCAAATCATCCAGTGGTCCGACTGGATGATTTGGGATACCCCCATGACTTCGGACACCTATATATACGGTAATATACTGTATACTTGGTGGCTCATCCCACGGCTCGTTTTTGTGGGTCATAACCCCAGTTATTTCAGTGGATTAACCCGCTCCTTATCCCATGTAAATCACTGGGGTTATAACCCACTTACGAGCCGTGGGATGAGCCACCAAGTATATATATATATAGTTTTTGGGAAACATGGTGGATTTTACCTGATATATGATACAAGGTGGTGCCTTTTCAGTTGTAATAACTGGTTATAGGCCCATTGACTATAGGCCCATGATATATCACCAACGCGAGCTCGAACGGGGGATCCATCCTGTAGGATAAAGGGTTTTTTCTATGTGTTGTTTGGCACCCTGCCCATCTGCCCATCATACGCCTTGTAAAGGAAGACTTGGCACCGTCACTCCCGCTTCATGCAGATGTCCTGACGGCCATGAGTGAGGCCTGGTCAAAAGATCATGAGTCAAGCGTCAAAAGATGAAATTATATATATTTATATACCCATATTTGAATCCATTACACAGTGCAACAAAAAAAAACATGTTGCAATTCCTGTGATGTTTTTTGCATTGTGGTCGCATTGTGGTCATTAATGGTCATCACAAACTCAGGCCGGGGTCTACAAAAAGGTGGTGGGTGGCAACTATGGCCTCGGCAGTAAAGAGTTTGCTCCCAGCCGCTTGGTTGCTGAGATTTTTGGATGGCTTAACGCATGCTGTGCTGGAAATTTCCCATCAACTGGGATGCGTCACCTGTTCAAAACAGTGATCATGGCTATGATATTGTTTTGTTTGAAATTCGTTTGAAAATGTTGGGAAAACCCCGTTCTATTCACCGGTTAATCATCATTTGCCTTTTATAGCAACCCCAAAACATGATAGAACATTAAAATCTGGTCAAAATAGTGACGTTTTTGTTTAACCCTTGTAAAACATCGAATCTTGTGGGTTCCCTTGAAGAGTGCCATACCTGGATGCTTAATCCATCTTAATCCTCCATTTTGCAGGGAGTCGTTGTGGTTTTGTGGCAATGCCAACAAGGGTGCCGACTCGAGAGAGCCAGTATCTCCAAGGAAATTTTGAAAGAAGAGATATATTTGTATATAGATATATATATATATAGATATATAGATATATGATACGTATATAAATAATATACAATTCATATTAAACTAGGGATGACAATTCTATATCTAATTGGGTCATGAGAAGAAGGCTTATCAACTACTTACATCTCCAAACAGAGAGTCGCGTGCTATCAGGACACGTCAAGGCGGTCTTTGACAACTTGCTCAATGAGGCCATGGTGACCGTGACTTGGGGGGCCCTCCCAAAGATGGATGGTTTTCCTGGAAAACCCGAGCTATACATGGATGACAACTGGGGGGTATCCCCCTAGGATTTCGATCAGATCTGTGGTTTTTGTGGTTTTTGATGTCATGGAACCACTTGTTTGGAACCGATGAACATATCTACGTCTGGGTTACCCTCTGGTAAACTAACATAGCTATGGAAAATCACCATTTTTAATGGGAAAATCCACTATTAATGACCATTTTCAATAGCTACGTTAAATTACCAGAGGTTAAAGACACTGGTTGAAGCGATGTTCGGAATGACAACAAAAACCGAAGCATCCACCAATTCCCAACGTTTGATTCACCGCCAGAAACGACATGAAACGAGTTCCCAATGACTTGCCATGCTAGTTGTGGCGGCAGAATCCCACATTGAGGTGATTCTGAACAATGACTACCTTCATTTGAAAAGGCAGTTCCTTTCTTGCGAATTACATATATATATATATATTATAAATATATATATATATTATATATAATTATATATATATATGTGATTGTTTGTTTTAGAATCTGAGTTTGCAATCATCAATATGACATTGTTAGATTTTTTAGAATCCAATATGATAAAAATTGATTATGGAATTAAATTCTACAATGTGAGGCCCCCCAGTTATAAGTTGGTTTATAAGCCCCAGTAACTATAGTTATAAATACCATAAACCATAGTTATTGGACTTATAAACCAACTTAGCTATCGAACGGGGGCCTCACAGTGTAGTTAATAGATGTTGTTACTCACGACTCACGGCCCTTGAAATTCCGCCGATGTGAATAAAGAGTCGCAGATCGACGGATGTTATATAGGGGTTAAACGTCGGCACATGGAAAGGCAATGAACATGGATTCATCGGGTAAAATGTTTATGATCTATTATATATATACCATCTGGTTACTTAACATAGCCATGGAAAATCCCCATTTTGAATAGGTACAGTAAACCATCTATATATGGGCCATCTATACCGTGGCTATGTTAGTCATAACCAGAGGGTATAATTGTTTGATAATACCTTATATAATACCTTATATGTTTATTAATCATGGTTCACAATACCAGGCAAAGGTAATGGATTCATTAATCATGTTTTATAATACCTTGAGTTGTTTCTTTTCTGAGAAAGTACTTGCTGCATTGCAGTTTATACTGATTTTGGCACAAAAAAGGCCTTTCAGAAAATCTACGTTCGCTTTTGTACTGAAGTGCCTTGCGTCCTTCAAGCAACTCAGCATAGCACTTGGGGATACTCTGCTAACTGCAGAAAGTAGCTGATGATGAATTTGCTGCAAAATCGTATTCCAAGTTGTCCAGAAGATGATTAATATCAACCCTGGATGAATAAACCCCAAAGGGCTGTTTAATTGGGAGGGCACCATTAAAAAGTATCAGGTGAAATGACTATTGGAGGAGTACCCCCTAATTAAAAAACCATCTGGTTGGTGTTTTGGCACATGTTTTTTTCCATTCAGTTGGGAATGTCAGACATCATCCCAACTGACGATTCGTCATCATTTTTCCGGGTAGGGCGAAAAACCACCAACCAGACCATGCTCTATTCCATGTCTGGTAATCTCAAGAACCCATGCGCTGGAAGCTGGAACAGACAGCTGGATGTGCACCCTATATGATAAGAACCAGTATATATAATTATATATATATACTGTACACATGTGTATATATATATATATGAATACCATATGATAATAACATATAATAACCAGTATATAATATCCATATGCTCATATGGTTCTTCTCCACTTGTGTTCCCATAAAAGATCCCGTGAAATTCTTTGGAACCCCATGGAAAATCATGTTTTTTAACCCAGTTTTTTGAAGTCCATGAAATCCCCATTTTTCATGGTAAAATATCTATCTAACCTGGGCGCCGGAGCAGGTTCCTAAGCGGCACTTCACCGTGGGCATCAACGACGACGTGACCAACACCTCCCTCCCCCTGGGGCCCACGATCAACACCCAGGATCCAGAGGTAACTCAGGCGCATGACATCACCGGTGACCCCAAAAACCATGGGATTTTGATGGTCATCCCCAATTTTTATGGTGATTTTTGAGATGCACTTTTAACAGCATCTTTCTGAAGGCTGGTTAAAAACGCAAAAGTTGGGAATAGGAATACGTGGGATATGGGAAAAAAACGCATTTCAAAAGTAGATCAATATAGAACCATAACTCATAGTTGGGATCTGGGATCTCTTCATGAAACTCTGGTGATGTTGTTCACGCTCAAAACGCGAAAAAATGGGTGGAATCCGAGTGGAACTGCCAACAAAAACCATCATTTTTCAGACCATGATCAACTCGCCCGGCTCGGCCTCGCGCAGGCCATCTTTTTCGGCCTTGGCTCCGATGGCACGGTGGGCGCCAACAAAGCGGCTGCCGCGATCATCGGCGAGCGCACGGAGTTCTACTCGCAGGCGCCGGGCCCTAAACGGGGTTTGCCGGGCCTTGCCGGGCCTTTCAAGAGATTTGTGTTGGGTGAACCATGGTGTTTTTTGATGTTTTTTTGGGGGTACCGGTTTAGTACAATGGTGAGTAGATGTGAATGTATGTGAGTGAATTAGTGGACAAAAGGTATGAATAACAAAAAAACAACAATTTTGGTTTAATGGCACTCTATGCCTCAAGGATTTGAATGATTCTACTAATTAGAATGTGGCGGTTGATGACTCATGGGAGTAATAGCTGGCCCCAGTTGGGGTGTTGTTACAACGGTCAAACACATGCCACGAAAAGCAAGTGTTTGAGAAACAACAAATGCCTCCATAGATCTCCATGAATCATAGCTGGTTGGTGGTTTCAAACATTTTTTATTTTCTATAATATATGGAATAATCCACCAACCACCAACCAGATCACCTCACAATTTTATCGACGTCACTGGAATGATGTTTAGTAACAGGAATCATCCCCTTGGGGATGCCCCAGAATTTAAAATTTCAAATAGCCTCTGGTAATGACGAACGGTTTGCGAACTTGAAAAATGGACCATTTATTTAGTTCGGTGATTTACCTATTAAAAATGGTGATTTTCCATAGCTATGTAAACGTTTACCAGAGGGTATTTCAAGTTGGCAAAATGATGTTAGCCCAGAAATGATGTTGGTTGGTGGTTTGGAACCATGGATTTTTATGACTTTCCATATATTATTAATTGGGACCAGTAATCCCAACTGACTAATATATTTTTTCAGAGGGGTTGAAACCACCAACCAGATTGTTATTGATCTTATTTTCAGACAGAATCATGCTTTCAACAGTCACAATAACTAAATGTTGATTCAAGTCCCATTTAGCCATGATGCCAATGCTTCAATGATGTGTTGAACTGTCATCAAGAAACCCATGAAATATATTGAAATATCCTCTATGTTTATCCTCATATACCTCAATATCAGTTTCCCCATGTTTCCCCATTTAGATAGCAGAAGATTGCAGATTCTTCGTTGTACCCATGAGATCTCCATCGAACCAGCGCTATGGTTGTGGGGCCCCCCAGTGATGTTTGTTGGTTTATCAGCCCCAGTAACTATAGTTATAAGTACCATAAACCATAGTTATTGGAGTTATAAACCAACTTAGCTATCTTGGGGGCCTCACATTGTATACTATGGTAATTTAACATAGCTATTGAAAATGGTGATTTATAGTGGATCTACCCATTGAAAATGGTGATTTTCCATAGTTATCTTAATTTACCAGAGGGTATCCGACCTTCTTTGCCAGGGTCACTTCAACTATTCCTCGCAGAAGGCCGGGGCTTCGACAGTCTCGCACCTCCGTCGCTTGGCTGATGTCCGCTTCCAAATGTGTTTTCTGTCCGAATGGATTGTTATTTAGTGGGATTTATAGGGGATTTATAGGGGATTTATAGGGATACCATGAGGATTTCTAGGGATTTATTGGGATATAATGGGGATTACCATCTGGTAAACATACACAAAACTATGGAAAATCACAATTTTATAGCTGGTGAAATCAACTATTTCCATGGCCATGTTCAATAGCAAGATGTTTGTTTACCAGAGGGTAGTACACACCAACGATCATGGGAAAAAAAAACTAAACTAAGGATTTTACTTTTCGATCTATTTTCGGGCTGCTGTATCTTATATTATCTACAGTATATCATGATATTATAATACTCTACGAGGTGGAAGGTTGACCTTCAGGTGGAAAGTTCTTGGCTACCTTTGGCTATTGATCCGTGCGCATGCTCACATTTTTTCTGCAATATTGGAGGATATTGGCTCAACATTCGCTTAGATCATCTAGTATCCCAATATTCTTTTCTTAGCCAAGCACATCCGAGATATGATAACAATCATATTGTTGGCTTGCCCTTACCATCCAGTACACCTAATCATAAGGTATCCCATTAAAACATCCCAGCCCCTATGATATTCCCCTTGAGTGGACCCCAAACAAATGCTGTGGGCCGTGTGGGTTAATTCATAGGTGAAAAGGCATGCCTGGTTCAGAACTGGTAAAACAACGTCAATATAATGTTGAATCACTATTCTAAAAAATAAATAAAGAAAAAACTTAATGTCCATATTCAATAAAGTTGAAGAAGAAAAAAAACAGAATCCATAATGCCTTAACACATGATTATGGAATGTAAATGGTCTTGTTTTAAGATTCTATCGCCAGTATTCAGTGCTTAAACGCCCCATGTTGATATGTTGGTTGGCTCAAACACCTCATCATCATAAATCATTAAATGCCAAATACTTGGGGTAGCCTACATTTGCCAATTTCCTAGTCACCTTTTTGAAGTGCCATAATTCTATATAATTCTGGGATGGTCATGTTTGGATTTCCACCATGGGATGGGTGACCACAACCATATACCATGACTAAATCGCACATATGATACTAAATCATAGACCATTACAGTCTCATTATAATGACCTATACCCGGTAATTCAACATAGCTATGCAAAAATCACCATTGTCAATAGGTAAATCATCGAACTAAATGGGCAATTCTCCTCCATCTATACCATGGCTGTGTTAGCAGACGGTTAGTGTATAAATGGTGGATTTAACCATGTCTAAATTATAATAACCATGAATAAACCATTAATAGCCCATATCAAAACCCTTAACAGTCGTATCGTGCTTATCACCCCATTTAAGTGATATGTAACCTTAGTTGCAGAAGCTATGAAGCCCATGACTGTATCATTCAAGAATCTTTGCATCCCCAAACCCAGGTCATATCATCCCCAACAACCAATCATTTGCTGTTACGCTGTTGTATGAAGCATTACGACTTGACAAAAATACAGTACCACCTTCCCAGATAATCCAAAAAACAATGCCATATATTTTGGTATATACCCGGACTACAATGTAGGTCACAAATATCACCTGGTTGGTGGTTTCAAACATGTTTTTTTTCCATAATTAATATTATAATATATGGGAATAATCATCCCAACTGACGAACTCCATGATTTTTCAGAGGGGTAGGTCAACCACCAACCAGTAACTGTACCTTGCTGGGCTCAAAAATGTCACAATCTTCAAATCTTCAACCACTCAATTCACAACCCAGCTATTTGTACTGTGGATGGGCCACTGCAAAATCCCGCAGTTTGTTTTTAGGCTAAGCCTAGCATCCCAGGGCAGGATTTCGCGACCATCCACAGCCACGTTACCCGGCCTGGTAAACGTTTACGTAACGAACTGGAAAATCACCATTTTATAGCTGGGTAGATCAATTATTTCGACTGGGCCATTTTCAATATTTTTCAATAGTTTTTTGTATGTTTACCAGAGGGTAAATCCCATTGAATTGCCAGTAAATCCCGCTAAATCCCTATAAACCACCATTAAACCACCATTAAATCACCAGTAAATCCCACTAAATCCCTATAAACCACCATTAAACCACCATTAAATCACCATTAAAACCATGTTACGTGACCCATCTCATTTTTTCGAGGTTTTGGACCCAAGCCCATCCGCTCGGAGTATGAAATCGAGAGCAGCCCGGGAGCAGACTATGTGGCCTGTCACCATACGCGCCTCAGAAGCACGGCCAAGCAATTGCCAATCCCAGCGAAGAATGCACGGGTCATGTTGAAAATTCTAGACATTCCAGTGGAAATCATCTAAAATCTAAAATCTAAAATCATATGTCATTTTTCATCTAACAAGGGTCATAAATCCCTATGAAATCCCTACAAAAATCACCATTTTCACATCCCATTCAGATTCCCATGGTTCAGTTCTCGCAATCAATCCCGATTCAAATTCCGATTCCCAGTCACCATTAGAATTCCACACATTTCCCAAGAAGCATTGAGGAATCCATGGGATTTTGATACCCAATCCCCATGGCATCCACCAGAAAACCCATTTGATTCCAGAAAATCATAGTCCCATTTTCACTTCCCAATAAATATATATATAAAAACATTATATATATATATAAAACATTAAACATTCACATTAACATTATATATAACATTCCCATTAACATTATATATAAACATTCCCATTTCCAATCCAACAGTTATGGCCCTCTACCTGGTATAAGTACTTATATCACCATTTATGGAATGTATAATCCCATTCATAATCAGTTATAACCATCAATCACTATCATAGCCACTATTAACCATTATTATATAATCACTATTGATCATCATTATCCACCATTAATCACTATAGAAATCACCAGTTAGAACTAATAGCCATGTCCATAACTGAAGATATTCATAAAATCCAGCATTTTTCCCATCGCTTTTTTCCTGGCTCCAGGTCCTTCCTGTCGAAGTTCGACATGTTGTCCAAGGTTCAGCAGTTTGCCATTTCGATCCAAACGTTGCCCGAGGTTTCCCCCATTTTTTGGCCGTATAAAAATGTGGATTTGCCCTATGAACATACAAAAAACATGTGGAAAACCATGGAAAACCAATGGGAAAATTCAATGAACATGATGTACAAATGCTCGATTTTCTACATCTATGTTGGTTTACAGGAGGGTAACAAACCAAAAATTGTGGTATTTGGTGGGATGTAATGGGTTTCTTTGACGGGAATAGCAACATTGTATGTTTTCAATTTTTAGCAATGATGATGGAATAGAACGCGGATATAGTGGGCTTGGCATACAAATATGCTTGATATTTGGGTTGCTCTGAAAAGTAGGTTACCCCAGAATTTGGTGGTTTTAGAACATCATTGAAATTGCAATTTGGGGTGTTACCATTTTCAGACAAACCCATGCAAGTAATGTGCCTGAACAATGAGCAGTATGTGCAATTAAGCTCTTGGTAACTGGTAACTCTAATTGGTACAGTATATATTTCCATGAATCAATACTGACAAAGAAATAAGCATATTAAATACCTGTGCCTCCTTTGTCAAAGCAGTACAAAGCCATGGCGTCTTTCATGTTCAGACGGTCTGTGCAGCAGAAAAGCCAGCTCAAATCTTACCAGAATTGCTTGTGAACATCTTGAGGGAACACCGTAGATGTTTTGCTTGAAAAAAAACTGATACCCTCTGGTAAATTAACAGTTGGACCCTGAAAATAGCACTTAATGGAAACTAATCTTCCAACCCCTATCTGCCAGGGTCTATGCTAATTTACCAGAGGGTATCCTGTAGATTGTCGACATGAAATCACTCTATTGAAATCTATCAATAAAAAAAAACAAACCATCACCTCCATCAGTTCTAGGCACGTGAGGGAGCTGCTTTCGTGGTGAACTGCCCTTGGAAGACGGTCGAGGAGCAACGGCAGAGGATGACCTGGGTTAACCGGAGTTTTTCTCTGCCCCGGTTGTGGCGTTTGTTTCAAATATTTGTTGGCATAACCTACAACATATGTGATGTTAACTACTTGAACATATGCGGTGTTCAAAGATTCCGGCTGTGTTCTATTTTTCGAATATGTTTGTTGGCATAACATTCCCCTAACATGATCCCATTTGAAATGATCCCATCTGATCATTCTGATCATTCCCCTAACATCATCATAGTATATCATAATCACATCCCCCATATTTTACAGCCTCTAAATGTCCCAGTCATATGTGATTTCATCCCCTACCAGTCAGCATGGTTTCTGGGACTGTAAACCAGGCCCTTTTTTCGGGACTGGGGGTTCCATCCGGCGGTCTCGCCACGGCAGATGGAAGACGAAATGGCCATGAAGAATGCGAAAAATCATGGGAAAAATGGGAAACATACCCTCTGGTAAACTAACATAACTATGGAAAACCACCATTTTTCATGGGTAAATCCACTATAAATGACCATTTTCAATAGCTATGTTAAATTACCAGAGGGTACATGTTTAGGGTTTCATGGGAAAAAGATGGAAAAAGTACGATGAACAGTGGGGTTTTGGGCTGTTTTTTTTGTCCATATCTCAAAGATGATCCCCATTTCCAAGACCCGGGTGGTTGATATGGATATTGTGCATACGCACATTTATAATCATTTATACACACGTATACACATTTGAGCCATTTTGAGCCACTAAAAACATCCTTATATCTCTATTTGATTCTGATTGATAGGTATTGTAATCGGGGTTATACTACCTGGCTTATTGGAGATTCTAATAGGTCATACCTATCAATCAAAGAGTATGCCATGGGATGGGAAAAACATGTTATTTTTTCATGGCTCATGGCTCGTCTCCAGTAAACTTATGTAGCTCTGGAAATCCACCCCCAAATCCTAACCATGATTCCAGGGTTCGGGAGAACAGGCTTCGGTCGTGATCAAATTTACCCAGCTATATGAAGGTTTCCGTTTTGTCATGGGGGTACCTCAAAATATACTTACACAAATATTCTTTACCCTCTGGTAATTTAACATAGCTATGGAAAATCACCATGATTAATGGGAAAATCCACTATTTCTATGGTCATTTTCAATAGCTATGTTAAATTACCAGAGGGTACACACAAATATGACCTTCCATTGATACACCTTGACTTCTACAAGTGCGTTTTGTCCCCCCGTTGTCCGCGGCCTTGCGCTCCGCGCGATCCCCGGCGCCCCAGGAGTTGGAACAGGAGTTCCCGGCCAAGCTCCGCCGGGCCGTGGCAGAGAAGAAGGCGCCGGTGACGAAATCCATGGGGAGATCATCCAAATTTATAGGGATTTATAGGGATTTATAGTGATTTATAGGGATTTATAGGGATTTATAGGGAATTTTATAGGGATTTAATTATAGGGGATCTCATGGGGATTAGCCTCTGGTAAACTAACATATATAGCTATGGAAAATCACAACTTTTTAGAGGTAAAGCAACGAGCTTTTCATGGGCCATTTTCAATAGCTATGTGAAATGACCGGAGGGTCGAAGCAAGAAACCAGGGCATTCCATGATTTTTCCTTGGTTCCATGTGTTTTCAAAAAATCCATGAAAAATCCCAGGGTTTTTTCATGGTGATGATCGGATAGTTGGGCAATTTTGATATTGACTGGTTGGTGGTTTCAAACATGAATTTTATTGTCCATTTCATATATGGGATGTCATCCCAACCCCATTGACTTTCACTCCATGATTTTTCAGAAGGGGTAGGTCAACCACCAAGCAGTTGACAGTTGGATGACTGGAACATCATCCCATAACCGATGATTAGTTGTGAATCCCATGATTTATCGCGGTTTTCCTAAGCCTAGTGGACTGGCAGGGTTAACCCACTCACTTCTGGTGTCTTGAAGGCTTCGTAAGTGGTTAATAGATGTTTTTTATTAAGTCCACTAAGTGGGGTTACCCCATTTATAAATGGACTGTAGTGGTAATCCCACTTAGTGTACCACATTTATAGCTATAGTTCCACTATAAATGTACATACATACATACATACATTCATTCATTCATTCATTCATTCATTCATACATTCATATATTCATACATTCCTACATTTATACATTCATACATTCATACATTCATACATTCATTCATTCAAACATTCAATCATTCATTCATTCATTCATTCATACATACATACATTCATACATTCATACATTCATACATTGATACATTCATACATTCATACATTCATACATTCAATCAATCAATCAATCATTCATTCATTCAATCAATCAATCAATCATTCATTCATTCATACATACATACATACATGCATGCATGCATACATACATACAGCGGGATATAACTATCCAATTTGGTTTTAAATATAATCAGATTTGGTGATTTAAGACCAACCACATGACAGCTATTGGGAGTCATCCACATTGTTTTTTGTTGATGAAAGTCAAATTCAAATTCCCCGGAAAGAAACTATCCCATCGTGAAGGCAACTTATTGGAATTCACATGATTAATGCATATTAATGCCCTATAAACATCTATAAACCCTCCGGTCATCAAGCACAGCAATGGTAAAACTGCACAGTCTATATGGAGCCCGAACTATATGGTGGATGTTTCAGCAAGCTATGATTGATTACCAGAGGGCAATCGTTTTAATGATGGTGGTTTATATGCTGGGAGCAATCCCAATGTTTTAATGGTGGTTTACCCTCTGGTAAACTAACATAGCTATTGAAAATCACCATTTTTAATGGGAAAATCAACTATAAATGGCAATGTTCAATAGCTATTTTGACATAACCAGAGGGTATATGCTGGGAGCAATCCCCATCTTTTCTGTTTTTGTGGGTGATTTGAATGAAAAAAAAATCCCTCTAAATCAACAAGGTCAAATCGCCTAAATCCACTCGCCCTTGTTGAGTACCCTCTGGTAAACTAACATAGTTATTGAAAATTGCCGTTTATAGTGGATTTTCCCATTAATAGCATCGTGATTTTCCATAGTTATGTCAAATTACCAGAGAGTATATTAACTGGAAATGGGTTAATTTCCAGCAGAATCTCAGCAGTGTTCCCATGAGAACCCCCCGTTTATCCATTTCAAACGGAAGAAATTCAGCATGTCCCATCATTCCCCCTTTAATAACCCATATAATTGGTCATAATTGGAGCACATAATCCCAAATTGTTCCCACATACAAGATGTTACAAGAGTTATAACATGTTACAACTATCAGCAAGAATCCCACAAATATTCCTATGAGGACGAATTAATACCAGAAGTAATCACATCAATCCTATGATGCATATGAAAACCCAGCATGATTTCCCATTTCAACTAAGTCATGAACAAACTACCTCTGTTGCTATGAGTTAATGAATTCGGGGTTTTAAGTACTTTTTCTGGCACAAATTGTGGGATTCTGAACTAGCCCATTTCACAGGATTTTTTGTGCTAACCAACCAATAGTATAAACCATAGTGCAACCCATTTAATATAAACATAGTATTATAGTATAAACCATAGTACAAACCATGGTATAACCAATTATCAG
The DNA here is from genome assembly GCA_947184155.2 of Cladocopium goreaui. Lineage (NCBI taxonomy): Eukaryota > Dinophyceae > Suessiales > Symbiodiniaceae > Cladocopium > Cladocopium goreaui. Next base: position 341,293 of record CAMXCT020001702.1, on the reverse strand, counting down.
GATTACTGATTAGTCTTGGTGATTCGTCATTGTGATGTATACAGGTATAATATATAACTAACCCGTAGTATAGCCATAGTCGCACCAAGCCATTAACCCTTTTTTGTTCATTATGGTAAAGAAAATCCAATTTTATTCCATTATACATACTAGCCACAACTTTAGAAGACCTGCTAGTTCGTATATAGAGGTTTCCGTTTTGTCATGGGGGTACCCCCAGTCATCATCCATTGAAACTGATTTTCCATGAAATACACCACCTTGGCTGGGGTACCAGCCATTCGGAAAGCTAGCTACATATTATAAGTTCGTATAATGACCATGTCTGAATGGCTATGGCATGATAGGATATTAGCATATTAGTAATCATGTGAATAATATATCTATAGAGTAATATTATCATATATGATCTATTACCATTTTACCATTGGAAATATGTTTTTTCCCATTTACCATCTCTATGATTTTTTATCATATTGTAATACCATCTTATCTAGTACCATTAAAAATTAGGTTACCAGGTTTTATATAAAGTGGATTTTCCGTTAACCATCCAGCTATTGGGGTTACCTCCAGCAACGGAAACGGCGAAAAAACCGATCGACGTCCAGGTGGAGCTGTACACGATCGACGCCCACGCGGTCGCCAGCTCTGTAGGCGATGAGTTAGTGACAGTTGGTTTGTTTATTTGGAGAAGTGATGAACACTACAATGTGAGGCCCCCCAGTCATGTTAGTTGGTTTATAAGCCCCAGTAACTATAGTATTACTATAGTTATAAATACCATAAACCATAGTGACATTGGACTTATAAACCAACTTAGCTATCTTGGGGGCCTCACATTGTAAGATGACTTGGGGATTTCAATGATTTAAACGGATGAACTAAGTGATGAAAACCCTGACTTGGGGGAGATTTCATGATTTATGTATGGATTAAGTCAAAAGGTTATAGTAAAGCCGGATATATGTTGAATGGCGAACGCATCGTGATTTGAATCGGGGTTTCGCTGGTAAAACACCCACAATGTGGTACCCCAAGATGGCAGATCCACTCATAAACCATTTATGTTTTTGGTAATTTCATGTTAGGGTGATGGTCGTAAGTTTGGGAAATTATTCAACCTGGGAAAGTTATCAAAGTCAGGTTGAATCCCTGATTCTTACCTGGAAAATGTGGAAACCATGTTGAGGTTTGATGATTTCATGAAAACAAACCACAGTTTGCTGTCCAAAATATAGGTCTTGCATGGTGTTGCCCACCAAAGTTCGTCATGACTTGTGCTGAACCTTGACCATTGTTGACCTAATGTCGTCAAAAAAAACCCTGACCAGACCGGGGGAAAAAATATAATTACTTTTTGCATTACTAACCCTACAAGCTTGACAAGCAAAAGTGATACTTGGACTTGATGAGAACACATGAATGCGATGAATGCGATGTTGTGTCATGCTCCGAAACCCCGAAACCCCTGCCACAGCCTCAACGCAGCGGTACTTTGCCGCGGCCAACTGGATGGACGAGGCTTGGCCGCCTCTGGAGTTGCGGTCATTTCTAGGCCAATCAGACATGCGAGGCCTGCCGGACTGGATGACATCTGCAAGAATTGTCCACAATGTCTTGAGACTTGGCGAATCACATATCCAGTTGATTGCCCTGTATTGCAGACCAGCAACTGGTCAACAAGCTTCACTTTTCAACCAGCTGATGGACGTTGCCCTAGCACAAGCCAGACTTATCCCACTCCCATTGGTTATGGGTGACCTGAATGCCACAGACGCATCAAAGACATTCTTGCCCGGTGGACAAAGAGTCTCTCCTTGGGCACCTGCCGGGAGGCTCTCCTTTGCGAAGTGAATCGAGCCTTATTTCAGATTCAGATTAGTGAGTTATTTTTAGTTACCCAGATATAAGTTATATATATAATATATATATAAGATATTATATCATATTATATCATATTATATTATATTATATTACATTATCCCACTCATAGCCCCTATAGATCCCTTGGTTTTCGGTCTGACGCTTTCTCGGTCTGCCGGATTTGTGCCGAGTTCCAGGCCTTCCGGCGAAGCGCATCAACCAGGTGATGCAGGTGGGAAGGAAGGGGGATTTATAGGGGTTTATAGGGATTTAATGGGATTTACTGGTAATTTAATGGGATTTAGCCCCTGGTAATGACTAACATAGCTATTGACAATGGCCATTTATAGTTGATTTTCCTACTAAAAGTAGTGATTTTCCATAGTTATGTAAACGTTTACCAGAGGGTACCAGGATATGTTCAATGTTCTAGATGTTCTAGGTGTCAAGGATATGTTGAACATCCGTGAGGATATTTGTTTTTAGATCACCTTTCAAATATGTACATACAGGATGTTTAATGACAGAGGATATGTTTACAATGTTCTAGAGGATGTTTAATTTATATTTAGGAATTTACCATGAAAATTATGTAATATTATTATAGATGAACGGGATTGTTTAAAATGGGATTTAATGATTCATTATAAATGTTCTAGATGTGGGATTGGAATCATAATCAGCATGATGAGCAGGTTGATGACTCTATATATATATACCAATATGAAGGGGAATTGTCATGTGGTCATACCACTATTATATGATGTGTTTCTTTAATGTTGTTTAAATAAATATTATATATAGATTAAATGATGGTGGGATGGCAATACCCCATGTACCCTGTTTTGGCCGTGGCATATATGCAACCAACCCAATTTTTGGCAGTGAAATCGCTGAAAACAATGCCTGTTGAATCTCCAAATTCTCCCATATATTGTTTTATTTTTTTGTGTTTTTTTTTTCCAGAATGTCACCGATGATGATATCTACTGCATCTATTGGACAGGGGCGTCCAGGTCTTCTGCTTGGGGGGTTGCCAAAATCAAAGCAAGGTGAGAAACTTGAAATCTAAAAACAATGGCCCATTTAGTCCAATGGTTTACCTTTTTAAAATGATGGATCTTTCCATGGCTATGTTAGTCATAACCAGATGGCAATAGTATTGAGTTTTTTTGCATTCCCCAAATGAGTCTGGTGTCTCGTGTTCTACGAGTTTTTTATGGTCACTCCATGAGTGGCAAGGTGTTCTTTGATGCATTATTTGGGCATTCCCGGAAAGATTCTCGTTCCCAGAAGTGGTTGTAAACTGTATTGATTAGACAACATTATATCTGGTTGGTGGTTTGGAACATGAATTTTATGACTTTCCATATCTTGGGAAGAATAATCCCAACTGACGAACTCATATGAACTCATTTTTTTTTTCAGAGGGGTTGAAACCACCAACCAGATATGTATGTATTACATGTGCCATTGTCAAAAATTAGATAGCTCACTGGCTCAAACCTCCACGCGGTTGGGCTGGAACGTGTTGTGGCGCACAACACAACCAATTGGGCCATGCCGTTACCAATCCCTATGAATGCTTTCCATCACTGCATTGAAGTTGCAAAGGAGTTCTCATGCGCTACCTACATCTGTCCATGCTCAGACAGGCACACAGTCCTGCTGGAAAGATCGGACTCGATCACGATGGGTGCCAATCATGTGACTTTCGATGCAGTTCTCAGGTTGACAGGATCGGCAGTCAAGACAGGATTTGGTGACTACTCTTTCATGCCGAAGAGGTGTGCTCATGACCAGGACTTGCACTGGAGAGTGACGGTATCCATGTCGCAATGGGAACAGGTGGTATCGAAAGGACGGACTTTCATTGCTGTGAAGGCCAAAAGGTCCATGACAACTCTGGACACATCATCCCAAGGCTCCGGAGTACTGGCAGATCCAGATCGACGTGCATTTTCAACAGGAGATGATAGCTATGTGACAGCAGAATTCTTTTCTGGTGGCTTTTCTGGCTGGACTCAATCACTTAGACGTCTCAGTGAGTTGGGATATGAGTTCAGACATTTGCTTGCCGTGGATTCAGATGAGATAGCAGCTGAAACATATGCACGATCACATGGATTTCCTACGGTATTGTCCAAGGGCAACTATGGTCTCACGGATGAATTTCTGCCTGAGCACATCTTTGTACAAGACAGTATCCTCTCACCAGAATGGTATCATCTCATGTCCATCACAGGTTTTGACATGGTCATCAAATCCCCTCCATGTCCACCGTGGAGCTTGGCGTCCACATGTGAGGGATTGTACAAGGCAGACGGCCGCTTGACCATTCAGAGCTGGGGACTGTGCCATTTGATCAAACCGAAACTGGTGTTGTTAGAGAATGTGGGAAACATGAAACAGCACGAGCAGTGGCCTCTCCTCAAAAGGTTCATTGAGTGGTGTGGTTTTGCAATCCGTTATGCAAGGGTTCTCAACATGAGTGATGTGGCACCTCAGTACAGAGACAGGCTGATCCTCATCGCATCGCATGAGGATGCAGACACACAACCACACCTTTGCACAGGTTGGCCGAAGCTTGAGAGGCATACCATGGAATCGTATTCCAATTTGATGCCTTTGGTGGAGCCTTGGAAGTCCCAATGTCTGATTGACCCAATTGTTTTGAAGCAATACTTGGATCCAAACTTGTTGCCAAAGAACCCCAATGCCAAAGCCAATCCTTTGAAAAAGAGCCGGATTGATGTTGAGCAGTACCGCATTCGATTTCCACAGAGCTCCTTTGGGTGCGTGATGGGAAATTATTCCTTTGGTCATTTGCTCCCTTCGTCAGTGCTTTCATCGTTTGGCTTGTTTGGAACGCTTGTTTGCAGACCTGATGCATTAAGATTCATGACAATCCCAGAGATCATTATCTCCATGACAGCCGTGATGCCACTTTGGCTACCCAATGATCATCGTGCCTCAATGCGGTTGTTAGGCAACGCAATTTCAGTGCCACATGCTATGATCGCAGTGTGCAACGCTCTGGCCTTCCTGACTCCTTTGTCCTTTTGGGAAGTTCAAGACTTGTACAAAGAAGCAATCTCAGCACGCATGACATGTCAGAACATCAGATGGGAGGCCAAATGGGGGGGCATGTCATTTGAACGCAGTGACGAGGTCGCACCAACCATGCTCATGCATACATACCAGAAGATCACCATGGAATCCCCTGTGAATGCCTTTGCCTTTCATGCGGAAAAAGGAGTTGTCATCAAAGATGCCCTGAAGCTTTTGGCAGAAGACTCCATGCCCACGACAGTTTTCCTTCTGCCAGGAGGGATACATGATGCCAAAGTGAACTTGCCTTCCAGATTTGAGGTGGATGATTGCGATGTCAGGTTGTTTGCAAACGTCTCATGCGCACTCAGGACAGACTCAGGATCTTTTTCTGAACGCTCAAATCAATCTTCCTGCATCATTGTCTTGACATGTCATGGAACATTTGCACTGAGAAGAGACAGTGGCATGACCATTCAGGATGTCCTCAACACACTGAATCACCAGTTGTCCATTCGAACCACGCATCTTGTAGGGGCCTTTGGAGAAAAACATCCGCCTGAGATGATCTGCCCAGACGCTGTGATATCGTTGGATGTTGAAGGATCCTCGGACACACTGCAGAGATTTGATTACATACGTTTGGACCTGGAAGACGGTGAAATCAAATTTTTCGCATCTGACGCTGCCTTGCGTGAGTTTGCACAGTTGATCCATGAGACCGCTTTGGACCAGATCCTTGGTGCACTGGGATGGACTTTCATGATCTCGGCAGATTTTCTTGTTGACAGAAACATAGGATGCATTCGACTCATGCAGAAACCTGGAGCCTTCTCTTTGACTCATGATGACTTGCGGTTTTGCTTGGCAATCCACCTTTTCCTGATTCGCATCCGAAACTGGCAAGAGATTGGAAGGGAGCCCAACATCAGATGCAGGGTTAAGCTCTGGCATGCTTGGATTTGGGATGGCCTTGTTGATCCTACAGTATCGATGTTGCGATTTGATCAGGAGTGGGAAAGGATCTCAGGATGGTTCAATGTCACCAGACCGTGGCGATACGTCATCAACAACCACACAGTGAACCCGGAGTGGCCTTTGTCAGGATATGTCACCGAAGATGAATCAGGGGGATCTCACCTGAAGATCTTCATGATACATGGGCTTCGTGGAGGAGGTCCTGCCCAGCTTTGTTCCACATCCCAAATCCGCAATTCAGAAACCTCTGGAAATCTGAGGGATATGGCCGATTTTGAGGCGAGCAATCCAGAAGCTGCATTGGCTTATCTCCTTGGTCGCCTTGTGGAATTCCCAGCACCCATCAAGAGGGCAGACATTTCGGTATTCCTGGAACTTGAAGCAACCGTACTTGATGGCCTCCTTTGCATTCAGGGTAGTTTCGAGAAGCTCCGTGAATTTATGCACCGGATCAAAGTCTCGGGAACTGAAAGAACGCTTGCATTTGCAGGTTGGATGATGGCATGCCATTTCACCGCAGTGTTTGAACCTGTTCATGCTCAGATCATTTTCTTTCGAAAGCCGATGGTCGCTTCAACATCCATGGACTTCTTGCGTGATTTCCTGAAAGCAGCTTTGATTTACCTCGGCATGCCAAGACCACAGGATGACTTACCAGATGCCATCAAAACAAAAATCAAGCTCCATGGTGTCACGATCTTCCATGCGAAACTGGAGAGGAATTTCCCAATGCAACAACTGCTGGACACTTGGGACCAAGCTTCGACCATTTGCGATGATCCTTCTGACATCCGGCTCGTGAGTCATGTAGGTCTTGTCAACCCTGATCTCCCGTTGAGGTACTTTGGCAGGTGTGGTCCGGATGACATGACGGTTGCGCAGGTTTCTTTCATGAGACCCACTCATGGTGGTGGCCCAACTGATGTGAATCCAATGAATGCCCATGACTTCCAGATTCGTCAAAGGAACAATCTTGCATCATTCCTGATCAGCCAAGGCGTTGACATCACCACGTGCGTGCCCTTCATCGATTCGCTCTTGAAGGGATCAGGTCCGGAAGCTATCGGATCGATCCTCAGTTTGAAGTTCCCAGGCAAAAAGTGGGAAGCCCTCCTGAAGCTTGCATCGGCCTTGAATATAGCCATGCCACCGGTAGTAGACAAAGTCGAGAAAGCCAGACAGAGAGTGCATCAGAAGTTCAAAAACCATGCCAAAGAATTTTTTGACAACATGCCCATCGAAGCCCTGGTACTTCAACCTGGATGCATCAAGAACACTGATGAGACGGAGTCCCAACAGCTCCAAAAGATCACGCCAAATTCCTCAGGAGTTGTCCTGCTTTCGTATGACACGGCAAGACCTTGGATTGAACGGGGCACCCCAATTTCCCAAGATGAGATGTCGGTTGTGATCGTAGGCACATGCCTTCATCCCAACAAATGTGAATGTAATCCTGTGCAGCTTCCGGTACGCTTGAATGATGAACCTCTGGTTGTTTCAGGCTGCATGCATCACCTTGGGGCAAAGAAAGCAGTGTACACGGGTTCCGAACAGGACGACATTCCCATCACGGAGTCTCAGGTTGTAGCCATGACAGCATTCAGAGACGAAATCCATGAAACCGACTGGGATATTCTCCTTAAATCTCCAGTCAAAATGATGATGAAATTGCTTCTGGGGGATGCTGAGACAGTTGAGTTGCTTGCTCCGCCATGGGGACGTTCCTTTCAGAGAGCCGGCAAGAAGGTTCAACCCAATCTGGCAACATCCGTTCAGTGTCATGTGAGAATCAGCAAAGATGAGCTCAGAAAATTCCTTAAATCCTCAGGCAGTGCAGGCATTTACACCATTCCAAAGACTGAGGACCACAAGGTGCTCAGTGATTTTCAGGTCATTTGGATGAATGAATCTACTGTTGACTTTGCAGTTAGCCTTTCAAAGGTCGACAATCACTGTGGTGTTGTGCGTGGAAGCCGTGCTGATGGAAAAAGCAAAGGCATTCGTTTTGACAAGGCAGATTACTTGACAGCATTTGCCAACCTCAAGCCAGATGAAAAGCCACCGACCTTGGTCATTGCAAACCATCACTTCAAGATCGCACCGACACCGCTTGGATCAACATCATCCCAAGTCTTGGAATGGTTGCAAATTCAGGGTTGGGACGCAAAACCTATCAGAGCTCTCTCAGGTACATGCTGGTTGTGTGTCGCTGAAAGGAAATTTGATGATGTTTTCACTCAATGGAACGGAAACCCAATCTTGATCAAGTGGATCGACGCCAAAAAGACCACTCATCCGACGGTCTTGGCTGGGCAGTTCCTCAAAGGAGCAAAGAGTTTGCCTCAATCGGAAGTATCCACTTCGGCAGCATCATCAAATGCAGGTGACGGTGACTTTGAAGATCCCTGGAAGACGTACATTTCCCAGAAAGGACATACAGGCCTCTCCAAACCCCCAATGCAGACATGGAAAGCTCCAAGTCTTTCTATCATGGCACAACAGCCTCGCAAGATTGAAGCTCCGATTGAGGATCGTTTTCTTCGACAGGACACGGCTCTCCAGGATCTTAAAGTCCAGACTGACAAAGAAATCTCCCAATTGCGTGAAAGCCTATCCAAAGTTGAAAGAGCAGTGGAAAATCAGAGCATTCAGATGCAAGTCAACACAGAGCAGACGAACAATGAATTCAAGACCTTGAGAGCAGAAGCAGCCTCGCAGTTCCAAGCCATGACCAACTCTTTTGCAGAGTCCTTGAAAAATGCCATTACACACCACGACAGTCAGATGTCAGTCCAATTTCTTGAGCTGAAGCAGTTGATTTCGTGTCGTGGCAGTGGCCAGAGCCCTCCGCAAAAGAAGCCAAAAAATGGTCAGCACAATGATGACTTGTGACTAGGTTGCGTATGTCTGCAAGTGGACTTGATCTGGAAGATGCATTCACTCTTAATTCATGGCATTTTGCCGTATGGCCGCATCCCTGCATCGGATGGGTATGCACCTGTCTACCCATGTCATGCCCCAAATGCCTTTTCGGTATTTCTTCCGAGCTTTCTCAGGCTTGATGGGAATGCTTGCACAACCGCCGACTGGATGGATTGCTTTTTGGCTCGTCATACATTTCCTTTTGGTAATCTCAGAATTTCGATGTTGTTGCACTCAATGTTTTTCTCTTGTCATGTTGGCCAAGCAAAAAATCCAGGACCTGGTGATGACCATCGTATCACGATTGCAGTTTGCAACCCCACCGCAGTGTATGGAAAAATTAAACAGCTTGTTGGCCTCAATGCTGACATTATTTGCGCATCCGAAACATCTGCCACCAGTGTTATCCAGAAAGAGTCATCTAGAGAACTTTCCAAATTTGGTTTCAAGAGCTTTTGGAGTGAGCCGGTGGCTCCTAAGAAATTGACCCTTGACAACAGACCATCTTACAGGGGTGAGGCTGTTGGTACCGCTATTTTCACACGTGTTCCCTCCAGACAATTTCGTGGGGAGGTTCCCATTGTGCTGAAAGAATCCCAGCGTTTTTCTGCCTGCATTGTCCGTATAGGACAACTTGAAATCCTGGTTATAGCCTTATATGGGTTTGCTAACCGGCATAGAGAGGGTAAACGGCCAAATGACCTTCTTTTGGCCAGCATTATTCCATTGATTTGCTCTTCCGGCCTACCCTTTTTGGTCTGTGGTGATTTCAATGAACCTGTTGTCAAACTTCCGGCTTTTAGATTTTTCAGAGACATGGGTGTTGTGGAAGCCTTCCAATGGTATAAATCTCGTACGGGGGAAGACCTCCCTCCAACTTGTGCAGGGTCCACCAGAAACGATTCCGCATTCATGCATCCGATAGTTGCTGGACTCGTCATGGACATGCATGTGTTGTCAGACAACCAATTTGATCCGCACTCGCCGCTTTTGATTCAGCTCAGTACAAGAATGGAAGAGCAGTTTAGCAGTGCATGGAAAATGCCAAAGACGTGGGCTCCTTTCGCTCCATCACATGACCTCATTTCCAAATTTTATAAACCCATCAACTTTGAAGAATTTTTCAGTGATCCTGATGTCATGACACCAGATGAAGTTGAGCAAGCTTTTTTACTTTGGTCGCAAAAGGTTGAGAATGCTGTTGGTGCTGCCATTCGCAAAAGACACTTGGATGACCCTGAAGGTCAACCCCGCAAAGATTTGCACTCATCTTTCAAGGGAAGATGCAACTTCAAACAAATCACAACCAAACCGAGACAATCTGGAGTCAAATCCGACCGCCATGGTGGATACTCGCCTCCAAACGAGGTCTTTTCTCTGCAGTCCAAACAAAAGATTAGACAGGTTCGACGCTTGAAGACCCTGCTACGGAGATACAAAGTTTTGCCTTTGACGACAGGTTCTCCCTCCGATGGACACGCAGTTGCTGACGCTCTGAATGAATGGAAGTGCATATTGAACGCATGCGGTTATGGCAGCAAGTGGAAGAACTGGATTCTGGGCTTTGAGATGATCCCTGCCATACCTCTCAAGCTACCTGACATTGAGCTTTTGGAATTGGTCACTCAGATCACTCAGCTTGATTGCGACCATGCTTGCAAATCTGAAGCAAAGATGCGTGCTGATGCGTTCAAAAATCGCATTCAAGTTGACATACAACATGACTTCAGCAAACTGACCTACAAAATTATTCGTGCCAAAGAGACAGATAGCCTCCGGGAGGTTCCCGTGAAAAAGTGTTTCAATGCCGTGCTTCTCAGATCCAGGATCGGGGGTACTTGCCTTAGAATCGACTCAGACTTTCAGATTCCCTGTTTTGCCAAACTCAGATTGGGAGCGGCAAACCTTGAATTTTTGAAGCAAGAGGACAGGAAGATTTTCTTCAGACACATTGATGGATGTCTTGACAGCCAGGGCGTCTTGGAGGTTTCATATACAGCTTTGACGCCTGAAGAAATTTCGTCTGAATTTGCTGATTTCTGGAAACCCATGTGGCAACGTGATTCGAGACAACAGCAGTTTTCAGGTAAAGATTGGTCTGATTTCCAAGCAATTTTGCGTAATTGCGATCTACCACACATACCGCAGATTGAGATTCCATGGGATGATGTTGACAGATGGATGAAGATCATCTTCAAGCTTCCACCAGCCAAAGCCGTTGGACCTTGCGGTTGGTCGAACGATGAACTACGATGTTTACCAAGGATTTGCATCGTTGATCTCGTGTGGATTTTCAAGCAGGTTGCATTCGTTGGTTTCAGTCCCAATCTGATGAAAGCCAAGACAATTCTTTTGTCAAAAATTCCCACTCCTTTGTCGATGCACCATGCGAGACCAATCACAATTTTGAGTTGCTTGCACCGTCTTTTTGGGAAGTTTGTCTTCAGATGTGTCGCAGATATTTGGAAAGACCATTTTCCATTCCCCATCTCTGGTGGCCTGCCTGGTCGAGGAGTAAAGGAGTTAGCCTATGCACAAAAGAGAATGATTGAGGATGCGATCAGATCTAATGCAGTTCTTGGAGGCTACTCGCTTGACTTGATCAAAGCCTTCAATACTTTTGCACGATATCCATCAGCAATCATTATGCACCGACTTGGCATACCTTGGACTTTGCTCAGGTCTTGGCTTCACAGCCTTGACAAACTTGTCCGATTTCCATTTGTTGAGGGACAGATTTCAGTTGGAATCACCTCCACTACTGGAGTTCCAGAAGGTTGCTCAATAAGTGTACTTTCCATGCTGGCGCTTTCTTGCTTTTTCTACTTCAGAATCATCAGACAACACGTGTTTCCTTTTGCCTATGCAGATAACTGGAGTTGGATGTCAAAACAGCAACAAGCACATCTTACAGCGCACAGAGACGTTCTTGCAATGACCTCTGCCCTGAAGCTGTCAATCGACCATGCGAAGAGTTGGCACTGGGCCACAACAAAACAGTTCCGCGATTTTTGTATCAGCAATTGTCAGACACAAGATGGTACGGAAGTCTCTGTTAGATCGTGCGTCAAAGATTTGGGTGAGATCGTCCATTACAACAAAAGTGTATCCTTGGGCTTCATCAAAGAGAAGATTTCCGAGGCCGTAACCAGAGTCCATCGCATCGAGTGGATCCCATGTTCTCTTCAGAAGAAGGCCCATCTCATCCAATCATGTGCGTGGCCTATGGCTCTGTATAGTGCAGATACAACCTACATTGGAAAGAAGCATTTTGTGGACTTGCGTCGTGCTTGCGTCACTGCCTTGGTTGGACATTGGCATAGCGCTTCTCCAGTGATGTCGTGCAACTTTCTTTCCAAGTTTCTGGTGGATCCGTTTTTGCACGTCCTTTGCCAACGTGCCAGAATTGTCAGGAGGTTGGCCAAAACAGCCCATTCGATTGCAGTCGATACGGTCAAAGCAATGGTGGCGTACACAGGTCAAAGACCGTACGGGCCGGCTTCTGCATTTAGAGTGTACTTGAATCAAGTAGGCTGGACAATTGCCGAAAATGGTGACATCACTGTTCCTGACCACTTTAGATGCAATATCCTGAGAGATCACTGCAAAAAAATCATCAACACTTTCAGACAGATGTGGAGTTTTTCTTTGCTGAACCTCACCGACAGAAAAGGGATTGGTGATTTTCTGCCTGATCCAGCCATCTCCATCAGAATTTTCTCTAAACTGCAGGATGAGGAACAACAACTCATCAAACTCAATATTGCCGGCGGTTACCAGACGGATTCCATGAAAGCCAAATGGGATGACAAGGTCAGTGGCGATTGCGAATTTTGTGGTCTTCCTGACACTCGAGAACATAGACTCCTTGAATGTGATGCTTTGTCCGAGACTCGCCAAGAGTGGAGTGCCACTTGTCAATTAATCAGCCAAGATAGACCTGAATGGATTTACTTGCCTATCCCTCGACAACATCCTGAGACCGTAATCTTTAGAGCATGGACACAACTCATTCGTGACCCAGCCACTCCATCGATTGTCGTGATGGATGACCACCATTACAGGTTCTTTACGGATGGAGGAGCATTAAATCCAGAGATTGCATGCGCCAGAGTGGCTTCATGGGCAATAATCCAAGATGTTGCCAACACACAGGAACTTCGAAGAACATCCTTGGACTTCGTGTTTGGTCCCGAACCTCACTTTCCGACTTTCGTTACCACTGCTGTTGGTTTGGTACCAGGTGATCAGAATGTCGCCAGAGCTGAGCTTTTTGCGGTTCTCATTGCCTTGCGAGCCTTATGTCAGACAGACCCAGACGCAACAGCCGATTTTGTCACTGATGCCAAATATGTTTGCTTAGTCATTAGGGCTGTTGTGAATCGAACGTGGCAACGAATCTCTCACAAGATCCCTAATGTGGATCTTATTCAGGAAATTGATGGTTTATGGAAGCCTGACAAACACCGAATGATAAAGGTTAAAAGTCACGTTCCTTTTGAGCAGGCAACCAACCATGATGAACTTTGGAGATTTGTGGGCAACCATTGCGCAGATCTTGCCGCCACATCCGTGCTTAGCTCTATTCCTGCTGACATCAAAGCCCTCATTGACTCAATTGCCAATCACGTTCGTGTGGAAGAAAAATCTTTTAAAGATTTTCTTGGATACCTTGTGCAGTTCAACAGATGCAGACTTCAAAAACTGAATGAACTGAAGAATGGCAAAGGTGCGTTTCTGACTCAGTTTCAACATGCGAGAGCCGCTCCTTTACCGTCGCGCGGACTTTTTGATTCCAGTTTGATGGGAGTGGATGCATGCAATTTCCTGAAGAATTTCACTCCCGATGGTTTTGAAAGCATCCCCAACGTTGATGTTGATGATGAAGTCTTCCACATGTGTTTACAAGGCGCCAACTTAGGGAAGGCCCTTAAGACTTGGCTCGATTCACTGAAATGGCCCGCAAACGTTGCTGAGAAGGACACCACTGACTGGGGCATGTCCTGGTTTGAGATGGCTACATCCTTTTATTTGGCTACTGGCTTTCAGTTTCCAGTCAGAATTTCAGGCTCTGGCGCGAAATCAAAATACGTTCCTTATGGTAGTGACGATGCCATGTTGCTACCGAGCAATCACCGTACAGCTGCCTTGCAAGGTTTGTGCTTGCGTCACATGGTACAGAATCTTGAAACCATTTTACAACAGAAACTGATACCTTCACCTATCATTACAAAGTGTGGCTCTCTCATCAGATTGGGTTTCAAACCGCCGGTTGCGGGGGTCGCTCGGAGACCAATTTTGCCCAACTCTTGCGAGACCGTCCAGTTCACATGGGACTACATTTCTTCTTTGGAGGGATCTGGAGTTCTAAGCAGACCAATCTACAAATCCAACTTGCAACCGACAATGCCAATCCCTTTGATGGATGATCCACCGACGGCAGACAGATTCAACAAGTATGCGACTTTCATGCGAAGACTGCGCAAAGCACGCGCCAATGGTGGAGGTTGACGTGAAATTCGTAATTCGTTTGCTGTGCTTTCACTTCTCTTTGTAGTTTCTTGCAGTTTTAGTCTTCGGTACCCGCCACCAGTGCTTGGGGCCGGAGATTGTGGACGCCAGACTCCGCACGCACCCCGTCAAAAATTAGATTGTGCACGTACCCGATTTGGAGATGGTCATCTTTTTTTTGGGACTGATATACCAAGTAAGGACTCCATTATTGGTATACCATCTAATTATTTCATATACTCCATAAATATGGGTATAACAATAAACTTTATGATCACTCATCCAATAAGGGAGTTGACCATGACCCAATCTTTGACCTTGACCCAAACCATAAACCACAAAAACCATCTTTGACCATCTTTGACCATGACACATATGCTTGGTTGCAACATTTACCTCACTAACATGCCCTCATGTTTATTGGTGAAGCAGAGATTTGGGCTGGTAAAACCCTATTTTCTGGATAGTTGTGCATTCAGTTCATTTTAATTCATCAAACTCCACTGATCCGTGTTCAAGTTCCTGTGTATTTTCCACATCAGCCTTTTCAAAGGCTAATCTTCCAAGGTTTTTTTCCGATTTTCCCATGAAAATCACCCAACAAGTCCACTAGGGGTCACTTGCGAGGCCACCTTTTTCAACCTCTCAGGGATTTTGCCACCGGAGGACGGTCGATGGAGTCTGCTGATTGGGACCATGGTGTTTTTGAAAAATATGGCAACCCAAGATCCGGTTGAACATGTCTCAAGTGTCTCATCAAACAGTCCCAGATGCGAACCATGGTGCTGGCATATTTACATATATTTACCTACATTTGTTTGGCTGATTTTTGGGGTAAATGTAGGTAAATATTCCAGCACCATGGAGCATATGGGACTTGTTTTTTCCGGTATCCCCCCAAAAAATCATCCCATTTCCGGAGTTTGACCCAGTCGTTTTCGGAGAATTGTCCAGGACGCCAAGGAGCAGTTGGAGGGTGCGATTGATCGAATGTATGGCAAGAAGCTGGGAGAACCCAGTCGTCGGTGTTGGAGTTCCCACATCCCGGATGTGAGTGAGTTTGGACACAGGACATATAGGAACTGTAGGATGCTCCAATTTTTTTAAATGGTTGTTCATCCTATGTTTGATTGAGATTCCAAACAATTCTTCAATAAATTGATGGAGGAGTCCCAGAAATTTCACAGAAACCCATGGCAGGTACAAGGTGGGTCCCCCAAGATAGCGTTCAGTTGGTTTAGAAAAGTGGCTGAATTAACCATGGTTTATGGTAGATATAACGAACTAGTTAATGGTGGTTTATGTAAATAAATGTAAATTCATAGTATATATATATATATATGATATAATGGTCAATAAATGTAAATAATATGATATCATCAACTAGTTAGTGGGGTTTATGAACCAACAAACATTTCACGTTTCCGGGCCACGCCTTGTAACCTTGTATGGCTCATGACTCATGATCGGCTGTGACATGATGCTTCATAAGGATGAATCATTTTAATCCTCTGGTAATGACTGACATAGCTATTGAAAATTCCCCATTTATAGATATTTATAGTTGATTTAATGGTGGTTTAATGGGATTTAGTGGGATTTACTGGTAATTTAATGGGATTTAGCCCCTGGTAATGACTAACATAGCTATTGAACATGGCCATTTATAGCTGATTTACCTATTGAAAATAGTGATTTTCCACAGTCATGTTAGTTTACCAGAGGGTACCCAGAATCTGGTAATTTTGTGATAATTACAGATATATCTCTGCTACCCATAATTTGTTTCATGATTCACCAGTAGTTACTGTAGTTAGCATTACCCATATTATTGTTGTATAATATGGCTGAGGTTCAATGCAGTAGTATCGTTATATACTATCAAATGTACTTAATAAAATATTGTCATGAGTCATTACAATAAAAACCACTGCGATTAGATTTTTAGTTGTTAAGTGCAGTAGTATTGTTAATTGCGATCTGCCTGGAGTGTCCGGACAAATGGGGGTAGCCCAAAGCATTGCTTTTCCCATTGATCATAAGCAATAATTTGGATGATTCTGCGGTACCACCATTTTAGGAAACCTCCAGATAGGTAGATAGATATAAATATATAAATATATCTATATCTATATTATGTATGTATAGATTTATTATGTTTGTGTATATATATACACTTATATAACTGCATATATAGGTAGATAGTAATTAACCATGCCTGGTTCATTACTAAAACAGCTATAGCCAGTACTTGCTGGGTTATATTCCAGTTATAAGTGGGATAAGTAGGATTCATCCACTTATAACTGCAGTTATGGCCCGAACTATCATTTATAAGTGCTGAAATAACCCCATTTATGGTTTATGTATAATCCCATAGACATAACCAGTTATAACTAATAGCCATGGCCATAACTGTAGAGGTTTACTTGGTTAACATGGGGATATATGCGGATATATGTATAGTGTTTTCTATATCATTGCTATTTTACCCAACAACATGGGGAATATAAGCTGATATAACATTTATGGATTATTTACCAACATTTACCCCATAAATCACCCAAATGTAGGTAAATATACTATACATGGAGCATTTGGGTAATATTATACCCTTTACTGTGGGATATAAGTTGGTTTGGACACCCCATTAACATCCATAAACTGGTTCGTTATATCGACAAACCATCGAATTCAGCCACTTATAGTTATATCCCCAAATATACATATTAACTAGAGTTATATCTACCATAAACCATAGGATTCAGCCACTTAGCCTCTGGTGAACTAACATAGCTATTGAAAATGGCCATAGAAATAGTGGATTTACCCATTAATAGCATGGTGGATCTTTCCATAGTTACGTAAACGTTTACCAGAGGGTAATCCCCATTATATCCCATATAAATCCCTATAAATTCCCATGGTATCCCTATAAATCCCCTATAAATCCCTATAAATCACCATACATCCTCATGATATCCTATAAAATCACCACAAAAATCCTGAAATTAATCACCATAAATCCACATAAAATCCATATGATCACTGGGAGTACCCCCATATCTAAGCCATATCCCCAAGGATGGCTCCGTCGTATCGAGGTCTCCGGAGATCGTCAAGAGCAACAAGGCAGCGCTGGCGGCGGCGCCTGAGAACCTGAATAGGTCGCGACGGGAGATACGACGCGGGAGATCTGCTGAAAATGGGAGATAAACATGTAGAATCAGCAATAGATAGATAGATATCCATATAGATATCCAATAGACTGATGGATCTGCTAGAATCTACTAGATATCCATATAGATAGATTGATGGATAGATATATAGATTGATGGATGGATGGATAGATAGATAGATAGATGCAAACCCTGGGATTTCCCTGATTTAACCGGGCTTCGCCCTGGAAGTTGTGGAGATGCAGTTTGATGGAGATTCATGAGAATCCTGAGATTGAAATCCACAGAACTTGGATAGCCCCATACTAAATCTCAACAGTTTTTCACCAGCAGAAAATCAACAAAAAACTTTTTTTTTTAATGAAATAAACGGATACCCCCCATACTGTATGGATTCTGTGGTAAATATCATGTATAAAAATTAGATCCAAAGTATGGGCCAGTGGCTTGGGGTGGCTTGGGTTGTCTCAACATGGGGGATGTGCCGGAAGATGTGACAATGACAATACACACGCTTTTTGTTTGTGTGTTTCTATGTCAAACTAAATCGGGAAAATGACATAGAAAAACATGACATAGCACACACACACACACACACATAACCATCGAATTCTTGGGTTCCTCATGTCAATTCAGCCTCATCTGATGTACCTATGGAAAATGAGATGTCCAATCGCCAGGTTTGTCTAGTTATACACTGGCGTAAACGTTTAGATGTGGAAATCCCATAGTTTCCCTAGGAAAAATGATCGACAAATGGTGGGTTTCCTACATCTATATTTAATTTGCAGGAGGATTAGTGTTTTTTCCGAAGTGTTTCGTAGAATCGATGAGCCTTCACTGATGGGTTTGTACTTGTACTAGCGACTGGAAGTGTTTTGTTTGGGGGATTGCTATCTATTGAATCGGGGTATGTCGCAACTGAAGCTGTCCCCAAGTGTTGCCCCGCCAGGATCAGTTATCCATCATCATGGCTCACAGCAGAGGAAGGGGATGTCGGAGATGCGTAGAGCACCGTTTGAACCCAGTGAGAACGGTGGAAGAACACTTCGCAATCGGCCATGCCTTTGGTCAACTTTAGAAAATCATGTCCATTGATTTGTATGTGGGGTGTGTCTGAAAATTGGGTATGCAGCTATGCACCGAGAGTGTATGGCCACGAAATAAGAGGCAACACAGTCACATGCAATCATTACCCTCTGGTAATGACTAACGTAGCTATTGGAAATGGCCACTTATAGTTGATTTACCCATTAAAAATGGTGATTTTCCATAGTTATGTTAGTTTACCAGAGGGTAACCATGAGACTTTGCGGATGTTTCCCTGCAGTTTTCAAAGCAAATCCAGCGGTTTCTAAAAAAGTTCCTGCCCTTTACCAACTATAAGTCAGCTATCCAATGTATATCCATGTATGGAATGATAGTTATATAATATATATTATATATTATATTATATATATAATATATATAATATATAATATATTATATATAGTATTATGTTATATATATATATTACATGTATATATGTATTATGTATTTTATATAATATATAATATGATATAATATATATATTATAATATGATATATTATAGATATAATATAATATAATATAATATAATATATATAATATAATAGATAACATATATAATATACAATATATACTATATATAATATAATTTAATATAATATAATATAATATAATATATAATATAATATAATATGATATAATATAATATGATATGATATAATATAATATAATATGATATAATATAATATAATATGATATAATATAATATAATATAGTTCAATTTAATTTAATATAATATATATATATAATAATAATAATATCTATATATATATATATTATATTATATTATATTATATTATATATAACCATATTGACATTTATAACTTGGAAAGGTCCATAACTGTAGCCCGTTTCGTTTGGTGCACCGTCTCTTTTTCGGAGGACAACGAACACTCTCTGAGGAGGATGAACCCTTCAGCCAGTCCCTACAGCCCGCAGTTGGACGAGTTCAGCTCAACCTTCCTGAAGTGCCTTGGTCGTTGAACAGCATGATTCCCTCACTTGATGATTAGTTGGGGGATTATCCATGGAACTAATATCCATAATAAAATCCATATACTGCAATTTATGTTTAAGAATAAACCCACCTGTTGGTTGATGATTAAAGGGGATTATACTACCCTTTATATATTAGGGATTATAATAATCCAATAGGGGAATCACTATAAACCAACCAGTATAATGGAATAATAGAGGAATTTTGAACACTGCTCACTTGTATAGTTTTGACCTAGTCCACATCAGTTGAGCTTTGCTAGTCACAACCAGTTTCAAAATCAATGAACAGCTGCTGGTTGTTTTTTGTTGAGGCCCTGATTAATAAATTATACCATTTGGATATATTTGGATCCAAGAAAGGTAGATGGATTGACAGTGCTTACGGTGATATTCCAGCTTTCTGTTGGGATGAGTGTTGCCCATGATGGAAAACCCAAGAAAAACCAGTCGATGGGCTCAATTCTTGTGGAGCCTGTGGGACATACAGGGTTGCCTGGTGGTCGATCAGTGACTAGGCCTGATACTTTTTTTGACAAGTCAAAGCGCCCATGTTCACAAGTCAAAGCTTAGATAGCCACTATATATATATACGAGTGATATAATACGGATGTAGCTCGTGATACTTACTTGTTCCATGCCACAGAGTTTTTTGCTCAGAAACCGCTTCTGACTGAAACCTGGATGTTCAAATCCCCACCGGTGAAATCCATTTCCAAAAGGTTTAAACAGGCTTGTAAAGATAACTTTGCCAGTTCTTGGAAAGCATGTCTATCTTAAAAAAAGCCATGTCAACTGGATATAGTTTTTTATATATCTAAAATTTTCATCTACGCATATCTACACATATTTAATTTAGATTGAACCAGTTCTACTATAAATAATATGGAACCTGTCGATTTTTTGAAAGCGGCTATGTCACCATATTATTCCCATTTTACCATTTAAAGATTTTTCAAACAATGACAACTAAAAAAACATATGGGTCACCATATGATCTTAGTACAATCTTAGTACTATGTCCACTTTTTCAGATTTTTCACCATTTCGCTTGGTAACCGTTGGAGTTTTTCTGAAATCCACCATGCCACGTGCCACGAGACGAAAGGAGTATCGATTCGCGCACCGCGGATGAACTTGCCGTTTCTTGGCCTCGAAAAATCAAATGTTCGGTGGATCGCTTGGGATGGCGAAACAATGGTGACATGACTTAGCAAAAATGGTGCTGACTGGAACATTGTTAATATTGGTTAATCATGAATATATGGCTAATTAATATGGAAATACATGGTTGATATTAATGGAATTTGGTGACTTTCCATTCAGTTGGGAATGGAATAATCATCCCAACTGACGAAGTCCATGCTTTTTCAGAGGGGTAGGTATACCACCAACCAGAAAACTTGGTAACAAGATGAATGGTTTTGCTGAAATCCAGGTTTAGAATTGGTAACATTCTTTAAGTATCTTTAAGTAGCCATTTGGCTTGGATTTCAGCAGGATTTTTTTAAATCGGCACATGGGGATTTCACGAGGGAGCAGTCGCAGATGATTTATCCACCAACATGACGAACATGACGACCCTGCCATGAGTTGATATCATGGGACATCACTTTTCAGTAACGGTCCAAAGTGAAGAAACATTTGGAGACTTTGGGCAAATTTTGCGACTTCACAACGACCAAAAAACAATCCAAGAAGTGTGAAAACTAGTATACGGTGAAGCATCCAACAAATGACGCGCAGACCTATGTCATATTTCCAGTCAGCAGACCCGGTCGCAGAGCCTTCTGACGATCTTTCCGCCCGATGCAAATTTGAGGTCAGTGCCTTTTCACCCGGGGGTGAAACACCAATCGGCCAATCCACACATCAAAAGAGGGCTTTGGCCGAAGAAGTTCCTGTCTGGATCCTAGTTACATAGTTGTGCTTCCAGCCATTCAATACACCACACATCACGTTCAATACACCACACCTCTGATCATGGGTATCGAACCATCTCTGGTTGGTGGTTTGGAACATTTTTTATGTTTCCATATATTGGGAATAATCATCCCAACTGACTAATATTTTTCAGAGGGGTTGAAACCACCAACCAGATCTGAGTTTGGGGGCTACATACCTTTCACATGCAACAGAAATGGCTGGAAGTTGAGACTGCCTTCATATGATGCGCCTGCATGGAACGAACAGATTAGACACTGACTGCCGTAAGATATGGCAAGTAGTCCTCAAATGGCAAGTAGTTAGGATCCAAAATATCATAACCAGGTTCGAATTGAACAGTTTCATTCACTAGGGAATAGATCTAGATAAGAAACCAACATTTATGAGTTTCTTCGTCTTCAATTTTGACATCAATCACTATCGAGTGACCTGAACATTGTAGCATCCAAGCTCACAGACAGCTGAAGAGAAACGAATCTCCGCTGTTTAAGCTTTGCTGTTTTTTTTTGGGATCAACCACCAGTGTCGTCACAGGTGTGGCTCCCAGATAAATGCACTCAGTGCAACTTGTGCAGTGTGGTTTGCCCACACGCCGTGGTCCCTGGCCAAGAAGCCCGCGGGTTGGGATGAACATGACGAACCCGGCCCGGCACTGCCACCCATAACGTTGGTCACCAAAAAAAACACTGTTTTCGATACATGTGTGGAAGAAGCCATGTATGTTGGGTGATGGTTAATAGTGGTTGGCAATGGTTGGTAATGGTTGGTTGATGGATAATGTTTAATGATTTATAACTGGAAGAACCCATGTATACCCATACTGGTTGGTGATTTGGAACCATGGAATTTTATGACTTTCCATTCAGTTCTGAATGTCATAATCCCAACTGACTTTCATTTTTTTGCAGAGGGGTTGAAACCAGAATAAAATTAGAATGTCATGGGAAAATAGGTGAATGATGATACACAAGTGGATTTGGGGGTATCCCTTTTTCAGAAAACCCATCTACAATATATATATATATAATTATATATACATATACACAAATATTGCAATCCAATCTGCTGTGGGAAGCCGCATCAATCATGATCATGATAAATCCATCTGACGTGTTTTCAGCGCCACCAGTCGGCATCTTGGGACGTCAACGCTTCAGGCTGTAGGGCATGTCTTTGCACATGTGTTTCCCATAGTATCACCTTGTGAAAGCCCGGGTTTTTTCGACATACCGGATCCCGTGCATCATCGATTCTCCTGGATAGCTAAGGTGAGACCCTTCTTGCTGGACAAGAAGGCAACTGTGGCTGTGTTCCACCTGTGTCTCCACGTAGGGTTGTCTCAAAATCTGGAACCTCGAAATCTCTTGGAATATCGTCGTGTTTTGCAACAATAAAATTGCTATAAAATTGGGAACAAAACTCTATCCACTATTCTCCATCATTCATTGCTTGAATCATCTTTTTTCACCTGTTTTTCCTGCAAAAAAGTCCCCGTTCATCCGATGCAACCCCATCAAATTCCCACATGAAAATTGGTCACATCTGAATTATTATTCATTAAAGTATGCATTGGTTTATTATTCATAAATCCAAACTGATTATCCAGCTCTTAGCTGCTAGTTATCGCGACAAAAATCCCCATCCCATCCACTCTCCAGATTTATTCGGGGGAATTGGCAAATTGTTAACTGGCCAAAGTGGATTAATTCCATTAAATGGATAATCCAAATATATCCAAATTATTTGGGATAATCATTAATTGCCAATTAATAATGGAATCTGCTTCAAATCCATCGCTGAAATCCCTCTGCTTCACATCCCGCAGGAGATGGAGCAAGCTCCTGAAGGTTTCGTGGCACGGAAGGCCAAAGGTGGAGACTTGGGAGGTGCGAAGGGCGGGGAGAACGAACTAGGGAAGTTGGTTCTTCGAATCTTTTGAATAGCAATAAATATATATGTTGAATATATTTTGATGTTGAATAACCATATATTTTATAAGATTATTCTAAGATCTTGTAAGATGTTTTAAGTATTGGCTTAACTGGGATTGATTTTTGGGGACATATCGTAGTGCTTAGATGTCCTCTTGCTACTGATGAAAAGATGGCGGCAACTTCGGAGTGCAAAAACTTCCTAGAGATTTCTTTCACGAAAGAGGGAAGATCAGCTGCAGGATGGTGCCCCCGTTCGATAGCGTTCAGTTGCTGCGTTTATAACTCCAATTTCACTATCATTTTAGTTGCTGATATATCGATAGTCTATAGTCAATGGGCTTACAACAAATTTATATTTGGGGATTCTGGGGTGGGCACCACCTTGTAACCTTGTGGGTGTTTGATTTTTTGTTGGATGTCGTATCTACTCAAGGGATTTGTTGCCCCATGGTGGCACATGGAAGATGGTTTCCAGAAGTTTCCAGGGTATCTACACCTTGGTTCCCTGTAGTTAGCAAAATTGTTTTTTTTTTTTTAAACTATGTTGACTAGGCTTTTACGGCGTATAATATATATATATATATATGTGATATATATATATATATATACACTGTACATATTATATATATATATATGTGATTTATAAAATATAAATATATATATATGCACGTATATTATGTATGTGTATAAAGGTATATATGATAATATATAAATATATATGTGTGTTTTTGGCTACTGCACATAGCTGCAATCGCTGCGGCACTGCAAAATAAATTCTGGTCACGCCAACAAAGGCCTACAACCCAAAGGCATATATATATATATGTATTTACATACACATCATACAATGTGAGGCCCCTAAGATAGCTAAGTTGGTTTATAATTCCAATAAGTATGGTTTATGGTATTTATAACTATAGTTACTGGGGTTTATAAACCAACAAACATCACTGGGGGGGCCCACATTGTCTGTATGTATACTTGATCTATAGCTGGCTGGATTTAGCCAAGTTTTCACTGCAAGACACCATTAGGCCACCTGGCTGTGCAGGTCTCAACTATACCATTCAGTTGGCACCTTTTGACTGCACTGGCTGTGCAGTTTGTGTGGAGTAACTCGGTTTCACCAAAGTTGGAGCGGTGAACAGAGTAAGATATTGGGTAGGATATAAACATATGGTACCCCCCAAAAAAAATTACCTACCTTCTCATCACTTTTACGGGTATTTGCAGTGTTTCGTGTCTATTTTTTGGAATGGTTTTAAAATCGACAAATTCGGAGAGTTTTGGGTATTGGTTTTCCCTCTAATGGGTACCATATATATATATACATATGTGAATACACACACAGAGGGTAGTAAGCAGAATGTTGATTTTGATTCTTCCTTGTACTTAGGGCATTCTGCATTCTGAAGGAATGCATTCAGAATGCATTCTTTGCAAAAACCAAGATCCAAGATCCAAGATTCACACAAGACTCCTGATCAAAATCTTGGATTTCTAAAGAATTTTGATAGGGATTGGTAAGGGTATTCTGGCAAATCCCAAATCCAAGATTTGCACAAGACTTCTCCGCAACTCTTGGATCATAGATTTGGGGAAGAATGCATTCTGAATGCATTCCTTCAGGCTGTAGAATGCCTAAGTACAATTCTTGCAATCTGAGTTCGTACCCCTTCCAAGCTATGTCTTAAGTCTTCTTAAGTATAATTTACATTAATTTACGTACCTCCAAGTACCTCAACCTCTCTGCAAAGTTTCCCTTAAGTGGTGATTCAACCCTCATGAAAAAGATCATTCGACTTTGGGTCTTTTCCCCAAACCTGAAAAAGGCAGTGAAAACATGTGAAAACACTTTAAATGACTACAAGAAATGATCAAACATGCTTCCTTCTCTTGAAGAACCAATTCTAAGTGACAAGAGCAGGCTTTACAAACAGACACTTCATTCAAAGGGTGCAGCATTCCTTAAGCAAAATAGTATTCCCTTTCAATTGGTAGCATTCCTTTACAGAAAGCCGCTTCTCTTGAAAATATATCTCTTCATTTCGATCAATCAGTGTTTTTTTCCAACATGTAGATATGCATTCTTAATTCACAGACCCATTTCATAGCGTACTAAGTACAATACTTCTGGAAGGAAGAAACACGTTGCACAGACAGTCCCTGCAACATACAAGGCATCTTCCAATCAAATGCAGTATCTCTTCAAATCAAATAAGACTATCTTCAGAAATGTAGCCATTAATTACTTTGAAGAACATACATGTTTTTCTCTAAGTGACACTATATTTGTTGAAAAACAAGTTGTATATTTAAAAGAACATGCTGCACATGTGGCACAAGTACTGCTACATTGTGCTTTCTAGAGTCAGTATGCCCCACTGTTTTGACAGTAATTGTGTATACTTGAAATTAACAATTGTGAGCCGTCTTTGCTTAAACAGAAACATCACAAATGCTACCTTTGTGAGATTGACAGTGCCCCTTCTGAAGAAAAGTGACTTGAAAGGGCACAGCATAACTTCAATAAGAAAGCTCTTTTAGTCTATGCAGTATTCACTGGGAACAATAATAGTTCCAAAAGAGTTGTAGTGTAGCATTACAAGCAGGCAAAGGTAGTTTTTTTTGGGGGGGGCTAGCAAACATATATATATATATATAAACATAAACAACCTATTCTCAAGAAAATGCTGGGTAAGATGTGCGTAGGTGTGGTAAGATCCTGTCTTGACATGTCCTGTCATTAAGATATTGACTTCCCGTACTGCAGAGCCTGCAGATGAATCTCCAGGATAGAATGTTCAGGGGCTGTGGACAGAACTTTTCTACCCGTCGAAGAAGCAAATGTTGTTACAATGTTGTTGGTACAAAAAAAGGTCAGCCTGTTTCAATTGATTGGCGGTGACAACCATGTGTCGGTTGGCAATGACGCAAAACTAAACACCCTCACACTGGGCAGATGAACATCCCATTCTATTGCAACATAGTATATACCCTCTGGTAAACTAACATAGCTATTGAAAATGGCTCATTTATAGTTGATTTACCCATTTAAAATTGTGATTTTCCATAGTTTTTTGTATGTTTACCAGAGGGTACTTCTTTTTTCAAGTCGACCAGGATGTGCCCTGATGATGCATTGATCATGGAGCCTGCCTCACATTCACAGGACGGAGACACACCGCCGGGCCGGGCATAGGGAGCTGGATCATCTTGGATTTGTATCCCTCATCCGAAAAAGAGGAGTTGATTGCTATCCCCTGAAGTAACCTTCAACGACCCTGCTACTGCTCCTCGGTGTTGGACACATCTTTCCAGTAAAGATTTGCGATATGTTCAGGCTCGAAGTGTTTCTTTTCACTGGACAACATGCGACCGGGACTGTCCCCAAACTGAAGAAATTGGCCAGGGCAAACTGAAGCACGGCGAACAGGATGGACATCCAAGGATCGTATCAATCAACCACCCAGCCAGTGATACGTATTTTTTTACCGGTGCTGCAATGCCCGGACCCTTGTGGGGTTGATAGTATCTGAATTTATGGCCTGATGACGAAGTCATATTTTTGTGACTTCGAACATGTTGGAACTAGCAGATCAACTATAGTTCAATCACTATAGTAACTATAAAGATAACAACAGGGACTATATTATATAATATTAGATGATTTCATATAATATTATATAATACTATATTGATAACTATAGATAACTGTAGATACCAATAGCAACTGTAACTTTAGTACAGCACTATAGATAGCAATATTGTGATCTCGGGAGATTGCCTGAGCGACACTTTCTGATGCCAGGAGAAATTCAACGACCACTGGGAGTACTCCCTCAACAAGGCCAGTGATAGGAGTTACTGCCCAAAAAATGAACCGTGGCAACGGGAAATAGCGTCTCTTTTCAATGGCCATTTCAGGAACCTAAATTGGAAGTACCTACCATATATAAGGCCTATATAAGGCCTAAATTTCAGGGAATATCCCTAGAAGATATGCCCTTATATAGTACATTCCCATTGATCTTTGGGTTTCTAAATGGGAACATCATTGCCACGTTTCACCAGAGGAGACACCGCTGAAAAGTAGAAGATGGACATCTGAAACCTTTCAAATGGAGCTACCCCAGTTGAGCTTTTGATGTTTTTTCATGGAAAAGAAAAACGTGAAAAAGCCATTTTTCAATGGATGATAACTGTAATAACTGGGGTCCTTTTTTTGTGATAAAATCATGGACCGCCTCATCTATTCAGATTGGATCTTGATCAGCTTCCATGGGGTCCATCATGGTCCATCATGGTCCCATCCCAATGGATTTCTATGGATTTCTTATGTATCATCGTCCCATTTTTCACAGCATTAACAGCATTTCATCCTCCTTGTTGGGTCGATGAGTCTGACACCGAGGTGGCAGTGAAAGACAACTTGATGGAGCGGGGTTCAGTGAAGGGCTCTCAATTTCAGGAGCCTCTCATTGAGTTCAGCACTTTGGCAGTGAGAAACCGCTTGGGGGTTTGAGATTAGAGTCTGGAATTGTAGGGCAAACATCGTGAGGAAATTTCAGCAAGAGTCTTCGCGGGCAAGAAAGTCACAACATCACCCACAGCACCCATTGAATAGCTTTAACAAATAGCTTAAATTTGATGTTAGCGTAAACGTGAGCAGATCAGCAGATACCATGCAAACCCGGGAAGTTGATGTAACAGCCAAACATGAGATATTTTCATATATTTCCAAGTTTACCAACAATTGCTGTGTTTGTGTGCTAAAGAACTCACATGCTTCATAAACATTGACATATTGAATCCGCATCATCCGCACTTTTTATTCTCCCTCTTTCAAAGTGAACTGCCATTTATTGACACTTGGGTGTGTAGAGCCTACAGGTCTGGAAACTTTTTTTTTGCAGCTTAGATGTGCTCAGATAACATCCATTGTTTGTACATTGAATGCCCGTTCTTTTTCTGACAAACACCCACTATTTTGGTTTGTCCAAAGATTGGTTACACCTCAAATCCACTTCTCCATCATATTTCCCTTTGAATGGCCATAATTTCATTGGGAGATTGGACGATATCTTCATTCTGAGACAAACCCGAGTGAATGGTTAACCCACTGTATCCCCATCAAAAAATCACCCCTTGTTGATGCTTCAAACCCCGCAAGTGCGGTCAACCCAACAATAAACCATCCCCAAGTCATCACGATTTTATGGGTGCTATGTTTACCATCCCCAGTCATGGTTGTTGTTTATGGCCGCCTGGGTTTCCCACATTATATCACCATTATATGATCACCAACATGCATACATACATATAATCATACATATATTATATTCCGATTATTGCACCAATAGTCACTATTATTAAATGCAATTCAGACAACCCCATCTCAGTGTAAAACACATTTAAAAACCACCGCAACAGAAAAACACCCAGGTGGTGCTTGCAGCGGCTGTGGAGAGACCCCCTATGTCAAGCTCTTGACGCAGATGTTCGGCGATCGCAACTGAGCAGAAACCAATTTTGGGTTCAGCTGTTGATAAGTGATTTTTACATAATTTTACCACCTTTACAACCTCCATGGGTTAGATTTCAAGTGGTGCAAAATCTTCAATCTTTGGATGTGTCCTGAAAGAATTATGGAGATGATGTTCTGAACTCTTTCTGATAATTTCTGTATCTAGGGGGATCCATTGAAACCACCAGACTGTTTGATTGAGAACATTGACAGATACAGATATTGATTATATGAATCTCGAAACACTATGAAATAATCGCGTCCTAAGACGCGAAATCTGCACGCAGATTTTTTTCAGTTGGTGGGCCCCCAGATCGGAGGAAAGGACAGCCACAGCATGCCACAGCCAGGCATGGTCATCGCCAACAGCAGTGGTTGCTCCTCTGTTTGGGGAGGATCTTATGGTTTGAGTCCCTTCAAGAAGAACCGGCATGGACAAGGCGTGGCCAGGCCATGGATCATCTTGGATCCGGACTGTGGATTTGTCCAAGCTACTTGGAGATATCACCAGTTATGGCGATGTTCATGTAACTGGGGATATATATATATATAGGTATAGATAATTATTTATATATATAAACCCCTACAATAAATCACATTAATATGTTTCATGGTGTATGTGTCCTCTACATATTCCCCCAGGCAAACGGATGCTCAACCATGATATTTAGGGCTTTGGCAGATCCGCAGCTGGGAACAGGGACCCTGGTGCCCAGCAGTTTCAAGTTGAGGTAGGAGATCGCAATGCACCTACCCTCGGGTAATCTAAAATAGCTATTGAAAATGGCCCATCTGTAGTTGATTTACCTATTAAAAGTATTTAAAAGCCGTGATTTTCCATAGTTATGTTACTATGTTAGTTACCAGAGGGTATATAAGTTGTAGAGATACTTGTGGGACTGGAAACCATGCGTATATTTGACCAAAAAACTGATGCACAAGTCTGCTACAAGATACATCACCTGTGGCCAGAAACCGTCAAAATCTTGGATCATGTCAGGGCCAATTTTTCTAACGGATTTTGCCAAAGTGAAATTCGGAATGATCCATTTCAAATGTCGAGTTTTGCTCCCCTCTGGTCATATACCCTGGCCACAACCGCACTCACTCTATTCCATCCACATCGTAAATCAATTTGAAGAATAATGTGGGATGTTTGGGGAATGTAGTCAATGTATGTCAATGTATATATAATATATCACCATGAAATCACTAAGAATTGCATTCTTAATGTCATATGATGCTGTTGACTCCAGGCCCAGCATGGGCTCGAAGTCTCTTCGAGGCGCCACGAGAGAAACGGAAACTCATCGGAATTCTATGGAAAATGAGGGAATGAATAGCTGGGATTTATGATATTTATTGATCTGAATAACACTATGGAGGATGAGAATAGCTGGGAGTTATGGGAAAGTATGGAGGATGAGGATAACTGGGATTATATGGATATTACTTGGATTTTTTTCGATTTTACTGAGAGTTATGGATCTGAAGAACCCCCCATTCCGATGGTTTTCGGTCATCCAATCGGTTGGATACGAAGGGTAGTACTTAAAAATTGACTTTGCGCCATGGGAATTGATATACATTCACCAGCTAAGGAGATTTTTTGGTACCTAAGATTCACCATGAATATAGGAATTCTATGGAAAAGTCTGGAAAACATATGTTGATGATATGGATATGGAAAATGCGTAGGAATGTTGGAATTATGGTTATATGGGAATCTTTCAATTATTTGTTGATTGAATGTGATTGTATTATACTTTATTGTTATGGTGATTATTTGGGATTCTTTTCCAATATGGGAATCATATTGATCACAAAGGAATTGTATGTCCCATTATAATCATCATAATTCACCATGTGGAAAATATAGAAAAATGGTGATTATACGGGAATCTTTCAATGATCTGGTGATAAACCATGGAATTATTGTGGAATTATCATGGGGTTATAAATATATACTTGGATGATGGGGATTTTTTTGTGGGATTAGAATGGTGATCTGGTTGGTGGTTTGGAACAGTTTTTATTTTTCCATATATTGGGAATAATGATCCTAACTGACTTTCATATTTTTCAGGGGTTGAAACCACCAACCAGTGATTGATTGGAATTATTTCATGGATTCAAGTTAAAGGAAAACTGTTACAGGAAAGCATGCTTAGTCAATGGGTCACCTAGAAACAGCTCGGGGATTTCCTGCAAAACTTCGGAACCAATTCGGATGGATAGCTCGAAAAAGCTCGAAAAAGGTGACTTTCTGAAGTGTCAAAAGATGTCAAAATTTCCAAAGGCCCTTGGGGACGAAAGGATTAGTTTAGGCATCCTTTGGTTCAGAGGCAATTGCATCAATTTTGACCTCATCCCAGCCAGATGTGATGAAAAATGGGAACCCTTTAAGGCCATCATCTTTGATCACTGAAAACTTCATCACAGGTATCACCTTTGATTTTTAGGTATTTATAGGATTTTCTTATCCTATTCCTGCTGTTTTGATCCGTAAATCATCAATCACCTATAAAACATATAAATCATTAGGCTTATAAATCATTATCTTAATCACCCATTAATAATACCTATTCATATAATAATTTCGGGCCATCATTGTACTGATTAATAATCACCTTTTTTTTACCTATGACAATCACCTACTGTTGAACTCACAACGGATGCACTTCGGATCCGCAGGACACGGCCGAATATGGCCTGGGGATGGCCTTGGGCTCACAGCAGCGACGCGAACGATTGGTGGCCGACGTGCGCGAACTCTTGGAGGAGGTGCGCGGTGATGTTTTTTTCTATTTCTTGGGATAAAAAAACGGAAAAAAAACGATAGAAAAATGGTGATTTAAGCCTCAAGAACTGGTTTTTTCATATGTTTTAACTTTTAAGCATGAAAAATTAATGATTTTGTTGGCTGATATGATAAGCACACTTGTATCCATGTGGATCCAAGTGCCTTCCAGGGGAAGTACTTGGGGCATGATTTGGGGGGTCAAATACCTTCTCAGATTGTCTTTGGATCCATAGGGAATTAAATTGGTTAATATGCATATAATAAGATATAATAAGGGCCATTTATACAATGTGGTACCCCCTAGTTATGTGTATTTGTTTACAACCCCCATTGTCTAGTTCGATAAATCTACCATGACCCTAGTTGTGTTAGTTATGAGATGTTATGGTACCACCCGGTTGGTATATTTCATGGGAATATTAAGCAACACAATGGTGGTTGAAGGATGTTGAAGGGGAATATGTCATGGAAATGTGTGATTTACTGTACATAGGATATTTCATGCGTATTTCACCAATAGTGGATGTTACGATGTTAAACAGGGATTTAAGTTTTAACAGATCATTCTGGGGATACACTGGGAAATAGCCACTCCAACAAGATGAGAATGATTGGGTTTGAACATTGTTTTGATTTCAGACACACTAGTTGCAGCAATCATGATGGGAAGATCACAAGCAAGTTATAGAGGGGTAGAATGGTATAACTTGATGATTAATGGTGGATACTGGTTGGTGGTTTGGAACATTTTTTATTTTTCCATATATTGGGAATAACCATCACAACTGACTAATATTTTTCGGAGGGGTTGAAACCACCAACCAGATTAGGTTAGAACAAATTGGAGTGTCAAACGGGTAATGTCCAACCATACCAGTTCTTTTGCTGTGAACAGCAGGGTGCTGATCCGGCTTTTGCCTCGCCAGAGGTTGGTATTTCACATTCCATATAGGAGTAAGTACATTGATTTAATGGGTCATTGGTACAGGATGGGGCCCCCAGTTATAAGTTGGTTTATGAACCATTCTAATCCCCATTAACTATATATAGTTATATCTACCATATACCATAGTTAAGCCACTTACAAGGCAACTGAACGCGAACTCGACTGGGGGCCCCATGCCCCAAAAAAGCCCGCGATGCCTTAGTTTTGAGCCTCCTCAATGCACCCTGGTATATGTCGGCTTACTAAACCCAGTTGCTTGTCGTCCTGTTTGAATTATGACCTTCTGACTGTTGATCGAATCACAATACAGTTCGTTCTACGATCGTTTCATCCAATCTTTGTTCGTCATTCAAGTTATTTCAAAAAAAATGTCTGGTTTGTGGTTTGGAACATTTTTTCCATAATATATGGGATGTCAACCTTCCCATTGACTTTCATATTTTTCAGAGGGGTAGGTCAACCACCAACCAGCTATAAATGTTCATTACCATTCTAAATATAGTAATAATCACCATAAACCCTAGCTACTCTAGTTATAAACTGATCAACGCTGTTGTTCAAGTCTACCATTTCTGTTGTTAGTTCTTACCCCATCCATTCGTTGCCACGCTTCGCTCATCCCCACGGGGGAATTCAGGTGCAATCGGGTGCCGTGATCTCCGCTGAATTGCAAAGCCTTTTGGAGAGGCCTTCGCTGGCCGCGGCGGGCCGGGGAGAGAAACGCGCTGGTTCTTGGGGCTACCGGGTATGTGAGCAAAGGTTATAAAGCTGGGCCGCCCGAAATGAGTGAAAATTCTTTGTTGTTTTTTTTATTATATATATAAATTATATATATATATATCGTTCGATATAATTATATATCTATACAAAAGAAGAAAGAGAAGAGGGAAGAGAGAAGAGAGAAGAGAGAAGAGAGAAGAGAGAAGAGAGAAGAGAGAAGAGAGAGAGAGAGAAGAGAGAAGAGAGAAGAGAGAAGGAAGAGAGAGAGAGAAGAGAGAAGAGAAGAGAGAAGAGAGAGAGAGAAGAGAGAAGCAGAGAGAAGAGAGAAGGTAGAGAGAGAGGGAGAGAAGAGAAAGAGAAGAGAGAAGAGAGAAGAGAGAGAAGAGAGAAGAGAGAAGAGAGAAGAGAGAAGAGAGAAGCGAGGCGAGAGAGAGAGAGAGAGAGAGAGAGAGAAGAGAGAAGAGAGAAGAGAGAAGAGAGAAGAAGAGAAGAGAGAAGAGAGAAGAAGAGAGAAGAAGAGAGCAGAGAGAGAGAAGAAGAGAGAGGAGAGAAGAGAGAAGAGAGAAGAGAGAAGAGAAGAGAGAAGAAGAGAGAAGATAGAAGAGAGAAGAGAAGAGAGAGAAGAAGAGAGAAAGAGAAGAGAGAGAGAAGAGAGAAGAGAGAAGAGAGAAGAGAGAAGAGAGAAGAGAGAAGAGAGAAGAGAGAAGAGAGAAGAGAGAAGAGAGAAGAGAGAAGAGAGAAGAGAGGAGAGAGAGAAGAGAGAAGAGAGAAGAGAGGAGAGAGAAGAGAGAAGAGAGCAGAGAGCAGAGAGCAGAGAAGAGAGAGAGAGAGAGAGAAGAGAGAAGAGAGAAGAGAGAGAGAGAAGAGAGAAGAGAGAAGAGAGAAGAGAGAAGAGAAGAGAAGAGAAGAGAAGAGAGAAGAGAGAAGAGAGAAGAGAGAAGAGAGAAGAGAGAAGAGAGAAGAGAGAAGAGAGAAGAGAGAAGAGAGAAGAGAGAAGAGAGAAGAGAGAAGAGAGAAGAGAGAAGAGAGAAGAGAGAAGAGAGAAGAGAGAAGAGAGAGGAGAGAAGAGAAGAGAGAAGAGAGAAGAGAGAAGAGAGAAGAGAGAAGAGAGAAGAGAGAAGAGAGAAGAGAGAAGAGAGAAGAGAGAAGAGAGAAGAGAGACGAGAAGAGAGACGAGAGACGAGAGAAGAGAGAAGAGAGAAGAGAGAAGAGAGAAGAGAGAAGAGAGAAGAGAGAAGAGAGAAGAGAGAAGAGAGAAGAGAGAAGAGAGAAGAGAGAAGAGAGAAGAGAGAAGAGAGAAGAGAGAAGAGAGAAGAGAGAAGAGAGAAGAGAGGAGAGAGAGAGAGAGAGAGAGAGAGAGAGAGAGAGAGAGAGAGAAGAGAGAAGAGAGAAGAGAGAAGAGAGAAGAGAGAAGAGAGAAGAGAGAAGAGAGAAGAGAGAAGAGAGAAGAGAGAAGAGAGAAGAGAGAAGAGAGAAGAGAGAAGAGAAAGAGAGGAGAGAGAAGAGAGAAGAGAGAAGAGAGAGAGAGAGAAGAGAGAGAGAGAGAAGAGAGAAGAAGAAGAGAGAAGAAGAGAGAAGAAGAGAGAAGAGAGAAGAGAGAAGAGAGAAGAGAGAGAAGAGAGAGAGAGAGAAGAGAGAGAAGAGAAGAGAACATATATATAACATATAATATATAATATATATAATATATAATATATAATATATAATATATAATATATAATATATAATATATAATAACATATAATATATATATATATAATATATAATATATAATATATAATATATAACATATAATATATAATATATAATATATAATATACCATAAACCCAAGCCTTAATGCGGTTCTGTTCACCAACTTAGCCATATTGACAGCCTCGCTAGGTGGATGGAAGTGGTCGAGGATGCTGAGAAGTGCACTGTGCCTGGGCTGGCGATGGGGCGAAATCCCCTGGGGGGATCCCCCAACTAGGTGGATTGTGCTAGTAGTCATGGCACTGCCCAAGAAATTTACCCTCTGGTAATTTAACATAGCTATTGAAAATGGCCATTTGTAGTGGATTTTCCCATTAAAAATTGTGATTTTCCATAGTTATGTTAGTTTACCAAAGGGTAGACCCTCCAAGAACCCATGAACACTAGCATTTCACCTCATATTTTGTTCGTATCACCTCATAAAAAAAAGTACAAAGATAGCCATGTTTTGAGGTACTTGGAGGGTCTAGGCAGTTTCATAAGGAACATGGGGAGATAAGAATAATCTTGGGGTACCCTATTTTCAGACAAACGCGTATTAGCTGGAAGTTCCAGTTCGATCTTCATATGACGACTTGGCGGTTCTTCCAAAACACTAAACATAGGATTTACTCTCCGGTATTATTCAGAGTTGGCAATGGAACTTTCACCCATTTATAGATGATTTTCCTATCCAACCCTCCATTTCTACCGAATTTTCATCACTATTTCCTCCCATTTCATCTGGGTAAATCATAACGACCTCACTGTTCTCCCTCACTGGAATGACAGTTATATATAGTTATTATAAGGGAAAACTCTCCAAAAAACCTTATTTCAGGTGAATGAATTGTAATAACTTCCCCAGATTCCATGGTGGCCCTGAGGTGTTGCAAGGTCCGCTGAAGGCCGCTTTGGCCAACGAAACCGAAAGCTCGGAGTCCCCTGCTTCGTTGAGTGCTGTGAAACGAGCAGAGGACCCAGTGCGTGCAGTTGGGGTAATTAGAAGTGATTGTTATATCCCCTTACATAGCGCTGAAAACTAGATAATATTATATAATTTAGTTTAATATAATATAATATATAATATAATTTGATTTAATAAAATGAAATAAACTATAATATAACATGATATAATATAATTTAATAAAATAAAATAAACTATAATATAACATAATATAATTTAATAAAATAAAAAAAACTATAATATAACATAATATAATTTAATAAAATATAACAAACTATAATATAATATAATATAATATAATTTAACAAAATAAAATAAACTATAATATAACATAATATAATATAATTTAACAAAATGAAATATATATATATAATATAACATATTTTTTAAATAAAATAAAATAAACTATAATATAATATAATTTAATATAATATAATATGATATTATATATGATATGACATGATATAATATGATATTATATAATTTAATAATAATATATAATATAATATAACGCAATATGAAAAATGTAAAATCATATAATATGATAATATAATATAATACAATGTAATATATTATTCTTAATATATAATATAATACAATATAATATATTATTCTTAATATGATATAATATAATGCAAAATAATATTCTTAATATAATATAATATAATATTCTTAATATAATATAATATAATATTCTTAATATAATATAATATAATATGATATGATATGATATGATATATTATATTATATCATAATATGATATGATATATTTTATTATTTTATATTTTATATAATAACAATTATTGTTTTTCATACATATACAGATATTATATAATATTATGTTATACAATATATACACAAATATAAATAATATTATAGAGTATACATATATTATTGTTTTATTATATATATATTATATATATACTGTATATATATATTATACGGTAGCTACCTCCAATAAATTTGGTACCATGTTTTACCGTTGGGTTATAAATCACCTGCCAACCCGTGCCAATTTGCATGTTGCTTGATTTGAACATATTTTTTGCCATTCGAAACAACTGACTAAAATAAAACAGATTTTCGCTTGAATAACCATTCATTTCCCTCCTACATGGATGTGTCTGAAAATTGCTACAATGTGGAGCCCCCCAGTTATAAGTTGGTTTATAAGCCGCAGTAACTATAGTTATAAATACCACAAACCATAGTTGTTGGAATTATAAACCAACTTAGCTATCTTGGGGGCCTCACATTGTAGTCATAGTCATACTGACAAATTAGCATTTCATAGAGACGATGAACCCTGAGATTCGGTATCCTCTTTTCAGACAAAGCCTGGAAAATATCCATGACCATAAGCACAAGAATTCCCATATAGAAAATATCCATAAGCCATAATTTGTCGTGGTTTCTATTGTGCGATATATGGTTAGTAGATGTTAGTAGAGTCATTTGATTCGCAGTCACACAATACAACTGGATATAACTATCTATCTATAACTGGCTACATTTGGATATAAACTGGATATAGCCATATGCTTAGTAAAATCATGTACAACACATTGTAACACATATATGTCCACTGATTAAACACATACACATATATATATATATACATATCCAGCTTGTTATCGTATTTTTACCAAACTGGATGTTAATGAAATCACAACAGAACCTCTGAATATGTGTCATTTCACCACATGTTTTATTTTATTCCACAAAGATAATCAGAAGCTCTGCTGATACCCTCTGGTAAACGTTTACAGTTTGCGAACTGGAAAATCACCATCTTTAAGTTCGGTAAATCGGTAAATCAACTATTTTAATGGGCCATGGCTTCAATAGCAAACTGTTAGTCACTGTTAGTCATTACCACAAGGTGGTGCCCCCAGTTGTCAAATTGGTCATAATCCCATGAATACTAGTTCGATATATCACCAACAAAAACCATAGTGAAATTGCATCCCAACTATAAAATACCTATAAATTTCCCATTATATCCCCTATAAATCCCCATAAATCCCCATTATATCCCCTATAAATCCCGATAAATCACCATAAATCCCTATAAATCCCCATTATATACCCTATAAATCCCATAAATCCCTATAGATCCCGATAAATCTCTATAAATCCCACTGTTCGTCATCTTGAGGGTGGCCCGCGGCCCGCCAGGATCTTCTGGTGGCGCCCTCCCATTGGATCATCGGCGGCGATGGCTGGGCCTATGACATCGGTTTTGGCGGTTTGGATCACGTCTTGGCCACAGGCGCGATTTCGCGTGGTTTTCAACCGGCAAAGATGCCAGGCATTCTGGGATGTTTTTTGAGTGAACCATTTGAATGATGATGAATGATGATTTTGTTGTACAAGCCAAAGTTACAGAATATCATGGAGTCTAGAGTCTAGAGTTATAGAAATCCATTTTTTTCTAGTGGTTGAATAAGGGTTTTTATAATTGTTTTCGTATTCTAAACAGACTTGGTTTGGTCTGTTATGGTAACCATTGTTTGTTGAGATTGCTGCAGGTTAATGGAAAAATATGTAAAATAGATGGAGAACAATGTTTAGTGTATGTATGTTTATGTGTTCTGATTGTATTTCATGTTAATTCAGGAAGGAACACATCTCCTTCAATTTGGACGTGTTTTTATGGGCTTTACATTGCGTACTTGTGACGAAGATTTGTATGCAAGATGATGGCCACCCACTTTGCAACTCCAAAAGGCACAGTGAAATTTCACCATGCTGAGCCAACTCTCTGTCTAAACGTCCTATCTGAATATTAAACATGTTCAATTTATCTTATCTTGGGATGATTGTCATAGAAAATTGTGGTAAACCCAATAAGATCGTTCACCTCCAATGACTCCAACGCATAGTGTAGAATTACACCACCCAATTCCGGACTATGTTCATATATCTCCTCTTAGAGTAGTACCACCTCTTCTCAAAAACCAGCCTAAATTCTTCATTTACCACAATATATATATATATATAGAATATTCTACAATGTGGCCCCCAGTGATGTGAATGTTGGTTTAGATGCGCCCCAGTAACTATAGTTAAGTTATAAATACCCTAAACCATAGTGACATTGGAATTATAAACGCACCATAAACCATAGTTGTAGGAGTTATAAATACCATAAACAATAGTTGTAGGATAAAATACGTCTCTTTTTCAGGGTCTAGAAAGATAACTCAGCCATAAGTTGGTTTATATCTCAGTAACTATAGTTATAAATACCATAAACCATAGTGAAATTGGAGTTGTTTGCACCAACTCAGCCATCTAACAGCGCCCATTAGCGCCTTGCGCAGGTCAGAATGTGAATGTCCTGGTCTTGGACACCGAAGGCTACAGCAACACGGGGGCGCAGAATTCCAAAGCCACTCCCAAGGAGACCGGCGTTTTTCGAATGGGATGGGCGATGGGATGTGAACTTTACAACGGTTTTTGTTTGTGGTTAATATTATATGGTTAATATATATGGTTAATATTAATGCAAAAAGTACTTCGATGAATGATGAATCCAGTTTTCAAGCAGTTTTTTTTCGCACTTTTATATAATGTTTGATGTGAAATGTTGTGATCAACGGGGTGCTCATTCCAAAAAGATATGGGGTGACAAAAACCTGACGAACGTAACTGGTCGTAACTGGTCGTAACGGGTGAAGACGTCGATGGGATTTGGCCGGAAATTTCACCAACAGAATGGGATATGATTCATGGATACAATGTGAGGCCCCCAAGATATAAGTTGGTTTAGATTCGCCCCAGTAACTAGTTCGTTATAAATACCATAAACCATAGTGACATTGGAGTTATAAACCAACTTAGCTATCTTGGGAGCCTCATATTGTATGAACCCAATGAAACTGACAGGTGAAGACACGGTTGGTCGAACATGTTGGTGATCTGAAAGATGGAGATTTGATCTAAGAATCCTAGACCTAAGCAACGAAATACCAGTATGGGATATGATGAGTACATAAGCAATGAAACTAAAGGTGTGGCAAAAGACCAAGATTGTGGCGTCAGAAACCTAAACAAGGCGGGTTTGGAAATGGATATTTGGAAAATGGTTCTCTGGAAGTGTTCTTGTTGTTTGTAGCCAGTGTTGTGTCTAGTCCAAGGTAGATGTCAGATGAGAATGAGTCGTTTCTGCACATGTCCTCAGGTAAGACCAGGTAAGAGTGAGAAAGTACTGTAGATGTGGGGATTTAGGGGCATGAACATGCATGTTCCAAGTGTTGTGTTTGTCAGGGAAACAGCCATGCGGCCATGTGTAGATCACAGGATGGTCCCATGTCACAGCTCTGCCATGT
The DNA here is from genome assembly GCA_947184155.2 of Cladocopium goreaui. Classification (NCBI taxonomy): domain Eukaryota; class Dinophyceae; order Suessiales; family Symbiodiniaceae; genus Cladocopium; species Cladocopium goreaui. Next base: position 300,793 of record CAMXCT020001702.1, on the reverse strand, counting down.
CTGCCATGGCACATCCGAATTCTGCAGGGCGCAACTATGAAGATGTCTGCTGGCGGAAACAAGGCAAAGAAGAAGGACTTGGGAGCTATTGTTCCTGGTCGGCAGACGTTTGATTGATTGCAGAATCTCTAGGGTGATGGGGCCCCCCAGTTATGTGAATGTTGGTTTATAAACCATTATAACCCCCATTAATTATAGTATACTATAGTTATTAACTATCGTTATATCACTTATATCTACCATAAACCATCGTTTTTTCAGCCACAAATCTACGGAGTAAGCGATTTTTTTCGACTTTTTGGGCACCGGCACCTTTTTTGGGTGATGGACTGGAGAGGATTCACCATCCGAATCGATCCCGGGACAGGATGGTTTAGCCGTGGACTGTCGAAGATACCTTGGTGTATCAGAGGATGGTTTGTAATAGAAAATCCCAAACATACCCTCTGGTAATGACTAACGTAGCTATTGAACATGGCCAAAGAAATAGTGGATTTACCCAGCTAGAAAATGGTGGTTTTCCATAGTTACGTTAGTTTACCAGAGGGTAAATGGATGATTGATCAAGGTGGATTGAAGCTATTCATAGATGATCTGGATTGTCAGTGAGACCATCTATGATTGAAGACATGGGAGTTTCCATAGTCATGGGGGTACCCCAATAGCTGGATGGTTTATAGAAAATCCCAAACATAAATGGCTGATAACTGCGGGTACTCCCATCACAAAACGGAAAGCTCCTTGGGAATATCATCTAATGAATATCTGGTTGGTGGTTTGGAACATGAATGGATTATGACTTTCCATTCAGTTGGGAATGTCATCATCCCAACTGACGAACTCCATGATTTTTCAGAGGGGTAGGTATACCACCAACCAGCCCAGCTATTGTTCCCTTAACATTCATCATCCAGAAATTATGTGCAGATTTGTTTTTTCACCATCGTATTGTAAAAGCCCTGTTTTTTGCTGGATGTCCAGATGACTCAAGTCCTGCTTTTTCTCTAGTTTCTGTTGGTTAAGATGAAGAACTCAACGTTAACTTACCCTCTGGTAAACTAACATAGCTAATGATTGGAAGTGGCCATTTAGTTCGTTGATTTACCCAGCTAAAACATGGTGGAACTTTCCAGTTCTCGACTATCTGAGGCGATATTATCCCCTATAAATTCCTATCAATCCCCATGGTATCCCTATAAATCACCATAAATCCCCTATAAACCCCCTATGAATTTGGGTATCCCCATGGATTTCCAGTCACTATCTAAGGCGATGATGCACGAGAATGCTTATGTGGCATCAGTCTCACTGTCTGCCGATGTCAACCAGACGGTGAAGGACCGCGAAACGGCGAAACTGGCGATGTTTGGCCCAGAATTACTGATGGCTATAGGTAAACAGTGTCTGGTTGGTGGTTTGGAACATGAATTTTATTTTCCATAATATATGGGATAATCCTTCCCATTGACTATATAATATTTTTCAAGATGGTTAAAACCCACCAACCAGATAAAGCCTCCAGGTAGACATCAAAATTCTTTGTGTTTGTTTTTTTCTCCCTGATGGTTTTAGTAATATTTTACTATGGGGGAAAACGCTATTATAAGGTAGTTATTACATAGTCTTACAGTATTTAGTGTAATATTAGTTGTACTATTACTTCGAGTCATTTTTTCATGACATACTGACTGGATAAACCAACTTCATGGTTATGAGTAGATTGGACTTTTTATTTCGGGACCCCTCACCAATAACTGATGTGAATAAGCAGTCATAATCCCACAATTCATGGAACATCTCTGGGTCTTGACCCATGCTTTCCCCATGTACACCCGGGGTTTGACTCAGAAATTCTTGGGGATACTGATTTAACCAACACTATGTGATATGTGTACACACCTGTATAAATAACCTTTTAGTAAACAATGATTTACTATAGATATGATGGTTTTTACGTGGATATCTTCAGCTAAGTATTTTATTTTCTGTCGGAGGGTAGATCTACGTGGTGTGTTGCTCCCCCTTCTATGATGTTATTCACATCAGTTCATCATTCATATGATTGTGTGATTAATAAAATCTCCATAATAACTGGGGAACACATCCCTAGATCATCAGAAATCCCAGTGATGTTGCTGGTTTTCCTCTCCCGAAAATTTAGGGATGCATGTATTTTATGTATCTGTTTATGTATCATCATTCAAACATCATGAAAAGATACTTCCAGTTTGATTACAGCCGAATGGCCCAAGTTTTCTACCAGTTCTGTTTGTGCTAAGTCAGCCCATCAAAATGCTTGGTTTATGTACTGTTCATCCCATAGAAATCACCAGTTATTTCACTATTAGCCATGGCCATAACTATGGTGATTAATGGTGATCAAGAATGGTTAATGATTGTTAATAGTGGCTAATAGACTAATAGATTTTATTAGTGATTAATGATTTCCACTTTCAATGCAAAGTGCCCCAGTGAGTGGAATTCCCCATATTGATTTCTAGCGTTTCTACGGCCATTCGCCATCATTAATCACATGTGTTAGCCACTATTAACCACTATTAACCACTATTAACCATTATTAACCATTGTTAACCACTATTAACCACTATTAACCATTATTAACCACGATTGATCACCATTTCATCATTCTTGATCACTATAGAAATTGGTGTCGACAGCCAGTTTACTCAGCAGTCCATGCTTCAGGCCTTCAAGGAAGCGGAGCAATATCCAGGTTGGGTGACGGACAGCGTTGGAGTTTTTTGTGTCCAAAAAAAAAGGTGCTTTCCATGCCGGGCTACCCCAAGCTGGCTTAGGATGGTTGATTTCATGGAAAATCCTATGAAAATAGATGACTGGTTGGTGGTTTGGAACATTTTTTATTTTTCCATATATTGGGAATAACCATCCCAACTGACTAATATTTTTCGGAGGGGTTGAAACCACCAACCAGATGATTTGGGGGTACGCCCATTTCAGGAAACCCCCAGAGATGGGATATGGATGGATATGGATGGATAGGGTCTAACTGATGAGGGAAGGAGCTTTCAGTTGATGGATATGGAACTTTTCAGAATATCCCGTTGACTTCCAGTTGATGGACTTTTCTTGAAAGCGAGAAGAACATATCGATGAAAATTCATGAAAATTACACAAGCCAAAGACACCATGCATGGTTGAATACCGACAGCAAGAATTGTGAAGATGGTACCCCTTGGTATGTGTATCCCAGTTCTGTGAGGGGTGTCTCAAGTGTTCATCATCTTCATGATCATGAACAAGATCATGCACAAGATAATGCACAACATCATCAAGAAGATCATGAAGAAGATCCTGAACAAAATCATGCTGAACATGCTGGTCATGCTGGTCCTGCTGATCATGCTAATCATCATCACCATCACCATCACCATCCTCACCCGTTGTATCTTTATGTGATGACAATGACAATGATAATCATTATAATCATTAAAATATCAAACGACACATTAATTATGAATGACAATCCCTACAGTATCTATTTATAGGAGGCAGGTAATAAGTCAAAAAAAAATCAGACCAGCACAGACTTTTTGTTCATCGTCACATCAGTCTTCCAAATTTAGGGTTCACGTCTTACATTTGTGGCTTGTCTGAAAAATTGCTACTTCGCATTTTGATGACTGATCATTATGTTCACCATTATCTCCAAGTATCCAGTTGGAGGCACGATTACACCATGTTCTTAGACAAACACACACACACACACATCTATATATATATTCTGATTGGTGGTTTGGAACATGAATTTTATGACTTTCCATATATTGGGAATAACAATCCCAACTGACTTTCTTTTTTTCAGAGGGGTAGGTATACCACCAACCAGATATGTATTTGTGTGTCTGAAAATGGTAGATTGACCCCAAATGACCAATCTCTTAGGAAAACTGATCATGAATCGATAGATTATGTTGGGTCTTCCCAACGTTTTCAGACAGACCAACTGTACAAGATTGTATATATAAGTATCTTCCCATTTTCCCAACTCATTAACCATATGTTTCCATTTTCCCAATGTGTACATATTATAGATATATAATGATATAGAACCATCCTGGAATAGATATTATATGGACATGTCAAAAACAAACTCACTAAAATGCGAATATCTTCAACAAAATCCATCTTCTATCATATTCTATCTACTTCAGGATGGTTCTATATGTTTCTATACGTCTTTATACTAATCGTACCTATTTGATCCTATTTGTAATATAAATACTCTCATATTATACATATATATAATTAGAAATATACATATAATTTGTATCTATATTTATAAACTATATATATTATATATACAATGTGAGGCCCCCCAGTTGTAAGTTGGTTTATAAGCCCCAGTAACTATAGTTATAAATACCATAAACCATAGTTATTGGACATTGTATATATATATATTTCCTGATAGGATATTTCAGTCCTTTCAGTCATTTCGGCAGCGGCCCAACGTCGTTTTAGGTCCATCCATCATCATCGCCTATGCCACCTGCGTGGATTGGGGGCACCGCGCCGGGGACAAGGCCATGGTGCAGCAACAGGTGCCGAAAATAGGACGGTCGAGGTCAAAATCTTCAGGGAAGTTTTCATGGTGATTTTATGGTGATTTTATGGTGGTTTAATGGTGGTTTAATGGTGATTCAATGATGATTTAATGGTGATTTAATGATGATTTCATGTTGATTTAATGGTGATTTAATGTGATTTCATGGTGATTTAATGTGATTTATTGGTCATTGAATGGTGAGTTAAAGGGATTTTATGGCTTTGAAATGGGATTTCATGGTGATTTTCCATGGCGTTCAAATGCTTTCAATGGAATATCCTCCGGTCATCAAACGTGGAACGTCCCAATTGAAGTTCGATGATTTCCCCCCCGAAGCTCCATGTTTGTTCGGAAATTGTGGCCTGATGCGACAGAAATTCACCAGGCGGAGCTGATGATCTTCCAAGTGGATGTGGGGCAAAATGGAAGACCATCAATGGGACCACAGATGGAAATGTCTAGTTTAGTATTAACCATCCAATTATTGGGGTACCTAATTTTGAATGATCCTCCAAGTATAGCCAATATGATCCACCCTCTGGTAAATTAACAGTTGGACCCTGAAAATAGCCTAGTTTTAATGGAAACGAATCTTCTAACCCCGATGACTGCCAGGGTCGTCATGTTAATTTACCAAAGGGCAATATGTTTTGGATCAGTGGATTTGGCAATTTGGGTAGCAGTTTTTCGTGTCGAAACCTCCCAACATCCAGCAGTTGCAGGTCATGTTCCTGTCAAAGGATTGGGATTCTGCACTTTTTAGCGCTGATTTCCCCTTTAAAATCATGGATATTGTTCGGGATTGTGCATTGACATGTCATGGGATTAACAGATGGCACCCGAATCGGGGAGTCGTTGTTCTTTTTGGATGGATAGTCAATGATACTATGTCAAAACGATCCAAGGTGTGCTGATTCTTTGGGTGCTTTGGAACTCGAAACTGTCAACTGGTTGTGGCTAGCAACAATAGATTTCTATAGTTCATGATACACGGACAATACATATATATATGTTCATTATTTGTATATATATATACATTATATATATACACATAGATTCTACTCCATGTGTCCTATTCTTCCTCCTGCATAAGTCTTGGATGTAAAAGTTGGATGACTTGAGTCCAAGACCGCTCTGTGCGCCTGCTCACAGAGGTCATAGAGGCCATAGATCATAGATCTTCGCGATGGTAACTCTCAGGATCTCTTGAAAAATCACACGTGATCGAGATGTGAACCTAGAAATTTACCCGGCCTGGTAAACGTTTACATAGCGAACTGGAAAGATCCACCATTTTTAATGGGAAAATCTACTATTTCGACTGGGTCATTTTCAATAGCTATGTTAGTCATTACCAGAGGGTATAGCAAAAGTCACCAGCGCAATGCTCAGCCTTTGTTTCAGATCGCACGGCATTTCGCCATGGCCATGGCGGGTGCATTGCTGGACTGGGAGAACTTGAGATCGCGCGGAGTGCAACCGAGCTTTAGTCTTCCATCAAGTCATCATGGCGTCCGATGGAATGTGCCTCGGCAAAAAATTGTTTCGGGAATCATGGACTGGGCGACCACGTATGACCACGGGGGTATTAATATAGACCCACTGCTCTATATATACGTACATTATGGATTCATGGCCAACAAGATTGGCTTTGATCGGATTGGTTGATAGAATTGCTAATTGTGCTTTGGAACATGAATTTTATGACTTTCCATAGATTGGGAAGAATAATCCCAACTGACTAATATGTTTCAGAGGGGTTGAAACCACCAACCAGAATTGTTTTTTCAATTATTTTAAGATTTTGAAGCATCCAAAGATGCAGTTTTTCACGGACTGGGCCACCGGCTTCTTCAGCCTACGTAGGCGACAACGTCTTCACGTGGATATTATATATATATATGTATATACGTACATTATGTATATACATATATATATATATACGTATCTATATCATATGTATATAGTGTGTATATATATATATACAATACATATAGAGCATATATACAATGTATGTATTTATATAAAGTATACATATAATGTATACATATAATGTGTGTATATATAATGTGTATATATATATAATGTGTATATATATAATGTATGTATATATTATGTATGTATATAATAGCATATATAATGTATATTTATTATATATGATATCAGTTAACATATAATATAATATAATACAATATAACATAATATAATATAATATAGTATAATATAATACAATATAACATGATATAATATAATATAATATAAATACATATCCATATAATGTATGTGTTTATATATAATGTGTATATATAATGTATGTATATATATAATGTATATAATATATATGTTGTAATGTATATATATATACAATGTGTATATAAATGAGTAGATAATATATATATAGTATATATATATATATATATTGTATATATATATATCATATACAATGTGTATATACTCCCTCCGTATGTATATATATATAATGTAGATATTGCCGTATATATTAAACGTGTATATATATATATAGTGTATATATACAATGTATATATAATGTGCATATATATATAATGTACATATATATATATATATTAAACATATATATATATATACACACTGTATATCTGAAACCTCTCTCATCAACTGACATAATATTTTGGGAAATCCTCATGTTTTTGGGGAACAAAACAAGACTTTTGGGCTCTCAGGTCGCCTCGAAAAAAATTCAGGAAGTCTGTGCCAGGCATCCACAGAAGGACGGGAAGAAAAGTGGTTTGGTCGCGTAGCCGTCGCGAGATCCGTTGCGTAGCGTAGCTCGCCAAATCCCAACAGAAATGCTTCAAGCAACAACGGGTTTAGGTGGTTTGGAACATGATTTTTATTGTTCTATGGTTTTTATATGCTTTATCTGGTTGATATAATATGGTTTATTATTTCCATATATTGGGAATGTCATCATCCCAACTGGCGTTCACTCCATGATTTTTCAGAGGGGTAGGTTCAAACCACCAACCAGGGTGCAACGGGATACACACCATTAAAGTCGATGGACGATTTTCGAGGCAATGTTTGATTTCCGGGTAGCCATGATGTGGTTGATGTTTGTTGAAATTCCCAACATCTTTCAACATCTCTCAACATCTGTCAACTATGACTTGGATGAATTGGTTGATCTCAGATGAGATCATTGCGAGTGTCTGTGGTTCTCAAGATGTGAAGCTTCACAGTTGCAGATGACTGGAAAGTTGGCTCTACCTATCGATAAACAGTCCCGAATTAATCGGCAAAATACCCATTTTGTGTCGGTACTTGGAGGGTCTAGCTATCTCTAGCTTGAAAGTTCTGGATGAATCTTTCCTGCACAGGAATATCGGCAGTTGTGCGACCGAGAAGCTGTGTTGTTTCCTTTGATGTTGAACCACCCCGAGCAAAAGCAGCTAGATCATCAAGTGTTGCCCGGCAGATGATTGTTTTCCGTGTCCAACTCTCGGTTCTGAAAGGCTCAAGTTTCAGTGATGTTTTACCTTCCATTGATTTAACATGATTTAACAGCTTGCTATTTCTTCGATGGACGATTTATACATGATTTACCTATAAATCCCCATTAAATCCCCTTATAAATCCCCATTAACATATATTAACCATATTTGACAATGGTGATTTTCCACTTTGCTGGTGAACATGGTGAACGACTCCGCTACGTTGGGATGTCCGAACGTGGCTGGAAGAGCTATAAAAAGAGCTTGTTCTTGGGGATTTTCATATGTTTTTCCATATTTTTTTACACCCAAAAGAGTGGCTGGAAAGTGTCCCACCAGATATCACCAGATGGTTAGTTGTGGGGAATATCACTCCAATATCCAATAACTATGATTTGTGGAGGATATAGCGGAAGATATAGCTACAGTTAGCCTCCGGTACTCAAACTCCGCCATTTACTAGATGGAGTTGACATTCAAACCACAGTAAAACCAAGATGTTGGCCACGTTTGATTACAGGAGGGTTTTGGGCTTTGCAAATTTGTTTGACCCTTTTTGCCCATAGTGCTTTAAAAAACATGTTTGTTATTTTATGTTTGCTGGTTTGTTGCTGCAAAAATCCTTATTGTTCATGTTTGAACTGACAAATCTATTCTTGCATTGATCAACCAACTCAGCTTTTATTTTGCTGCCCCAAGATTGGTAGGTTGGTTTGTAGCCTCTAGCTAGCTGGGCTTGTGGTGGATAGACCTTCTGTTGGATCGGGGTATATAAACAAGGTAACGCCGCCCGTCATGGCGCGGAACGTTTTCACTTTGGTCTTCGGTCATCACTTATGTGTAATCATGAACATCATGATCAGGCCAACTCACGTCTTCTTTCTCTGTGGTCTGTGCTGCTGGTCAAACAAGTTCTTTCAAGTGTTCCATAACTTGTTCTGTGCAAGTACAAGAGAAGGTCTTGTAGCGTAGTGCAAGTTGCTGTGCAAGTCAATGAAGACGTCGATAAAGAACGTTATTGAGCCCCCCCAACCCAACATTAAAAAAAAAAAAACAATTAAGAACCCTGCGTCGTTATTGGCGGCTGGATAGCATTTTTCTAACCTTCAGCCTGGGTGTTCTTTGCTACTGAATTCTCCATGTTTTCAATCCGTCATTTGCTCTTCAAATCCCTATGTTCACCATTCCGATAGGATCCATGTATGCTATATATGGTAACATTTATCATCCATATACCCCAAATGTTAGCATATATACCATACATGGATCCTATGGGATTTTTGCTACTTCAATTACCATTAAATCACTATTCTTCGATATTTCTGTAGCGCTCACGTGTCAAATCGCAAGGTTTCGTGTTCACTTGGAAAAATCCCACAGCGGGGTCAACAAGAAAGTACCTCGGCTCTTTGAAAAAAAGGCTGTGATATGGTGGTTTCCTGAAATCTAGGTCAATCTTAGATGGGTAGAAACTAATCCTGACTAGTCATTTGGCATCAATTAGATTATCTACGTTTACAAGCTAAGAATTTATCATGTCTTGCGTATCTTGGCCATGAAATAGGGGTTTCGTCTAGTTATCATCCAGCTATTAGATGGGGATTTTCCATGTAAACCTACCAGCTATTTGGATAGCCCCATTAAAATGGAAAATTTTGGGAAGATGGCAAGATGTCAATGTCGCGTATGTTTTCGATAAAACTGGGGGTCAAAATAGACTCCGGGGACCACAGATTATATATACAATGTGAGGCCCCTGTTCGCAGCTAAGTTGGTTTATAAGTCCAATGTCACTATGGTTTATGGTATTTATAACGAACTAGTTCCTGGGGCTTATAAGCCAACTTATAACTGGGGGGACCTCACATTGTAGGTTATTTTTTAGTGTTAACCATTATTAACGTTCCATTTTCAGGGGCAAAATTTTGACCCCCAAGGTGCTGCTCAATGTTCATCCGATTTTCATATGGTATTGATTGGTATTGATGCATAGCCATAAATGAAAAGTAGGAGTTGGTTCAGAACCCCCCTTTGACCGTAATCTTAATATAATCTGTAAACTAGATAGATATATCTAGAATAAACCCTAGCTATTGGAGTTATAAACCAACTTTGATTGATTCGATCAGCAAATAAGAATAGATATGCTATGTTTATGGGGTTTAACCATCGATATCAGATGGATTTTTAGGGAATTGTAAGCAAAGACTTTTTTTGTTGGCTGACCAAATGTAGGATGAGTTGATCAACAATGAAAAGAGGGTAGGTATAAGAGGGGTCCTTTAATTTCCTCAGTTTGGCGGCTTAGACGGTGCTTGAAATTGCGAAATATATATGATCTGGCTGGCGGCTTCAAATCTTCCAGGGATAGCTTCCGATCGAACATGGTGACATAATCACTAAAGAAGTTGGTTTGAACAGTGAACATGTTCCACAAGAAATCTCTGAACACAAACCACATGGTAAACTAACACAGCTATTGAAAATGGCCGTTTATAGTGGATTTACCGATTAAACATGGTGATTTTCCATAATTATGTTACTTTACCAGAGGGTTCTCGTTCAAACTATAAACGGAAATCTCTGAGTTGTGAACGATGATCACTTAGAATTCATTGACTCAGGAGTCAATCGACTTCATCGAAGACGGGGCGTTCCGAGAACGAACATCCAGTGATATAATGAGTAGATAGTACTTTTTGTGAGGCCCCCGTTCGATAGCTAAGAAGTAGCTAAGTTTGGTGCAAATAACTCCAATGTCACAAAATGGTTTATGGTATTTATAATGAACTAGTTACTGGGGCGAATCTAAACCAACGTATGTAACAATAGACATGACATTTATCGCTTTTGTAGTAGATATGATCATCTGTCATTATCTTCCATATTGGTATTACAACGATCGTACATCACCTTTAGTATGTTATTTTTCGTATCATGTGTAATTAATCATGTTACTAGATCTTTACCAGTGTGTCATTTATTTTTGTATTGTCATGTGTCTGTAGTATTACAATCATCATATTACACTTATATACACTTACCATGTAGTTTGTCACGGTTAGTTGTTGAAAGATGTTAAAAAGTTTGTTTATATTTGTAAAAATGTATAATTCAACCTATCAAATATAAATATATATATATAGTTTAGTATACCATAAATTGTAGAGATCATCATTATAACAGTATATCTACGTCGAAAAACATAGATGCCATAAATTGTCATACCATTCTTTGTATTGTCAGAGTGTATCATAGTATACATAAATTGTAGATATTGTATAAGTATAATTATTATATCTATTTCTTTTTGAATTTGGTGTGATTTACTGGTATTGTTTTCTCTATATCTACTTTAAATTGATTGTTAATTCATTATGACCGGCATTGGTATATTACCATTATCTACAGTTTTGGCCCTTTAATAAGTTATAAGTACTAAGTCACCCCATTTATGGTTTATGTATAATCCCATAGAAATAACCAGTTATAACGGCCATAGCTCTAAGTGGTTGAACTTTTCGTTGCTGGATCTGTTCTAAACCTTGGTCCTGTTCGAAGCTCAGGCGTCGGATCGTTCGCAGATGGCGGAGGTTCTCACGTGGAGAGCTTCGAACTCGGGGGAGGTGCAGCTCCGGAAAGGTCAATGCGAAGCGCAGGCCCAGCATTGGATGTTTGAATGGTCGGTACACGGTGCTTTAAAGGTGATTTAAAGGTGATTTCGGGGTGATTCAATGGTGATTTACTGGGATTTAATTGTCATTTAATGGTGGTTTAATCGGTTTTGATGAGATTTACTGGTGATTGAATGGGATTTACATTCATGGGATTTCATGGGATTTACCATCTGGTAAAGTAATTAACAGTTTGCTATAAAATGGCCGATTTAGTTCGTTGATTTACCGAACTTGAAATGGTGATGTTCCATACAAAACTGTAAGTGTACTGGAGGGTAAATCCTTTCTGAATCGGGCTTCATAAAGCAGCAGTTGGGTAGCTTTGGGGTGGGTGCCTTTAAACTTCCATGATATGGAAGGTGCAGCTGCACCACTTGCAATTTCAGCGAACTGTTGGACATCTGGAGACATCTAGGTGGATTTATGGAAAACGGTTGCCATCAGCTTGATGTTCTTTGAAGCAACTGTAAAGTTTGTGAACATTTGAGGAAAGGAGACATACTGAACGCTGTCTATCGAGCTATCAGACGGAAATGGGCATACGTTCTTTATACAACAATAAACATAGTAGCCACATGCAGCCCACAAAATCGAGTAAAATAATGCTTTCAGGTCTTTTGGCGCCTCTTTTCATCGTAGACATTTTCCCAGTACACCATTATATCCCATAGAACCTCATTATAACCCTATCTCTAGCCACACGCATGTCTATAAAGTGGTGGTATAATGAAAATATAAACATCCTTATACCATAATTTATCATCATTTTGTTACACACATCCATTAATTCCTGTTATTTCTCTAGAATAAACTGGTAATATGAGGGTTTCTTAAAATGGAGGATCCCCGACACTGTGGTACTGTCAATACTAATTCATGTTCTAATGACTTGGATTATTTTGGGTACCCCCATGATTTAGGAAATCTCCGTATATAATATACATACGCCATATTATACACCATATATATAATACATGGCATTATGATATAATTAAATAATATATATATGTATATATATATTATAATAATACATAATATTATATGATATAGTATACTATGATATAATATGATATAGTACAAATATAATATAGTACAAATATAATATAGTACAAATATAATATAGTATGAATATAATATAGTATAAATATAATATAGTATACATATATCATAATTAATATTCTAATACAATGTATATGTTATAATGTATATGTGATTTTTTCCTCGACATCCGCCACTGGTGGCAGGTGGATACTTCCACAGCATGGCGCAACTTGGTGAAGGTCGTGGAACTGACACCGAAAGCACCACCTTCGAATGCGAATCGGCCGAAACGACCAAGGCGACCCCAGCGGACGAGAGACGTGCCGATTTAGTCCTCGCTGGGTAGATCTAATGGTGGTTTAATGGGATTTAGGGTGATTTATTGCTGCTTTAATGCAATTTACCCTGGTAAACTAACAGGTTGCTATTGAAAATGGCCCATTTTGTGAGTTTCCGAACTTGACAGTGGCGATGCCCCATATGTTAGTTTACCAGAGGGTAAAGGGAAAAAAACTGAAATGTATCATCAAAACATGTGGATTAGACGTGATTTGACATGATTAGGCATGATTTAATGTACTGTAAGTTTATGTTATTTAACTTGATATAACATTATCTAAATCTAATTGCAGAAAATGTGACTACCTATCACCAATAACACAAATCAGTAAATGGATTTTTGAGTAGCTTAGTGAGGTATATTTCTTGCTATACATGGAGGAATACACACCACATGACCGCTGCTGGCTGGTGGATGAAGCAGTTGAATGGGATGGTTTTCAGTAATTCAATATCAAGCCATTCGTAGGATTCTTGTGGTGAGTTAACCAGAATCGAAGGCGGACTCACCAAGAAATATGGGATGAAAAAAACCAGACATCAAGCGTAAACATCTGTAATAGGCTTTGTTTATACCGTAGAATTCGTTGGTGGGTGCGGTTTTGTGGGTGACTTGTTTCTGTTCATAGATGATCAAGGTGGATTGTCAGTGAGACCACCTATGATTGAAGAAATGGGAGTTTCCATAGTCATGGGGGTACCCCAATAGCTGGATGGATTATAGAAAATCCCAAGCATAAATGGATGATAACTGGGGGTACTCCCATGACAAAAGGGAAACCTCCTTAAATGGGAATATCATCAATGAATATCTGGTTGGTGGTTTGGAACATGAATGGATTATGACTTTGCATTCAGTTGGGAATGTCATCATCCCAACTGACTTTCACTCATATTTTTCAGAGGGGAGGTATACCACCAACCAGTTATATATATATGTGTATATATATATGTCTATATTATATATATATATATATATGTGGGATTCAAACCATCCCCAGTCATGTGTGGGATTCAAACCATCCCCAGTCAAATATCATCAATGAATATTGAACAAATGGCAATATAGGTATTCATAGATCATTTGTCATATCATGTGAATTTATTGGAGGGTAATTGATGGTTTCATTATTGTGTTGACCTTATATAGGCCTTATATATGCTAGGTACCTCCAATCAATCGGTTTGATATACTGATCATCAAATGGCAATATATAGGTATATGGGATATAGTATATCCATTTATCAATGATACCTATAGGTAATTATTGTCTTCCTAATGGGAACTAATCTTCCAACCCCTATCTGGCAGGGTCAATGAGAATATAGGTATTCATAGATTTTCCTGGGAACCCAACTGCCTCAACCAGCAGCAGCTTGCGACGTCTCGACGTCTCGACGTCGAAGCGACGTCTCGATCCTTGTCGTTTTGGGCATCGCGAAGGGATGATACGACGCCAGGTCGTTTTATGTGGGGTCGTTTTGGGTTGAACCAAGCGGATCCATAGCAAGCAACATATGAAACACAAGAAGGGGGATGGACATCTGGTAAATTATGACGACCTAAAAAGTCGCGACCTCACTGAAATGATATGCTTAGGAGGGATACCCTCTGGTAAACTAACATAGCTATGGAAAATCACCACTTTTAATGGGTAAATCAACTATAAATCAACTATAAATCAACTATAAGTGGCCATTTTCAATAGCTATGTTTGTTTACCAGAGGGTATTCCAAAATGGCCTTATTTCAAGTCAGTGAATTATTATAAGTTACGCAGAATCCGCGATAAATCACAGCTATTTGTTTGATCCATTGAACAATGAGGACATAAAATGAAGACAACATGAGGTATTTTGATGAGTCAACTTTCTTGTGCTCAGTAGGGAATGAGGGAATGATCCACTGGCTAACTATCAATAATCATCCCATTCCCCCATTCCCATCCATTCCCTACGTAAAACGCACCAGTAAGTCAAAGGAAACCACTCTTTGAGTCATATTAGCGACCTGGGTCGAGGGAATTTTGATTCCCGGAGATAGCTACCTGGTCATCACTCCAGGGACATTAGACTCGTAGACTCGTAGAATCTCGTAGAGCCAGTTTTCCAGTCCGGATGCCAAAACCATCGAATGGCGGTTTCGTGGCTGTATTGAAGTGGGTCTGTTGAACCATTACCATCTGGTTATGACTAACAGTTTGCCATGGTATAGATGGCCCATAGAAATAGATGGTTTACCTATTAAAAATGGTGATTTTCCATGGCTATGTTCATAGAATTGGATGATGGGAAAATTTTAACCGGAAAACCCGATCAATTTGATGGTAAAATCCCATGGGTTTCCGGTATAGATTTTCCCTTAAACCAATCCATTGAGAAGTGGGTCTGTTGAACTAACCATCACCCACTGTGTATCAGAGAAAGAGAAAGTCCAAATGACTAAAATAATGCACCTGGATTTTCCTCGTCAATGTGACCACATGTCACCAGAAATTGGTGGGTAAACTGAGTCACTGAGTCATTTAACTTTCAAGGTATTACAAGTCAATTGGTTCGATCTGCTTCGTGGTGTTCAAAAACTGTTGAGTTTCGCAGCACATTCTGATAGAGATGGCCAACCAACATCCCGCATCCCCCAAAAGGATACTGTAGAATGATCGTGTTTCCAGCATGGTACAGATGATACTTCCCCCCATATTTTCCAGGTTTCGATTTGGGGGGAAATTCTATATCATTTTATAATTATCATTACTCTGGATGAATTAGATTATGACCTCACTGTGACGTCTCAGCAACGATGGTTAGCAACAGATGAATCATCCCCAAATGGCCGCAAGTTTCAGCTATTTTCAGATTGGTGAATTATGATGAAATTCAGCCAGACAGATGGATGTTTAGTAAAGTTCCGACATAGCTTGTAATCATGTCCATTAAACATCATTTTTTCATATTTTCCCATGTCGTAGAATCCCCTTTTTTACCCATCGTTTCAGTGGGAAAAACCGATGAATCTCCATGAAATCCGATGGGGACATCCTGGACGTTTTTGGCGAGGGGATGGGTCTTCCGGCGAGTGAGGGACCGGCATGAAGATGGTGGGAATGCCACTATGAGTTATATGAGAGTCATAGAGTATTAGAGTATTGTTTGATATGTATGAATGTACGCCCTCGTGCGTAAAGAAGAACATGGTGAAACCCTGCCTTTCTATAGTTTCGGCTTAAGGGTGATGAGCAGTGGGGAACACCCCCTTCTCGCTTGCACGTGCGCAGTTTGTCACACGTGGAGGCGGGTTGGTTTCCTCCTGGTCTCACCCGATAGGTCCGAGGCTTTCCGCAGCTTGGCGCTCCAGAGGATCCGGAACCTCTACCTGGAGCTCCTTGACGTGCTTGAAGGCGTTGGTTGCCCCCCTCCCGTGGCAGTGGGAGGTGGAGGCGGCCCCTCCCGAGCGGGGGAGGCGAGGCCTTTAGAAGAGGCCCAGGCACTGGCAGAAGCCAGTTCAAAAGCTGCTCCTGCTAGACCTCCTGCAACTTTGGGAGCTGCGGCAGCAAGTGGAGCGGAGAAAGAGGAAAACAGAGGAGAGGAGAAAAGAACCACAGGCATTGAGGCAACAGAGGATACTAAGAAAGTCGAAGAACCAGCTTCCCCAAAGAAAAAGAAAAAGAAGGATAGAAGGAGTGAAAAGAGGCACAAAGCCCGGGGTGATAAGGCCATCCCACCAGGCTCCGAGGATCCATCCGTCACCAGTCAAGGCAAAGTGGTTGTTGAGGAGCCCAAGGAAGAGGTTTTGGATTCTTCCGTACTCTCGGAGGCGGACTACGAGAACGATAGCCCCCTTCCGGAGGAAAGGGAAAAACCTCATCGTTGCAGTCCCAGCCTTAGCAGGAAGTCAAAGTCTCCTGAGAGAGGGAGAGAAGTAAAGGTACAATCTCCTGAAAGAGGGAGAGAGCCCAAGCAGCGATTAGAAGAGGAGGAGCCAAGGAAGAAAACAAGGGTATCTCCTGAGAGTGGGAGAGGAAGTGCTGGAGGTCTCGCTCCTGACTGCAACAGAGAGGATAAGAAAGAAAAAGACCAGAGAAAAGAGAAAAGGCGTAGTAGATCCCGCACCAGGAGGAGGCGTGCATCCTCTCCGCACGACCAGAGGAGAGAGAGACGTGGAGAAAAGAGGGCGTCTCCTGTGAGTGACAGAAGGCGTGGAGACAGAAGAGGTTCTCCTGAGAGGGAAAGGAAACGGGACCAAGGAGAAGTCCCCCCTTCATCTAGTCAAGGACATCTGAGACCGCCTGAGCCCAAGTTTCCTCCCAGGTACATTCCACCCACTTCTCCACCGCCAGGGGTGTTTGTGTGGGCCCCACCTTACTGGGGCCGGCATTACGGGGAAGAGCACAAGTCCAAGGGGGTGAAAAGGAGGGAGAGAAATCTGGACATCAGGCGACACGGGTTGGACGAGGATAGAAAACTGGAGAGGAAGAGCCGAGGTGGATGAGGAGAAGGCCGGCAGCTGCCCCGGCCGTGAGGAGGCGTCCAGCGGCCGAAGGGGTGCCACCTCCCGAGCGTGGGAGAGAAGGAGAGGATATTATAAGAAAGTATCAGAGAGGAGAGGTAGTTCAAGCCCACCAGTTACCGCCTCAAGCTTTGGAACAGGGTCACTGGCTGGCAAGTGAGCAGTCCACGTATTTCGGTGAGGATTGCAAGTGGGCTGGAAAGATTGCTCGCGTTGTGCTGGAAGGAGGAGAGGCCGAGGCACAAGTGGAGGTGACCGGAACTCAGTGCGAGAGCCTTCTCAGGTTCTGTTCTGGTCAGTCTCCGGCCCTGGTGCGCGCGCATTTGTGCGCCCCTGAGTGTGATCAAAAGCGCACCAATCCGGACTTTGTTCACCTCAAAGCTTTCCGAAAACTGGAAGAGGCAGGAGATAAGACCTGGGAAAACAACTTGGTTGTGGCGGACGAGAACGCGCCCTTGAGGAGAGCCCAAGAGAGATGGAATCAAGAAAGACTAAGAGACGAAAAGAAGGACACTCCCTCGTCTTCGAGGTCCACCAGCAGTTCAAAGAAGAAAAAGAAAAAGAAAAAGAAAGAAAAGAAAAAGGCAGAGGTAAAGAAAAAAGAGAAGAGATGTGGCGGCAGAACCCTGGCCAAGAAACCGTTGACCGACCTTTTCAACGGGACGGGGCTAGATCCCGACCCCAAAGTGAGGAGAAGAATTATAAAGAAAGTTCGAAAAAGGCTGAGGAGATCCAAGGAGTCTGCAAGCTCCAGTTCAGGGAGTTCGTCAACGGGTTCAGCCCTGGAAATGGAGGAGGAAATCTTGGAAGACAGGTCCAAGATTCAAAAGATCTCGGTATTGGGCCCGGGAGTCTTGACGGCCGCTGCGATCCAAAGCATGAAACAGTATGTCCTCCAGTCGGGAGGTTCAACATGGGCGATGGACGAGGACGCACTCCCGCCCATAATGAGCCAATACGCCAGAATGCATTTGGCTCCGAAAGGAGGAGGAGGACTCCTCCGAGAAGCTGTGACGCTGAGCCATATAGGAGACCTTCTCCTCCAAGGCCGAGTCTCAGAAGCTCTGGATGGGGTTTCTCAGAGACTGAAAAGCCTAGAGCTGATCATGGGAGGTCAGGCCTGGGCTACAGCCCCAAAAGTGGAAGTGACGCCCACTTTAGAGGCTTCAATATCGAGCCGTGCAGAGGTTCAAGTAGCACTGAAGGAGTCGCGACTAGACTCCCAGTCAAAGGGAGGTATGAGCCCCTGGGAGAAGGGGCGCGGCAAGGGGAAGTCCAAGGACAAGGAGAAAGGAAAAAGCGACAAAGGGAAAGGAAAGGCAAAAGAAGAAGGAAAGAGAACCTCCTGAGAGTGGGAGAGAGAAAGAAGATTATGAAAGCCTTCAAAGAGGATGCTGCGCTGAGAAATGGGGAGAAAGGCTCCTGCAAAAGGTCTGGTGAGAAAAAATCAGAGGATGGAACAAAGTGGGAAGCGAAGCCTGAAAAGAAAGAATGTAGTGGTTCGAAAGAAAAAACAGCCGTGGTTCACGAGAAGTTCGCTTTGGAAAAGCTGACTGAGGGAGAAGCAAGTCCGCTCCCGTCGAAGTTGTTTCACCATAGAGAGGGAGTAGCTGCCACGACTCCTGCCTCGCAATCCTGTACAGACTTGTATCCAGACGAAGCTCTGGGTGATGAGGTCGAAGGGGACTTAGGCTTGGGCCGAGTCGTCGCGGAAAAAGAGAGGCTGCCGCCTGGTGATGCGCTAGTGGGTATGGGAGACATTGGGATATGGCTTCAGGGTAGAATTGACGGTCTTTTATTTTTGCTCTGCAGGGTCAAGCCCTCGGGTAAGATTTTCCCCTTACCCTCGTCTCTATCTACCCTGGGCGCCCTTTTCCCTTTGGAACCCGATCCTGTGATGTCCTGGTTGAGATGTTTGGTTTTGTCCCTTAATTCGCTCAATGGTGAAGGGTTGGAAATGTCAAACCCGCCTACGGAGTTTCACAAAAAGATTCTGTCCGGGTTGATTGAAGACTGCCGGCGTATTGTGGCATGGGCAGATAGGATTACTCCTGTTACGTGGGAGGAATTTTTTAGGGTTCGTGGCGTAGATTACAAAGGAGAAGAAATCCTGAGTGCTCAGCCCATCAGGTGGGAGAATGTTGCTCCTGCATTACCTGATGAGGTTGGCGGTGTTCCGGTAGAAGATGTAGTTGAATTAGGGTCCTTAGAGTATGTGAAAAATTTTTCAAAGTATCTATTGGATCCTGCAGATCAGGTGTACACTAGACCCCCACGGGTCATGGTAGCACCGGAGCACTGGGAAACCCTTTGTGCTAATCTCCTGGCGAAGGGAGTCTTTAGCAAGATCCATGAGGATGACGTGTTTAAGGTTGATGGGAAATTGATCCTCAATGGGCTCTTCGGAGTGTCCAAACATGAATTCCAAAATGGGTTTGAAGTGATGAGAATCATCATGAACCTAATACCAGCAAACCGGCTGGTCAGAACTTTGGACAGTGATATCGCCACTTTGCCGTCTTGGTCAGGCATGACGCCACTGGTATTGATGCCCCATGAAAACTTGCGCATCTCCAGTGAAGACGTTCGCTGTTTCTTTTATATTTTCAGGTTGCCCCCTTGCTGGTTTCCACTGATGGCGTTCAATCGCCCATTACCCGACTCCCTTAAGGGGGATAAGCCGGGTAGGTGGTTTCCATGTTCAGCTGTGCTCCCAATGGGTTTCAAGAACAGCGTGGCTTTGGCACAGCACATTCACAGGTTTATCGCCAAACGAGCCCTGGGGAAAGCTAGATTGGGCGGAGAGATTGAGTTGAGGAAAGACCGCCCTTTCTCGGTAGGAAATCCTCTTTTTAGAATTTACTTGGATAATTTTGACGAATTGGCCAGGGTGTCTAAAGATGTAGCTCGAGCAATTGCTGGAAAGGTTTCACCTTTGGTCTCCTGCTTGCGTGAAGAATACGCTGTATTGGGAGTACCTAGACACCCGAAGAAGGGAGTCTCCTCTCAAAGCAAGGCTGAGGTCCAGGGAGCAATTGTGGAAGGTGAAGCAGGGATCGCGTACCCGAAACCTGAAAAGATGATCCGGTACGCTTGGTTGGCGAAGA
Source organism: Cladocopium goreaui (assembly GCA_947184155.2). Classification (NCBI taxonomy): domain Eukaryota; class Dinophyceae; order Suessiales; family Symbiodiniaceae; genus Cladocopium; species Cladocopium goreaui. The sequence continues at coordinate 280,061 of CAMXCT020001702.1, read as the reverse complement.
GTCTCTTGGAAGCCACAACATGCACACAGAAACAAATGCAAGTAGTGGGGGGTGGCCTGGTCTATTTGGCCATGTTCAGATGGCCCCTCCTCGGTAGTTTGAATTCAGTGTGGAAGTTTATCCTATCTTTTGAAGGGTATCCACCCATCATTAAGCTCCCCATTCCCAAGGAAGTGAAATTGGAGCTAGCTCGTTTTGTAGGATTAGTCCCCTTGGCATATATGGATTTTCGGTGTACAGTTTCACGGATGGTCACGGCAAGTGATGCATCAAAGTCAGGTGGGGGTGTTACAGCCTCATGTCACGTTTCACCGGCAGGCTGTGTAGCTGCGCAATGCCCTGTAAGGGGAGATTTGGTGGAGCCAGCGGATGTGACCCAAGTGGTCACGGTAGGTCTTTTTGATGGGCTGGGTGCCCTCAGAGTGGCGGCCGACACGTTGGGCTGGAACGTGGTAGGTCACATCAGTGTTGAGAAGGATGATCGTGCGGCTCGTGTGGTTGAATCCAGGTTCCCAAATTCTATCCGTGTACACGATGTGGCGGAGATTGATGAGGCAATGGTACAAGGGTGGTCATTGAAGTTCTCTCAGGCTGGTCTGATTTTACTGGGGGCAGGACCCCCCTGCCAAGGGGTTAGCGGTCTCAACGCTGCCCGAAAAGGGGCTCTCAAAGATGCACGTAGTTCCCTCTTTACCCATGTATCCCGCGTGCGTACATTGCTTAGGTCAGCGTTTCCCTGGGCACAAATTCGTACACTTATGGAGTCTGTGGCGTCCATGGATCAAGGTGATCGTGAGGTGATGTCGGCTGACTTTGGTGACCAACCATGGATGGTGGATGCTGCCGGGGTCTCATTGGCGCGTAGGCCTAGGCTGTATTGGGTGGATTGGGAGCTGGTTGAATCCTGTGGTGCGGTTCTCTGTGAAGAAGGATCTGGGCAGCGTAGTGTTCAACTGAACGCGGTGCTCAATGACCAGGACTTCTTGCTTCCAGGGTGGTCGCGCGTGTCCTCTAAACCCTTACCCACCTTTACAACCTCCAGGCCTCGCTCTTCGGCAGGCTACAAACCAGCAGGCCTTCATCAGTGCAATGAAGAAGAGAAGGAACGATGGGTGCAAGACGCCTACCGTTTCCCCCCATATCAGTATTGTAATGACCATTGTCTCGTCAACAAAGCTGGGGCTCTTCGCCTACCTGCTATTGACGAGCGGGAAGTGATTATGGGGTTTCCTCGTCATTACACTACTATGTGCATGGGAAAACAGTTTCAGGGGTCAGTGGCACATGTTGATTGCAGGCTAAGTTTGATCGGCAATTCCTGGAATGTCACAGTGGTAGCTTGGCTCATGAGTTGTCTGGGGTCACTGTTGGGCCTCAACCAACAGCTCACTGTACAGCAGGTGGTGAATCGAACAAGCCCAGGGTGTACATCTGACTTTCAAACGTTTTTACAACGGCCCTGGATGCGCCGGGGGCCGCCAGTGATAGGTGTTTCTAATGAGGAAAGGCTTGTGTCAAAACTCCTGACGCTAGTGAGTATCAAGGGTGAGGACCTCATGCTCAATGCGTCCACTGAAGACCAGGTCAAGTATCACCGGCTTCGGGCCAGTGTGCCGTCAAAGTTGTGGAAGTGGAAGACTGTTACTGGCTGGACATGGCGAGACAATGCTGAGCACATCAACATTTTGGAAATGAGAGCAGTGTTAACAGCACTGCGATGGAGAGTTGAAAAACATAAACTCACGAATTCCAAATTTGTCCACTTATTGGATTCACTCGTTTGTCTGCATTCTTTGAGCAGAGGGAGATCAAGTAGTGCAAAATTAAGACGGTCCTTACTTCGAATTAATTCCTTGCTTCTTGCAACCAAATGTCAAGTTGTGTGGGCATATGTCCACACCAAGGACAACCCGGCGGATACCCCCAGCAGGTATCCCCGGAAAAGGAAATGGCGTGATGCCTAAACGACATTTGGAAGGTGCAACGCAAGAAGCTCGGATGAAAATTCGAAAAACGTTAGGACCTCTTCGTGGACTTACAGTCCAGCCTGTTACAAAAGCTCGGTACAAGACCGCAGTTGATGATTTTTTCCAGTACTTGAAAGATGAGAAACTCATCTTACCCCCTTCCACTTCTCAGCTAGATGGGGTGGTTGCAGATTACCTAGAACATCTGTGGGCAAACGGTAGTGGACGAAGCACTGCCTCAAATGTCTTAGCCGGGATGCAAGACACGCACCCTCATTTAAAGGGAAAGCTGCCCCAGTCCTGGCGGCTCTTAAAGGCATGGGTCACACATGAGGTGCCGAATCGAGCACCTCCTTTACCCCTTGACATGGTGGAAGCACTTGTTGGCTATGCCATTTTCAAGGGTCTCCATGGGTTTGCTTTAACGTTGCTCCTGGGTTTTTATGGTCTCCTGCGTACGGGAGAATTGTTGGCTCTCACAGGTGCACAAGTCACCGTCACAAGTCCGCGTGGACCAGCGGTAATTTCTCTTGGCCTCACAAAGTCGGGTAAGAGGCAAGGTGCCGCTGAGAGTGTTGTAGTTCACGTTGAGGACGTTTGTCGCCGGCTTTTTCAATGGGTCCAGGAGAAACCGAAGCACTCGCTTATAGCGGGACCAGCCCATAAATGGCGTAAACAATTTGCAGATGCCCTGGAGGCTCTGGCGTTTGACAAGTGGGACTTTCGCCCTTATTCCTTGCGAAGAGGGGGTGCGACCCACTCTTTTTCGCAGCATGGAGCTTTTGATAAACTCCTAGTTGCGGGACGTTGGCAATCCCAAAAAACAGCAAAAATCTATGTCAACCAAGGGTTGGCTGTTCTGGCGGAGCTGAAAGTAGTTTGGACCCCTTTTTCTAAACAGTTGCGACGCCAATATTTGCGTAGTTTGACCGCTCAATTGCCTCCACTTGAGCCCGTTTCACCTAGTTCACAGGCCAGGGGACGTCGGAAAGTGCAGAAACGGCACCAGAAAAATGATGCATGGGGGTTGCATCTTTTGGGGTCTAGACCCTTTCTGATCTTGGGTGTGGCCGGATCGGAAAGGAAAAAACCCGGAATACTTTGGCTAGGGGTGATCCTTGGGTTTGGCCGGGACCCCCTGGGGGTATTCCTTTTGTGGTGCGTTAAGTGGTGGTTTTTTCTCCTTTTAAATTCTTTTTTAAATTGACAACAAAGACCTTGCAGAGCAAAAAAGGGAGGTGGAATCCATGTGAGTCTTTGAATGCACGCCCTCGTGCGTAAAGAAGAACATGGTGAAACCCTGCCTTTCTATAGTTTCGGCTTAAGGGCCCCCCTTTTGCTCCCACCCAGTAACAGCACCAGGAAAGTGCAGAAACGGCACCAGAAAAATGATGCATGGGGGTTGCATCTTTTGGGGTCTAGACCCTTTCTGATCTTGGGTGTGGCCGGATCGGAAAGGAAAAAACCCGGAATACTTTGGCTAGGGGTGATCCTTGGGTTTGGCCGGGACCCCCTGGGGGTATTCCTTTTGTGGTGCGTTAAGTGGTGGTTTTTTCTCCTTTTAAATTCTTTTTTAAATTGACAACAAAGACCTTGCAGAGCAAAAAAGGGAGGTGGAATCCATGTGAGTCTTTATATATATATATACATATACAATAGATATGTAGATAGTATAATAATATCTAGAGATATATAGATAACATATCATGATATATTATATCATATATGACTGTATATTATTAACATTATATATATGCAGATGTTTGAAGCTTTTCAAGCGATTTGGTTGGGAGTGATGATCCCCGATTGCCTGCTTCAAACAGGGTGGATTTGGTCGCTGGTTCCATGGATTATAGAAATGGTTTCTAAGATGTCCTATTTGTTGATGGTTGTTATAGACATGGATTAGATCATTCGATCTATTTTCCAAATATAGCTTAAATAGATCTGACTTCGAAAATAGATCGATATAGATAGATATGATATATAGCTATGATTAAATAGATATAAATTTCTATGATAGATATGCTTAGTTTCTGCTTCGATCATAGAAATTGAAGGAAAGTGACATTGGAACTTTCCCCCGCGGGATGGTCCATCGTGAGCAGATAGACGGTCACGGGGGGGATTTTTTTTTGGACTTTTTTGGACATGCGAAGTGCGTGAAGTAAATGTCATACCCTCTGGTAAACTAACATAGCTATTGAAAATTGCCATTTATAGTGGAATTTCCCAAGTACATAGAGGTACCCTATTGATTTACCATCTGGTTATGACTAACATAGCCATGGAAAATCCCAACCATAAATGGTGGTTCTAGTGGGAAAATCATCCATAATTGGGCCATGGCTTCCATGGCTATGTTAAATAACCAGAGGGTAAATGTCACAACTGCCGGAAACACTGCTCTATTTGGGGATGACTACGACATACTATGACCATACCTAAAGCTACTGCCGGACTACCATGGGATGGATGATAGCACGGAAAAACCATATAACTTGACCCCGGCACGTAGGCTAGATACCCTCTGGTTATTTAACATAGCCATGGAAAATGGCCCATTTATGGATGATGTTCCCACTAAAACCACCATTTACAAGGGATTTTCCATGGCTATGTTAAATAACCAGATGGTAATTGGTGGTTTCAACCATAGTATGTTTCACTTTATCTCCACTTGCAACTAGCAGGATCCACCAATGGATTCTTTAGATGCCGGAAGAAAACACACATTTGCTCCAGGTAGTACCCTCTGGTAAACTAACATAACTATGGAAAATCACCATTTTTAATGGGTAAATCCACTATAAATTGCCATTTTCAATAGCTATGTTAGTCATTACCAGAGGGTACTTCAACTATACAGGATCAGTTTTATACCACGACCATGGCTATCTCGCAGAGCAATTAAAGGTGACACAGCTCTTTTTCAGCCTGGGCTGATTGCACCATGATGGCTGTATTTTTTCAAGATCAACTGGTTTAAGTAGCAAATGTTCTCGTGGATCATGTGTTGTTGACATTTGTTGTGTTGTATTTTAAAAAAATGGAAATCATGGTATGTTTCAACTAAAAAATGGTTTCCTTTTCCAACCTAACCGTAGAAATTCTGGGAGTAGCTATGAAAAAGTATCAAATGATCACGATTGGGGGAAACCATTTCTATTCAACCAGAATGGAATGCCTCCGGGATTGACATTCAACCGGTTCTGTGACTTGGATGCCCGCAGATTCCATGGGCGGTTTGCCGAAGATTGAAACATGTGATCGATGCCAAAACGAGAGTCCCAGTAAGTGTTCAAAGGAATCACGAACATACTGGTGACTGCTGTTTCGTTGCTTTCTCCCATGGTTTTGTGATGTTTTGTGTCTTCTACGCTTTGTTGCAATAATTTGTTCCATTGGTTCAGAGATCGCTACAACACCTTGAAGCATGAGCGGCAAATTGATGACCAGAACACCCTTCGGACAACAATCTAAATTTCCCACTGTATCCTGATGTGTTATAGATTGACCCACTCAACACTTTGGCCCAGTTCCCATGCCAGTTCAGCAGTTGAGCACTGACACGTCTTTTCCGCTGCACGTTGTGTTTGTAGCCTGAACTGGCCTGGATTAGAGCCGTAGCAGCAGCAAGCAGTGCGCTGTTCAAAAAGATAACGCTGCTGGATGCTGTTTGGGCAATTGAAATCTCAATGGCGAAGCCAATCATGAAACAAAGGGAATCTGGTTGGTGGTTTGGAACATGAATTTTTACTTTTCCATATATATATATTTATTGGGAATGTCATCATTCATCCCAACTGACGAACTCATATTTTTCAAGATGGTTAAAACCACCAACCAGCGAAACAAAGGGAATGCGGTTTACAACGATCCCAACATGGTGTGTTCACCTGCATGAACGCAGAGATGTCAGATATGTTTTGTGATATCGCAAGGACAACCATCTGTGACAACACAAAAAAAATCGTTGTCACGGAACAATTCTAAGGATGTCGTGCATCATCCTGTTTCCCATTTGTTCCCTATCAACATCCTGCATTTTTTGGGTATATTGTTTAGTATATATATATATATGTAGGTATACCGTATACCTGAAGGTATACGCATGTATGCTCATATTCGTGCCAATGTGTGTTTTGTTGGGTGCTGGTTGGTCTCAGCATGCTTAGTGGAAACCAAGCCACGATTGTAAGTGGTTTAATATCAATCCATACCAAACACTTTACAAGTTGGGATGGTGCCATGGCATTAAAGGGCAAAAAATCACTATTTTGGAAACACATCAACCAACGAATTCTGGGAACCCATCAACCAACTATCAACGGTAGGTTCACACGCCACGTTTGGAATTTTGCTTCTCCCATGGGATGTTTGATCCCATAGAAATAGATGGTTCACCTATTAAAAATGGTGATTTTCCATGGCTATGTTAAATAACCAGATGGTAATCCCAAACAGCGTTTTTTATGTTTCTTTGTTTATAGCCCTGGACTTCCACCATGCCCAGTTAAACTTGCACGTTCATGATAGTACATGATTCACTTGACCCCTATAGGCCTATGAAAATCACTCCGAGATCACAACTGTTGGAACTCGCACTTGTTTTCTGTCTTTGAAACAAAACTTCTGCGATCTTACGCCAATTTTTATCAAACCCTCTGGTAAACATACAAAACACTATGGAAAGATCCACCATTTTTCATGGGAAAATCCACTCTTTCTATGGCCATTTTCAATAGCAAACTGTTAGTCATTACCAGTTTGTTAATGGCTTGCTCTGCAACTCCCAGATATCGGAGCGCCCGAGGGGCCCCAGAGGTCGGATTTTTTTTTGACGCTACGTAACTAGGCCTAATTATACTGGGATCTGTTGAAAAATAGTCATTTAAACATGTGGATGTGGGTCAAAATGGAAGACCGATGTGGGACCACAGATGTGAATGTCTAGTTTAGTATTAACCATCCATAATTTTGGGGTACCTAATTTTGACCCATACCCATGTGTCATATTTTAAACATCTTGAACATGTCGTTTCGTGATTTTCAATTCAACAGTGGAAAAAAAAACACAAAAAACAAAAGATAAATAGGTTTAAAACTCACATTTGTTGACAATCTGTTTGGCATCTTCACCCTTTGGTGGTTCTTGGTTATTGCCAGTCATTGCCATCAACTAATTTGAATATTTATATATATATATATACGTAATTTAACGTAGCTATTGAAAATGGTCATTTATAGTTGATTTACCCATTTAAAATGGTGATTTGTTGATAGTTATGTTAGTTTACCAGAGGGTATATTGAATGATGGCTATCTTATGATGGCTAAGATGGCTACCGTATGACTGGTTTAAAATATCAAACGCTATGGGTTTATAAACTATTTTTCAGATTATTTGTGGTATGGGTGAAACTTAGGTACAACACCCCAATACAGTAGTTGGATGGTTCATATATGCATATGTATATATATATATACATATTAGTATATATATATATACATACATATATATATACTAAACAAGACATTCCAATCTCTGGCAGTCTGGTCCTCCAGGTCTTTAAAACACTTGAGCCGCAGGTGCAGGCGGTGGAGAGTGGCTACTGGCCGCTGTATCGCTATAACCCTGACAAGGCGGGAGAACGGGCTTGGATGTTCCACTTGTTGGTGGGTTATAATCTGTTGTAATCCATAATCCATAGATAAGCATATATATATACATATAATTCATATATACATATAATTCATATATATATATATTTATTTAGATAAGTGGGAATCTTCTTTATCATCATTGGGGCTTTTTCATAACGGTAGAAGATCCATGAACACTAGTCCTGAGGTCCTGATTTGGGGCAGCCAAGCAATTGACAGATGGAAAGTGGAACTTGGCTCACTTGGTGCAGCACCTTATAAACCATAAAAGGGTTAGCCATATATATGTTATATGTCATATGGTATTATTCAATAACATATACAGTATATGGTTATATCTGGGCGGATTTTTTCATGACCAACAGGAAACAGTTGACATGAAAACAATTGAAAACATATAATTCGTGCACTAGGAATGGATTTACAGGTCCACTATGGATCTGTTTTCCATCTCTGGGATGTTCTCAAGGCAACAACTACGCTTGGGGGGGGCTTAGGAAATCGCTAAGTTGCCACAACTCCAAATAACTCCAAGAGCTATGCGTTAATTACATTTAATGACCGTAGATTTACCGTAAATCTCTCACAGTTGGGGCCCCAACATCAGACGCATCACTGGGGCCTTCGGGAGCTCCTATGGAGGTCACAGGGGAGAACAGCGGATTCGAGTTGGACAACAAACGCATTACACCGGACGCCATGGATTCGCTGATGCGCAACGAGCACCTTGGCCGCAGTGGCCATGATTTTTCAATGTCGCCGGAAAAGATTCCTGAGGCTTGCTGTAGGAGATTAGTGAACATGAATATCCAGCTGGAGAATTGTATACCTGGTTGGTGGTTTGGAACTTTTTTATTTTTACATATATTGGGAATAATAATCCCAACTGACTAATATGTTTCAGAGGGGTTGAAACCACCAACCAGTATACCTTTCAGGTGCAAACGACCATGTTCGAAAACTTCAACCTATGAATCAACGATGTGTTCGCATGTTTCGCGCATGATTTTTCTTGATATCTCCGTGCCACTTCAAATTTAACATAGCTATTGAAAATGGCAATTGTTCATGGGAACATCAACAAACTTTCTATGGCCATGTGAAAAATAGCTATGTTAGTCGTTACCAGAGGGTACCATCTCAATGAAAAAAACATCATGTCTGCTAGATTCCATGGTGGAATTCCTCGCCATGTCCACCTACCTTTGAGGCTGTTGATTCACCAGGGGTTCCAAAAAGTCACGGTTTTGTCAGAAGGGTCCTAGATTGAGACAGCTAAAAGTTGGTACAGATGAGTCCAATAACCCACAGGATCCATGCTGGTAAATGTTACCATATATAGCATACATGGATCCTATGGGTAACAATATGCCGTATATCGATGTTTATTGGCTGATATAAAGGATCTGGGGGTTTCCATTTCCATGGTGAATCCCAAAAAAGGCTGGTTTATAAACTTTATTTCATGGAAAAAAAACAATAATAATGGATGATTTGGAGGTACCCCCATGACAAAACGGAAACCTTCATATAGCTGGGTAAATTTGATCACGACCTCACTGTTCTCCCGAACCCTGGAATCATGGTTAGGATTCGGGGAATCATCCCCAAATAGATCCAAATAGCCTTATTTCAGGTTAAAGAAATATTATCATTTAGCCAGATACAGCTATAGTATTCATGGGCTCTAGCAATTTACAACGTCAAAAAGCTGGCCTCTTAGCGGCTGCCCAGGAACCGCTTTACCTCACTGCAGCGTTCGGCCCCTGAATATGCGCAGATGTTGCAAAATGCCATGAAAGACGAGCTGCTTGGTGATGGTGGAGAAATGTGTTTCGAAAAATCTGGGTGAAACTAACTCGCAACTGATGGTGGTTTTTTTCGGACATAATGAAAATCATAGAGGATATTTCGATGGTCCGCCCCCGTTTTTTACAAACGGCGCCGGCAAGCAGCAGTTCACCATCACCAGAAATACCATTGCTGTGGCCACAACAATGCCATTTGCACCATCCCCCAGTCATCACCAAAATCACCATTTTTATAGGTGGTATAAACTTACCATTCCCAGTCATGGGTGGTTTATGGCATTGTTTTGCCCGCATTAGTTGTTGTTAGTTACAATATCCCTACGTATGTTTGCATCATTTTGCTGCCTATCTTTCCATTGTAATCCTGTTGTTGTATCTGCATTAGTTGGCCTTGCTGGGGTCAACTAGCATTGTGAAATATAGATTGAATAGAATTGCTTAGAACATGTGGAACACTTTTGGATCAACACGTTTGCATCAACACAACTTGGTTTCCGAAGCCGCAAGGTTTCCTGCAAAGTGTCGTCCCGTCGTTCCCGTCTTTGTTGAAAATACCCATAGAATCCATGGTGCTGCTATATATGGTAACATGGATCCCATCCATATACCCCAGTCATGTTAGCATTAATATACCAGCACCATGGATCCTGTAGGATATGATATTAGTCAGTCCTTTATCACAATGATTATATGAGTAAATAAACGCCTTTCTTGTTCTTGGTTGTTCGGTGATGTACCCTCCGGCAATCAAACCATAGCGCCGCGTGGATAGCGTGCGCGTGTGGTGGTGGGGTGGGGTAATAACATTCATGTATACGTGCACACCTACCAAATGCTACCCTAGAGATGTTACGCTGTCTCTTCTTGCACTTGCACATGTACTTGATGTTACGCTACAGATGTCTTCACTAGCACTTGTACACACACACACACTTAATGCTACGCTACAGATGTCTTCACTAACAAACTCAGAAAAAGACATAAGGTGAGGAAAGCCGGCACACAACAGAGTGATCGCATTTGGGACCACATAAAGACATATATTCCCAACACACTCAAGAACCATTCTTCACTTCAATATGACACTTCAGAAAGCATGATGACATATATATATATAAAGGATCTTTGTGGAAAAGCCTGGGGGCACTTTTTTCCAACTTCAAGTGTTGAAAGGTGACCCACTCGCAGCCTTGACCCAAAAAAGCGCATAAAGTGCTGCGAGGGTTGCCCGAAATCAACTTCCTCGGTAACCCTTCCATGACTTTAAGCTTCTTCAATCAACACATCCCCAAGGGAAAATTGGGGTTTTGACAACATTCCATTTTGAACCCTGCTTCAACACGGTTGCAACCGCACTGCATCCTCAAGGCGCTGTCACCATGTTTTTGCCATATAAATGCGCTAAAAATCGTCGATTTTCCCATTAACGAAGCCTCCATTTACAGATTTCCCAGCTATAAACCTTCATTTATGATGTTCCCAGCTATAAACTATAAACCTGATTAAACCTGCATTTATGGATAAATTTCTTCTTCAAACCTCCATAATTCTGGATGATGTTCCCCTTTATTTATATAAACCTTCATGCATGTATCGTGGATATCCCAGCCATACAAACCTCATGTACAATGCATTTCCCAGCCATGTAGCTGATGACCGGAGGGTAAGTTCCATGGCTCTTTCAGGTTCTTCGCCCGCCACGAGACACGGAAACGACGCGCCATGGGCGACGAGGAGTAGATGCTGTTCCACTTTGAGCTCGGAAAAATGGTGAAATTGACTGACTTGTATATAATGGATGATGTCTAATGATGTATATATATATGTATTTAATTATTTATTGCTTTATTTAATTATGCTATATGATATGGTTTACGAATATTTTTCAACCTCCCAGTTACTGGCTTGTGGATTTTATGGGGACCCCCTGGCTGATGAAACCCCCATTCCCATAGAACCAAACACCCCGAGACTGTACTTGGAGGTGAAGTTGGGGTTATGGATTGATACTTGGGGTCATAACCTCCATAAGTTGGGATATAACTCCTCTAGCTATGTGAATATTGCAATATAGCAAATGATTGCGGTGACAGTTTCTTGTTGACGGAATTGGGGCTTCAATTCCTGACACCGTTCCCCGAAAGTTGCCAGGATCTTTTGGAATATCTCAAGAAGTCCATGGGAGAGCAGGTTCCGGCTGGAGCAAATGGGGAACGTGCGGCTGGATTTACGAGCAGATGTCCTACATCTGCGAGCAGATGCTAGCAATATGTAGCAGTTGCTGATATATGAATCCGACATATGTATCCGGTTTGTTGCTGACATATTATCCAGACATATTATCCAACAGTTGCTAATTGGATATATCGGGTGACAGTTTGTATCCGAAGATCTTGTGACATCTGACGGGGAGATGAGTAAAGGTACAACCAACAATCATGGGAATATATTGGGATATATCATTACATAACCAACAATCTGATGTTTGGGTGTGTCTGGAAATGGGGTATACTTCCCAGCTAGCAATTTCAAGAGGGAGAATTAAAATCCTGAACCAGTGGTTGGAATAGGGTAACCTTTTTGCAGACAAACCTATATGGAGACATCATAGGGATATAGATTGACATATCCTATGGCACTCCCATTTTGCCGGGTTGATCCAGCTCTTTGTTGGTTACATCCCGCTAGAGTTTGTTAAAAAGCTGGATTATTTTATCCCCGGAAAATCATGGGTCTCCATCTTCCATTATATCCCTACTATATATTATCATACACCATTAATGTGTATATTATTGGTTATGTAGTTGTATCCCCAAAAAATTGCTGGTCATACCACGTTTTTTTTCCCATGATTGTTGGTCTAATATTGCTGATAGATATCCCATAAAACCAATCTTTTGTTTTTTTTCATCCACATCAAAGAACACACAATATATCATTAAACAATATATATATATATATCACATGTGTTGTATATCATATCCAAAATATAGCACATATCCAGCGTTTTATCCCAGCTTTTGGTCGATGTTTTTCGAGGTCACTGGTGAGCGTGTCACCGTGCTCTATGGCACAGATACAGGCGCCTGATTCCTTGAAGGGACGCAAGGAATTCCTAAGTGGTATATGAGCACGTTTACTTTGCCCATTTGGTACCATTTATATATATAGATATAGATAGATATAGATAGCATACATTTATATATAGCATATATATATATAGAGCACATATATACATACGGCACATATGTATATATAGCACATTTATATATAGCACATATGCACATGTTTATATATATATAGCACATATATACATATAGCACATATATATATATATAGCACACATATATTTATAATTAGTATATTAGCATATTATCCTATACTATATCATATTTAGATATACAACAGACATGTAGATAAGAGAAACCCCATCGTGTGTTCGTGGGATATGATCCAGCTTCTAACTGGGATGTACAGCACAAGGATCATTGTTTGGGTTTGTCTGAAAATCGGGCATAGCTAAATCCATTGGTTAGTCATCATCACATCACTATTTTTAGCGATAGCCATTTAAGCGAGGTATGCCCACTTTTCAGACATGTGTAAGTGTTGCTGGGTTGTATGTGTACTTGCGTGCCTTTGTCTTCGTGTATTGGTGCTTGTTGGGAAAATCCAGCCACAGACTTTTCTGCCTGGCAGCCCTTTTTGTACTCAGTGATCAAGAGTGCAGATGAGACATGGTCCTCAGTGGCTTATAGCGGACCTATAACCTTAACCCTTACAAGTGGGTGATACCGATACCCTCGTGCTACCAACCATCAATCGATCTAAAAGATCTAAAAGGTCTAAAGATTCGAAACTTCATCCAGCATGGGGCAGGCAATGCCGAAATGGTAGCCAAGAACTTCCAGTTCGAATTCAAGCGTCGAGGCGTGAATCTGTTCCGGTTGCCTAGTTATCTTACCTCAGGGACAATTGATTGCCCCAGTCATAGGTTTCCTGAATACCAAGACTGCGGTACGAACCCATACAACCCATACATTATTATATTGCCTATATATATATATAACTTATATAACCCATATGTATATATATATAACCCATATATACCCATCTTAAATAAAATCAATAATTGGATGTTCTTCACCCACGCACGTCTTAAGACGCTTGGCACTTGTTGATCCCAACCAGGTTTTTTGTTGCTGGGATGATCCTCGAATATGCTGGGATGATCCGAAGCAATAGTGGTGGTTAATAGTGGTGGTTAATAGTGGTGATTTAGTGAGATTTAGTGGGATTTAGCCTCTGGCAATGACTAACATAGCTATGGAATTTGGCCATAGAAATAGTGGATTGTCCCATTAAAAATGGTGATTGTCCATAGTTATGCAAACGTTTACCAGAGGGTAGTAACAGTTAGTAATAGTTGGTTGATGGATAATGTTTCATGATCTATGACTGATTGGTGGTTTGGAACCATGGAAATTTATGACTTTCCATATATTGGGATCATACTCCCAACTGACGAACTCCATGATTTTTCAGAGGGGGGTAGGTCAACCACCAACTCCTGAATTTCGTGGCTTCAAAATAGTGAACAATGGTGTTTTAAACTACCCTGAGTCAACCTACCACTTGCCGTACCAGTCCACTGAAAGCATCATTTTCTGCAGGCATGAAAGCGAAGTGTTTGTCTCTCAACGACATGCCAATCTCAGATCTGGCAGAGGCGACCTTGGTGATCCCGGAAGATGAACATCCCAAGATCGACCCTGGTGAAATACATCGGGGTTTCCATAAATCTGGGTAAATTATAACTTATAACGACCTCACTTTTCTCTCTCACTGGAAATCATGGTTAGTAAGGGAAATCATCCCCAAATGGCCTTAATTCAGGTTAGTGAAATATTATAATTTACCCAGATAAATGAGGCTACCCCAAGCTTGCTTAGGATGAATGGAAAATCCCTCCCAAAAAATGGATAACTGGGGGTACCCCCATGACAAAACGGAAACCTCCATATCGGATCTGTTGATATGTATGATATGTAACTATAAGGCTCCCAGGGGGGTTGGGTGATAAATGGTGAAGGCTGGAATCGCTCCAAATGATGTGCCCAGTTTGCGGAAGTCTTGGGAGATTTCCATCAGAAATCCAGGCCGAAGAGTTTGAAGTGTCCACAGAACTTGTTATCCCTGATCACTTCCAAACAGTAAACAACAGCAACAACAATAACAACAACAGCAAGAACAACAACAACAACATCATCAACGACAACGACAACGACAGCAACGACAACAACGATACCAAGGACAACAACCACAACAACCACAACCTTAAGTTGAACTTCAACATCTCCGTGTTTTCCAACGTCAGAATTTCACGCGAATATCACCAGCTTTTTTTCAGCCGTTTTTTTCCACATGTGTTTCCACATTTCATAGAAGTTCACCCTATAAAAAATCACATATAAATCATATATATATATACCATATAAATCATATATATACCATATAAATCATATATATATATCATATATAAATCATATATAAATCATATAAATCCTATAAATCCACCATGTTTCAAATGTTTTTTTCCACATGTTCCGTGGGTCGAGAGGAGTCCAAAGTGCTGGCCATCGTGGCCACGGCTGGACAGGGAGAAATGCCCAAGAGCGCGGTGAAGTTTTGGCAGGACGTGACGGGAAGTCTCCGGGTTTTGTCATGGGGGTACTGCGGCAGTGATCATCCATTTTTTTGAATGGATTGGGAAGGGAATTGTGTTCACCCATTTTTGGGGATATCCCAAGTTATCATCCATTCTGGATAATGTATAGCTAATAATAATCTGGTTTGTGGTTTCAAACATTTTTTATGTTCTACAATATAGGATAATCCTTCCCATTGACTAATTTTTTTCAAGACGGGTAAAACCACCAACCAGTCATGGGGGTACCCTCTGGTCAATGGATTGGTTTAAAGGAAAATTTTAACCGGAAACCATGGTTTTTACCATGAAGATCATGAGGTTTTCCTGTAAATTTTCCTCTAAACCAATCCATTGAATGGGGGTACTGCCAGTGATCATCCATTTTTGTTTGGGGTTATCCATGAACGAAAGAAACGGGAAGGGATTTTTTATCACCCATTTTTTGGGATATCCCAGGTTATGATCTATTTTTTGAAGGGACAGAGCTATAGATGGGATAACCCACAAGTAAAGGCTAAGCAGGATGATGAACCACTTACATCACTTACATCACTTACATCACGTGGATTCTCCAAGCACCATGGCTTTCCATGGCTTCTTCCCAGCAAACGCGGTTCCTTTCTTCGACCAGGACATGGAAACCTTCCTGGAGACAGCTCCGGCAGACTATCTCAAGGCCACGCACGGTAGGCTGTGCACTGTTTCTGTAAACCTGTCATATTAATGTGTCATCATTATTTCAGAGGATTTCTATATATTATAATGATTACAGCAATTTATGATCGTGTCTTTTTCACCATCCATCAGTTTTGCTTCTTTTGATGGTGGATTTTAAGTTGCTTGGGGTGAAACACCACATGCAATCAGTTGCTCAGATAGTTGGAATGATTCAGGGAGTGCAATCAGTACCTTCCCTGGCAGTCCATGTCCAGATATTCTAGTGGAAAACCTACAGTCATGGCCCATGGCCCTATACCACTTATAAGTCAGTTATAATATGTTATAACCCTATTTATGGAATGATAAGCCCATGTATAACTATAAAAAGAACTGGTTTCTACGGCTTTGTACTGAACAAAAAAGAATCAACCAAAATGCCGGAGACCACCACCAAATCTGAGACTCACCCAAACATGGGCATACTGTAGGTCTGCACCAAGAACCAGGACTGGTTGGTGGTTTGGAACATGTTATTTTTCCATATATTGTGAATAATCATCCCAAGTGACTTTCATATTTTTCAGAGGGGTAGGGCTCAACCACCAACCAGAGGAGATTTAACCGCTAAACATCACCGAAAAAATCACCGAGCTTTGAGGACACCAAGTTCGCCGTCTTCGGTCTTGGAGATTCGTCCTATGTCTTTTTCAATGAGGTGACCTGGCGTTGTTTGTTTCAGTGTGTGTATATATAGGTGTATGTATATATATATAGTGTAGATTAGTGTATATAGGGTGTATATAGATATAATGATATATACACACTTCCATATATCTGGGTAAATTTGATCACGACCGAACCCTGTTCTCCCGAACCCTGGAATCATGTTTTTTTTTAGGTAGATCATCCCCTCAAATGGCCGCAAGATTCAGCTTAGTGAAATATTATAATTTACCCAGTATCATGGATTAATAAACCCCGTTTACGGCTGTTTAATTGGGAGGGTACCATAAAAAAGTGTCAGATTATGACTATTGGAGGAGTACCACCCTAATTAATAAACCATGGTTTAGCAAAATCCAGGGTTGACATTATCTGATATACCCAGTGGTGGCCTCAAACGTGACAAACGTGGCTGGTTGGAAAATCATCTATCAATGGTGGATTGTCTTTTGCCACGTTTGATTAAAGGGATGGTATATATATATACCCTCTGGTTATGACTAACATAGCCATGGTATAGATGGTCCATAGAAATAGATGCTTTAACGAACTTAAAAATGGTGGATCTTTCCATGGCTATGTTTATGTTAGTCATAACCAGAGGGTAAATCAAATTTAAATATAATAATATAAATATACCTGGATCTTCCAATATATAATTTAAATATAATTGGCTATTATGATATAATAATTATTATATACACATATCTGTGTCGACGTGTCTCTCTGTATCAAATCATGGGTGGACTTACTGGACCGAAGCAGATCTAAAAATATTGCAAAAAACCATGTCCGAAAAAACGGACGAAAAAAAGGCTGCCATTTTATGACCTCCCCCATTGAAGCTAAAATAGTGGGACGGACTCTTCGATATGGAAAACCATATCTCCTCTGAACACGTGTTTTCGCTGTGAGCTGCATCATTTTGCCGTTGGTAGGAAAAAATGCCTCAGTACCATGTGGGCGAGTCTGAAAATGGGGCATACTTCCATTTTATCATATGTTTTCCCGTTTTTTTTGATGAAGTGGTGGATTTGGGGGAAATATATGTATGACCCATGTTTGGAGAGTCTCATATGTTCATATTGTGAACAAACGTATTTTGATTTACTGCAAAAAGGAGCTTTATTGGAAGAAAATCATGATGCATCCCCAAAGACTTTCCAAATCTTTCCAGGCATCCCAATACTGTTGGAAATGTTCATGTCTTTATATGACCTCAAACGACCAGACTCCATTTCTGCGGCTTGAAGAAAGAGTTCATTTGATGGCCTTCAATGCGGGATCTGTACTCCAAACTATCCAGATATGCTGATTCAAGATATTTTTTTAATAGCCATCCAATATGTTAACAGGAAGACCCATTTCTTTGTTGTACCAACATGTCCAGGGGGGTCCTATGAAATATATAAAACATGTCAAGGAATTGGTCCTTGAATCAGCTATCTTGGCTGCAAAAAAAAAACTATTTGAATCGTCGATTTCTGTTGGATTTCTGAGAAAATCGGGTATGTCCAATGGGATCATAATGATGATTATAATTATCATCATATCATTGTTCAATGATATATTATATATAATTATATATATAATGGGATGATAATCCATTATTCAACGATATTTTCATGATAATCATAGTATCATTGAATAATGGTATGATGATATTAAATGATATTTAATTGGTATGTCCCATGATATTAATTTCATTTCCATTCAATGTCCCATGAAATCCTTGATTCAACTAATGATGGTCTGGTCGTCAGACGGGATCCCCCCGCGACACGACGAGGCGGCCAAGCGCATCGACGAAGCCTTCGAGAAATTGGGCGGAGAGCGGGTTCAGTCCTTGGGCGCCTTGGCAGCACCGGAAATGTGAATTTCTTGCAAAAATCCATGGGAATTTCAGAATCCTAAAATGGATTTAACGGTGGTTTAATGGTGGTTTAATGATGATTTAGTGAGATTTAGTGGGATTTAGCCTCTGGTAATGACTAACATAGCTATTGAAAACGGCCATTGAAATAGTTGATTTACCCATTAAACATGGTGATTTTCCGAAATAGCCAATACTCATTTTGATGATGCTTCCCCATCATTATCCTGAAAACATATGGCATCCATTTTGCTTTTGGATATTCTATTTTGAGGCAAACTCATGTGGGAATCTAAGCCACAAAATATGATGTTCAAGAGCAGATATTTGCTGCTTGGTGGTTTGGAACATTGGTTTAGTATGGAATAATGATGGTTAATGATGGTTAGTAATCACTGGTTGGTGGGTTGGAACATGAATTTTATGACTTTCCATATATTGGGAATGTCATAATCCCAACTGACGAACTCATATTTTTCAGAGGGGTAGGTATACCACCAACCAGTTGACATGGAAGTGGAGTTCAACACAATATGGAGGATGCGTTAAAAAAACGCCAGGCTTTACCACCAAACGAATGATTTTGCAGACATGGTTCAGATATTTTCAGGTTTGGTGAATTATGATGAAATTCAGCCAGACAGATGGGATGTTCAGTAAATATTCCTATTATAGGTTGTAATATGTTGTAATAATTTCCATATATGTCCATGAAACCTGGTAGTATAATTCCATATGACCAGATATAACCAAGCAACAATGGTACACTCTGGTAATTTTTCACATAGCTATTGAAATGCTATTGAAAATGGCCCAATCGAAATAGTGGATTTTCCCAGCTATAAAATGGTGATTTTCCAGTTCGTTTTTGGTATGTTTACCAGGCCGGGTAATCCCAATATTATCCCCCTATAAATTCCTATCAAACCCCATGGTATAATTCCATATAACCATATATAACCATATATAACCAGAGGGTAATCCCCATTATATCCCATGTAAATCCCATATAAATCCCTATAAATCACTGTAAATCCCTATAACCAAGCAACAATGGCATTATTTTTTTCGCCCTGGTGGCTGTCCAACGGACCGTGCCACTCGGTAAAAATCTCGCGACGATTTTTCCGTGTTGCATCGAGGCTTGGGAGATGATCAACACCCCGCAGGGAGCCCAGGAAGAAAAGCCAGGATCGAAGTTGTCCAACTCATCTATGGTATATCTTTATATATATATAGTGTAGATTAGTGTTTTTTTAGGGTGTATATAGATATAATGATATATACACACTTCCATATATATGGTATATCCATATATATATAGTGTCTGATTGGTGGATTTAATGGTGGTTTAATGGTGGTTTAATGATGATTTAGTGAGATTTAGTGGGGTTTAGTGGGATTTAGCCTCTGGTAGTGACTAACATAGCTATTGAAAATGACCATAGAAATAGTGGATTTTCCCATTAATCATGGTGATTCTCCATAGTTATGTTAGTTTACCAGAGGGTATCCATGTATATATATATAGTGTAGATTAGTGTTTTTTTAGGGTGTATATAGATATAATGATGTATACACACTTCCATATATCTAGTTAGTGAAATATTGTAATTTAACCAGATATATCACGACAGGATGGGGCCCCCAGTTGCCTTAGAAAAGTGGTGGGTTTTTCTATGGTTTATGGATGTTTATGGTAGATATAGCTAGAGTTAATGGATGTTAATGGGGCTCACAAACCAACAAACATAACTGGGGGGCCCCATCATGTATGGTATTTGGAAGTATTTGGGATATATCACCAATGGGTATTACTAGTGATATCATGAATAAAAAAAACCTGTTCAGTCTGGGTTTGCATTGGATAAAACGACCGGGAGAACCCCTGTTCTCCCAGAGCCTGGAATCCAGCCGGTTTATTTTAGGGAAATCATCCCCAGCCGCAGTTTATTCAGGTTAGTGAATGATTACCCTCTGGCAATTTAACGTAGCTATGGAAAATCACCATTTTTAATGGGAAAACTCACTATAAATGGCCATTTTCAATAGCTATGTTAGTCATTACCAGAGGGTATAATTTACCATTGCAATCATCCCATTGGATATCATCCCAGCCGCAATTTTTTCCAGTGGTGCGATATATTGATTAGATCAAAAACAAGATCTATAGATCTAAGATCTTTAGATCTTACATAAATATTTATGTATCATTGATGGTTATTTATATCAGTTATATCACCATTTGTTGATGCTTAAACCATCTGAAAAACCTCCAAAAAGGTGCTTGGTTAAATCATGGCACTGCTGGTTGTTTGACTCAGCGCCAGGGACGCTTTGATACCGAGTTGGAGGCCTCTCCAGTGAGATGAGTAGGTGAATGGCTTAAGCAATGTTTTTTTGTAGCCACACAAGTGGGTTTATATCACTTTCGTAATAGGTTTAAGGTGGTTCAATGGGATATTTCATGGTGATTTAATGGTGATTTAACGGTTATTTATGAGTCAATATGTTTTGCTTAATTAAGTATAGGGATCAGTGATAGATCATGATAGATCTAATGTATCTGATATCAACGATGGAATGGGTACTGAACTGAGAAGAGATGGACATATCTGAATATATTACGATACCCTCTGGTAATTTAACGTAGCTATTGAAAATGACCATAGAAATAGTGGATTTTCCGATTAAAAATGGTGATTTTCAATAGCTATGTTAAATTACCAGAGGGTATATCAAACGATATTTTATGACAACCTTAGATCGCGACGTCTCTCTCTCTCTCTCTATTTGATGGTTAGGGAAGCATCCCATAAATCGCCCTGTCCCAGGCTGGTAAATACAATAAATTTTAATAGATATGTATTGCAAGAATGGATGCGTGCCGTCTAGTGGAAGTCATCTACACTTATGGCAATTTAGTTATAACTGGTTATGAAACTATGGGATTATACATAAACCATAAACGGGGCTATGTCAGTACTTATAACTGGTATTTCGGGCCATAACTGTAATTATAAATAGTGGATCTTCCAGCAAGCCATGTTTGATTGACAGGGGCTAAATCTCGCGTATCTGTTTGATGTCAGAATTTGGGGTTCCTTATGATTTCCCACAGATGCTCGGTATATGGTACTGGTTTAGGTGGTTTGGAACATGATTTTTATTGCTTTCCATATATTGGGATTAATGGATTATAGTGGTTTAATGGATTTTTATGATTATGACTTTCCATGCAGTTGGGAATGGAATAATCATCCCAACTGACGATTCGTCATATTTTTCAGAGGGGTAGCTCAACCACCAACCAGGGTATATTGTACAAACATTTGCTCCAACGGCCCATGTGTACGTTTGAATCTGCATCGAGCGTACGTGGATATAAGTGGTTGATCTTGCGCATTAAATATACCCTCTGGTTGTTTAACGTAGCGAACTGGAAAATCCATGAAATAAACTGAGGTTTATAGCTGGGAAAATCATCTGTAAATGGGCCATTTTCCATAGCTATGTTAAAAAACCAGAGGGTATCGATAGTTACAGATTATGACCATACCTTATATTATGAAATGTATGTATATATATATATATATGTGATTGTGTATGTGATAATTGAATATATATATATACATATATATATACATATTTATATATATACATATATATATACATATAGATATATTTACATATATATATATACATGTGAAGTGAGTGAATATAAAAAAATACGTACATGTTGTGACCACGGTATATATTGGTTCATATCATAGTAGCCATGGCGGCTGCAGGAGTGGAGCCCTGACTTCTACGACAACATCGAAGCTCCAGAGCCACCGCAGGCGAGGAATGTCTCCAACCATTTGAGCCATTAACGATACCCTCGTGTTATTACATACGGTGTGTGTATATATATATATATATACATGGAATATCAACATACATTGTGGAATAATGCGGAATATCTAGAAATCATGATATATGGACACACATTCCATGGTATACATAGTACTATATTATCATATAATCATATATGGAATGAATATATGGAATATCACCAACCTGTGGGATTTTTCATGGGATATTTTTGCATCAACGATCGATAATGGATATTAATGGTTACTGTCAGATCTGTAAGGAGATTTACTACCTGGGTTTTTGGGGATTATGAACTAGCCAATTTTCCTGGGATTTTTGTATCAACCAACTAGTACAATGAGACAGACTAGGGGTAATGGCTCATTTGGTGGGGATACCCTGCAGCATTCACAAGCATTAAAGAATGGAAAATCACCATGTTTTAACAGGTAAATCATGTATAAATGGTAATTTTCAACAACTATGTTACACCACTGGGATTGTATTTCATGGGATACACTGTCATGGAACTTCATTAATGGAACATATATGGGCAACCATCATTGGACCAACCCTTCGATGAACATATTTGTAATGGAATAAATATATATATATGTGTAAATATTTACCATCCAAAATAACTCTGTTGCCAATTGACAATGAATATGGCTTTGTCGTGGAAACTTATCCCCAAATAGCCACATTTCCCGGATTCCAGGAAAAGATAAATATTTTTCTGGGACGTCAAATGGATGGCTGCAACTAAAAACTGAGGTAAGGCCAAATGTTTGGTGATGTTTTTGTATAAATATCTATCAATGGAATGATATTGCTTTAACCTAAGCAGCTAAAGTTGAAGTTGTTGGCAGGGTATCTAAGATTATAAACAGCTTCGAAGTTCCCAGAACATGCATCCAAGACTTGTCCAAAATTGGCCATGTATAATGTCAAAGTCGGATTACCTACCCCTGGTTGATGGAAAAATAGAAGGGTTTCTTCCAAATATCCATATTAATATATATATATATATATCCACATATACATATATACACACATATATATATAATTATATATATATGTACATATTGTTTTCAATCATACTACCCTCCTGTAAACGAAGACTTCGACGTTTTTGTTCTCGACCGAATCTTCAGGAGTTGAGTCCTCCATCCCATTTGGTGGAGATTTTGCCGGCAGATGATCCGAAGGCGCTGGCCTGCGGCGCTGTGATATCTTGCCAGGTGGAATGGCCTAGTGATATCTGGCCATATTTTTGGCCATATTTAGTGGGGATATTCCCTGAAATTTAGGCCTGGAACATGGGCCTTATATATGGTAGGTACCTCCAATTTAGGATCCTGAAATGGCCATTGATGATATCTATCATAGTTGCACTATAGTCATTGGAGTTATCTTCAGCAACTTAGCATCAACTTCATGTGAAAAAAAGTCGGCCTGACCTTGTGTTGGATATTAAAGGCAACATGGTTATCTACTGAATCTACTTCTTATTCCAATGTGTCAATTGACATTACCTCAAATCAGCTTTTGTCTGAAGATATGGTACCCCTATATGGCCTCTGACTAGTCATCATGTTCTCTATGAAAGTGCGCCATTTGCGGTCTGTCCTGACCCCAGGTCCGAAGGTCCATTAATGGGTCCTATCAATGGATGGCACAAAAATTGGATATCAATGATTAAAATGGATGCAGAAAAATGTGAAAAATGGTGGTTGCATCAAAAGTATTTCTCCATCCCATGGTTCTCTTTCGGATGGCCTTGTCCACACCATGACGGATGACCGATGATCACATGATAGTCCTGCAAAATTGGCCGAACACATCCTAAAACGTAAGGGAGCTATTGAAAATGGCCCATTTATAGTGGATTTACCCATTGAAAATGGTGATTTTCCATAGTTATGTAAACGTTTACCAGGCCGGGTAACACATCCTAAAACTGCCAGCGCTATTGAGTTCTATCAAAGCAAATTCTGCGGATCTCGCATATCTCCCGGGATTAATGCGGATTGATTAGGACCAAAACGGGTTGCTTTCAGCTTCAGAATCTCTATTGTTGCAACTTTGTGTCTTTGGCTAACGGTAGTGGGTTTCGTTTGCATAACTATATGATTCTCATGATTTCATGAACATCTCCTGACATTACCGCCCTCACAATTTCCATATACCAGATCAATAGCCATTTTAGGAACCGATTGATTGGAGGTACCTAGCATATATTTTTGGCCTATTTTTCAGGCCTAAATTTCAGGGAATATTCCCACAAAATATGGCCAAAAATATGGTACTAACGTAATTACCTCCATCTTAGGATGCTGAAATTCCCCATCTGAACACATTTTTCCCGTCTGAAGTCCATGTTTTATACCACGCCTGAACTCCACCAAGTTCCAGGCAAAACGCATGGAAGCCTATGTGCCCGCTGGATCTAAGCCCGTGCAGATGACGGTGAAGAGGCCGAAACTTTGTCCTGGCTGATGGATATTTGGGAATGATGGTTTAAGGGGAATGATCCCAGTATAGTCTTATTTCAGGTTAGCAAATTAATCTTGATTGCCTAGATATTTGGATGGCCTAAAACATATTGCATTTTGCTGTATCTTTAATGGACGTTGGCCATTTTTTGGGTGGAAATATCTAGGAAAGAACATCAGAGAGATGTTTGAATGGAAATCCATTTTGTTGGAAAAATCATGGATGGACATGTCCAAATTTCATGCGAAAATATGGGAAAAGTGTCTGTAGATGGCCTAGCATTGATGATTATGACTTGTATGGAGCAAACATGTTTGAACGATTGTGAAATCATTCTAGTGGTTTGCTCCAAAAAGAATCGTTCAAAGATGTTCGACTTCTTTTTTGTGGTTTGCCAAATAATATGGTTAAATAGTTGCCATATATATATACCTATTGTTTGACTATTTATCTGGTTGGTGGTTTGGAACATGACTTTTATTTGTCCATTCAGTTGGGAATGTAATCATCCCAACTGACGAAGTCATATTTTTCAGAGGGATTGAAACCACCAATTAGTATTATTGTTTGACTATTATTGTTTGAAATCATTCTGGGTTTAGTAGAATCCGCCTGAATTCTCAGGGTGGAAGCTTGGGGATGTGATTCAGATCTCATCTCAAGTGAACCTAGCGGTCCTGGCGGTCCTGCCCTTTGAATTCACTTGGAATGACACCCTGGGAGACGGCTCAGATCCATCCTATTCTGGTTGGTGCTTTGGAACATTTTTATGACTTTCCATATATTCGGAATGTCATCATCCCAACTAGTTACTCATATTTTTCAGAGGGGTAGGCTCAACCACCGACCAGTATTCTAACATCTTCTATAGGTGATTGATGATAATCAATGTTTTTCCCATTGAAACCCTCTCGAAATTGGGCTTCAAGCATCGGTTAAATGCCGCTCGTTGTTTTATTGATCGCCAGGTCGACAGTGCCCGAGGGCTATGAGCGTGCCATCGATCACTTCGAGTTTGACCTTACAGGTTCGCCCGTAGTTTCACCCCAGTCATTAAGTCTGGTATCACATGAGCAGTGGCTGCTAAACCCCTATTGGTTGATGATTAGTTGGGGGATTATACTAGCCTTTATATATTCGAGATTATAATAATCCAAAGAAATCCCTATAAACCTGGAATTATAGAGGGATTTTGAACACTGCTCAAGTGGTATATCATGACGGAGACTATTCATATATATATATATACATGATATAGCAAATCTGATAGATGATATTGGTGGCACATATATATATATATATATATATATAATTATATATATAATTATATATATATAATTATATATATATAATTATATATATATATCACTAAGCATACTACTACAGTTAAAGGGTGTTACCAGCTATAATGGTGAGTTTGATTTTTGTTCCATAAATGGGCTTATTTCATTGACTTATAAACCCTAAAGGGCTGTAACTTTGCTTGTTGAACAGCCAATTGAATGATTCTAATGCGAGTAACGCTCCTGCGTGAAAGAAACTTCAATGACCAGCTTGGTGGTTTCTACTAACAACCGCGATCTTTAGTTAACCCAGAAATAAACTTAAGGTAAATCTACTAAATTTCTATAAATACATTGTAAAATTTGTAAATAGCAATTTCATGAGTCAATTGAAGATGATATTTGTTCCATTTCCATTTCCATTTCCATCCAGCCTTCACCTCATCCGAGCCAGTTATGGCACAGGTAGCGGCCTGAGCTATGAACAGGGAGATTCCCTGGGCTTGTGGCCTTCCAACCCCAAGAAGCAGGTGGAATGACTGGAGATGGGAGAATTCTTCGTGCTGATCACTTGATGTTAAACAGCAAAAAGCCTAATATACTGCAGTAGTGGTGGTTTTTCGAGTGGTTAGTAACGGTTAGTAATGGTTGATGGATAATTTTTCAGAGGGGTAGGTACACCACCAACCAGCATATACTGCAGCAGACTTGAAGCTCAACATTTTGAGACCGATCTTCAGAGTTTCAGAAGGCAATCTAGCTGCGAAATTCAGTGTGAATGCCTTGAGACCAGGCTGTCAGATGCTGCAAAACATGGTTTGTTTTCCCAGTGAAAGAGATGATCATCCATCCATTGATAGGACTTTATGCCCGTGATGTTAGGATTCCAATATGGAGCGGATGTTGTTGAAAGACCCTAGCAGCTCAGCATCCGACTAGAAATAGCCTGTTGTGGGGATGAGAATTACGGTGAGTCATCCTGAAGGACCGTCCTGGGGTACACCGATCATCACCAATGTTTTTGTCATGTGAGTTTTACCAAGAGAGACTTGGAGAACTGGGGGTCACCATTAGTTCATTGACATAGCAAGAGGGGTTACCCTCTGGTAAACTAATGTAGCTATATTATAATATTAATATGTGTGTTTAATGGGTAAATCCAGTATAAATGGCCCATTTTCAATAGTTATGTTAGTCATTACCGGAGGGTATACAGCAACTTATTGTGTCTAATTAATCAGATTGATATTATAATCAGACCGTTTCATGACAACTATTTGTCGCTGATACATTGGAAATGATGGTGAAATCATTCAAAATCCAGTGTGAATCTGCAAAATCCTCATGAAAAACCACAGTTATGGCCCGAAACACCAATTATAAGCAATAACCCCATTTATGGAATTTATTATCCCATTGAAACAACCAGTTATAACCAATACATGGCGACAACTGCAGTATAAATTGGTGATTTTCCCATCTTGCTGGTGGAATTTTCTGCGCAGGTGGATATGTGCCTCATGGCTCTCAACATGAAAGGACCGCCCGCAAAAAGGGTCTGAAAACCTGTGGATTCAATCAATAAACATTATGATTTACCCTATGGTAATGACTAACAGTTAGTTATTGAAAATGACAATTTATAGTGAGTTTTCCCATTAAACATTGTGATTTTCCATAGTTATGTAAACGTTTACCAGAGGGTAATGGGATTTAGCATGAATCTATTGGGATTCAATGGTGATTTAATGGTGATTTTTGTGGGGATTTCATGGTGATTTAAGGGTGATTTCACCAGCAAAATGGGTGTTTTAATGCGGATATGAACCATGGAAGCTTCATGTATTCATGGAATGGAATCCATTCATACCATCCCTTGTCATCAGCTTTTTTGGCTCAAATTTGGGAAGTCAATGGGCATTCTAAAAAATTGAAACCAGATGGTAATCAGTTGATGATCATAGGTGATTATATACTACCCAAAGGTAATCATTTGATGATCATTCTGTCATTCAAAAATTTTGAAATCATGTTGTCAATGTTGTTTTTCCGCAATCTTGAGGATTACAATGGCTATATGATTGGGCATGTTCAGCTATATGGCTACATGATTCTATATGTCAATGGGGGATTTTTTTCAGCAATCTTGGATCAGATGGTAATCATTTGATCATTTGAGCAGTGGCTGCTAAAGCCCTGTTGGTTGCTGGTTATAGGTGATTATATACTACCTACGCTTTATATATTGGGGATTACAATAATCCAAGAACGGGGAATCCCTATAAACCAACCCGTATAATGGAATGATAGAGGGATTTTGAACACTGCTCATTTGATCATGTGTGATGATCTTTTGAACAAAACCAGGGGTGGCTCAGTCACCACTCATGCAAAACACTGCCTTTTTCCTTAGTTTGTTGGCCATTATCAGCGTTTTGATTATTTTCCCAGTTCTACTAGTAATATATCCCTACTATACCCTTTGTTTTTCGCAATGGCTAGCTCAACGACCGAGGGGTCAAGAGGTAGACTTTGACCCAAGTCTTTGTTTGTCATTTCCGCATTTTCATTGCAGTGATCCCAGTTTTGGTGGTTCAACTTAATGTTGTACCTGAATATCTTCCCATGTGTTTAACTCCAGAGTTGGTTTCTGGAGCTTCCGTGGCTGATCTGGCAGATGGTGAAGACTACCCTCTGGTAAACTAACATAGCTATGGAAAATCACCATTTTTAATGGGAAAATCAACTATAAATGGCCATTTTCAATAGCTAACTGTTAGTCATTACCATAGGATATCTGTTCCTGTCATTTTCCCACCATCCATAGGTCGAGAGTCCAGACCCCCATCCATAGGAGATGAGATTCTGTATCTGCGACCCATCGATTCCAATCGCTCCGTGCCACTGCCAGAGGTCATTGATGTTTCTTGGCGTTATGACCAGCTGCCGTACTTGTCCATGGTTGGTTTTACCATGCTTTCCAGTGTATCTATTGTGTTTATTGTTGGCATAGATCCCCTATTTATATATATATAGCATTTGAATCATTGCTATGTTTTGAATCATTGATGATATTTACCCTGTGGTTATTTAACGTAGCTATGGAGAATCACAATGTTAAATATGTAAATCATAATGTTTATCATCTAGAAATAGGTCATTTCCCATAGCTATGTTAAATAACCAGAGGGTAACTGATTTATCGATATTTAATTACCATGTTTAACTGGTTGGTGGTTTGGAACACTTTTTATTTATTTTCCCCAATAGTTGGGAATAATCATCCAGTCTGACTGATATTTTTCAGGGGGGTAGGTATACCACCAATTAGTTAAAGGCTCTTAAATCCCATTATATCCCATATAAATCCCTATAAATCCCATTATATCCCTATAAATGCTATAGCCTGTTCATAGAGGATATGGATTTCCCATGCAGGTCCGTAGCCTCTTGACGCAAGTGCTCGACATCGCTGGTTGGCCCAAGCGACGTTTCTATGCTCCTCGGCAATGTCACCACCCCCGCAGCGGGGGATATTGTCTGGTTGGTGGATGGGAAGATTTTTTATGACTTTCCATATGGGTTTGTCTGAAAATAGGGTATATTCCCAATTATAGCCATTTAATAGGGATAATGATCATTAACCATTGGGTTTAGGGGTACACTATTTTCAGACACACCCATATATTGGGAATAATGACCCCAACTGACGAACTCCATGATTTTTCAGAGGGGTAGGTCAACCACCAACCAGTTGTTGATCTCTGAATGTTTTGGACCCAGTCTTGAACTGTTTTGAATGCCTTGTGCATGACGAATCTTGTGAAAATGCTGTTGTCCCACCTCGGTAGGATGGAGCCGGGGTGATGTTCACGTGGCTCCGTGAACGGAGTCATGAGTAAATGCACCAATCGTCGCAGGGGGGACAATCTATTGTGGATGATTTCGGGATTGACGCTGATTTTTTTCATCACAAAAAAAAACATATCATCGGATGTAAGATGTAATTTACAGGATATAAGATGATGTAACACCAACATTTTGTAGGACATGAGTGAAATACGGGGGTTCCCAATGGGGGACCGAAACATACCGAAACCGTCATGTTGTTCAAAGGTGGAAACAAGGTTCATTACTCCTAGTTGGATGCAGGAATCGGATCTGTGGTACATGTTGATAAGCTTTAAACAATAATATAATATTATATATATACTATGTAGAATATATATACCTTATGGTAAATAAACATAGACCCTGAACATTACCAATTTTTAGTGGAAACTCATCTTCCAACCCCTATCTGCCAGGGTCTATGTTAATTTACTAGAGGTTATATATATATATTGTATTATATATGTATACCTGGGGATATCCCATGTATAACTGAGCTATATGCTGAAGTTTATATCCACTTCAGCCACCTCAAGTCATGAGGAGATGCTGAAGCTCAGCGCAACTGATGCAGCCGAGAAGGAGATGAGGGCGAAGTTAATTTCAAGTTCAATGGATTTGTGATTTATGGTGATTTATAGGGATTTATGGGGGATATAATGTGGATTTATAGGGATTTATAGGGATTTATAGGGATACCATGGGGATTTCAAGGGGGTTTATAGGGATTCATAGGGGATCTCATGGGGATTACAGTACCCGGCCTGGTAAACGTTTACATAACGAACTGGAAAATCACCATTTTATAGGTGGGTGAATCAACTATTTCTATGGGCCATTTTCGATAGCTATGTTAGTTTACCAGAGGCTAGTTGGTAGTATAGGTGTATGTCTGTATATATAGACATACACATTCAGTATATGTGTATATGTGTATGTGTGTACTGTAATGTTATGCTATGTTATGTTATGTTTTGTTTTGTTATACAGAGCACTGCGGTGCAGTGTAATGCAATGTAATGTCATGTCACGTAACGTATCCAGACATTACATAATATACACATATAATCAAGACGAATCAACCCTATTTGATGATGATGCCAACTGAGGGGTTTTTCACCCACCAAGAGAAATGGATTTTGTCAAAGTCGCCATGGGGCCCCCTTTCGAAATGGGTGGAGCAGAAACATTTGGAATGTTATAGGGATACCCTCTGGTAATTTAACATAGCTATAGAAAATCACCATTTTTAATGGGAAAATCCACTATAAATGGCCATTTTCAATAGCTATGTTAGTTTACCAGAGGGTAACACCATGTTTGGGTCTATCACCAACTTTCGGGGTCTATCACCATTTTTTTGGGGTCAATGTTTCGAATTGATGGCTTGGGATAACATGGGATAACCAGAAGAATTGTGGGCTTTCGGAATGCGGTCAGACATCGGGTGACATGTGTTGACCAAAAAAAAATCGGGCAGTTCATCATCCACTGGCAATGGGACTGAAGAGTAGGCGTGGATTTGTGTTTGGAAGAAATGTGAACCTTTTAGATCCTTTTAGAGGATCTAAGCGGTCAGAAACTCGTGATTTTTTGTGGTTAGTATCCCAGATTGGGCGTGACTTTTGAGGAGATGAACGTGTTTTAATACCAGCTCGTGTGAGTTTTTTGTGTCGCTACTTTCAACACGTTTCGGTATTTGTTGTTTATCCAGTTTTTTAAAGTTACCCTCTAGTAAATTAACAGTTGGACCCTGAAAATCACCAATTTTTATAGAGGAAACTCGTCTTCCAAGCCCGATGAATGCCAGGGTCGTCATGTTAATTTACTGGAGTGTATTGTTGTTTCACCGCAGAATCTTCTACATCAGTTGGTCAACGAGAGTTGATGACTATTTTGGATAATATCTAGGTCTATTTCTAGGTCAATCGTAAATCGTAGCTGGTGGTTTCCTAAAATTAGTTTAGTCTTAGATGGATACAAACTAATCCTGACTAGTCTTTTGGTATCAATGGGAATATCTACGTTCACCAGCAAAGAATTTTCATTTTTTGCGTATCTAAGATTGGCAATGATATGATGGACAAATGCACAATACAGTGGGAGCAACTGATAACTGCCAACTGCACGTTCCTTAAGCCATCACTTTAGGTTGGGGACATGTCTTGAATGGGGACCAAACATATGATGGCATCGAAGTGTCAGAATATATCAGAATGATGTGCCACACTTAGTGCCACACTTGGGAAGATCATCCTCATGATTCTCATGCATACCATCTGGTTATTTAACATAGCCGTGGAAAATCACCATTTTTAATAGGTAAACCATCTATAAATGGGCCAGTTTCCATGGCTATGTTCAATAACCAGAGGATAATACTGTGGATGGTTGCGAAATCCTGCACCAGTTGCTAGATGGTTTGTCTCATTATAGTCCCATTATCATTTAATTTCCGTGTTTCATAATTACCAATAGTTTCCAGCTGGTGCAGGGTTTTGTGTATCCTCCTCAGTATCACATCTTTGCTTCCTTGAAGTCAGCAAGCAGATCGTTTGACAGTTTGACATAAGAAAGATCAGAACCAGCTACTTGGGATGTATGTTTATAAATATATGTGTATACATACATTACATGACATTACATGACATGACTTAACATAACATGACATGACATGATATGACATTACATTGCATACGTGATTGATATCTTTGTCTCGAATTTCTATACATAGATATATATATATATATACAATATTATATATATAGATATATATAGATACACTCGAAACCCAAGATGAATGTCTCGATGCCCACAAGAAATCTAAAGGTTCCGCTGAGTTTGGCACCGCGCAGATGATACGCAGCTTTTGTTCAAACCGGCGTCAAATCGGCAGCACGACGCGACGTCACTGGAATGGTGGGATAATGGTAACGAACCCCAAATGACTTTACAGTTATGTGGGATAATTATGGATAATTATCCCCATTAAAGACCTCTAAAATTTATATTCATTTGTTTGGTGATAATCTCGTATGAATGACCCAAGAAAATTCAGTTTGGTGAATTCTTATGCATCCAGATGGCTTGGTGAAGAATCGCATTTCGCCCAAAAATGTCACTGTCATCAGCTGATTGGAGCATGCCTAGCCCATACAACATGGATATGGATGGATATGGTTATGGTTATGGATATGGTGATGATATATGGTAGAATATACAGCTCATGGTGATCAAAAAGTCTGGTTGGTGGTTTGGAATATGAATTTTATGACTTTCCATTCAGTTGGGAATGTCATCATCCCAACTGACGAACTCCATCATATTTTTCAGAGGGGTTGATTTGAAACCACCAAAGTCAGATGATTATTAACCATCATTAACCATATAATAACCATCATCATTACCCATTATTAACAGTATATCCAACATAACTACGGAAAATCACCATTTTTAATGGGTAAATCCACTATTTCTATGGCCATCCCAACTGATTTTCATAGCCGATGGGTCAACAAGTCAACCTCGGCTCTGCTGAAAAACCTCCGACGCGGAACGCGTATCAAACGCGTCCAACATGGCGATGCTGCAAAGTGCCCTGAGCGCTATTCTGGACACTTGGACAATATGAAAGGCTGATGATTGACTCCTATAATATATATATATATTGTATAGTATTAGTATTAGTATTATTACTATTATTATTAGTATTATTATTACTAGTATCATTATTATTGGTATTGTTATTGTTATTATCATTGTTATTATGATTCTTATCAGTATTATTATCATCATCATTATTATATTATATTGAGTGTATCCAAATATGTCATAATATGTCTACTTTCAGCAGGAGATTGATATTCTTAGTCTCCATGTGACCGTTCTGATCCACTTCATCGCTCCCTCCATGGTCGTTTGTTTTTATCGCTACTCAGCTACTCGGTCCGGGAAGTTCAGGATGTACCCGGTACTGGTTATTTAACTATCCATTTATAGAATCTTTGGTGACATTTTTTCCGATGAAAAGTGGTGATTTCCATAGCAGCCATAGCAAACACGGGTATTGCGAGGAAACGCAAACAAGGCATGACTTTCTGTGTGGTGCCCGTGCTTCCTTTTGTTGCAATAAACCCAACAATCAACCAGATGCCGTGACTACCACACTTTACTCAACTGGTTGGTGGTTTGGAACCTGGGAATAATAATCCCAGCTGACGAACTCATATTTTTCAAGATGGTTAAAACCACCAAGCAGGTCAACATTTTCCCGCCAGCCACTAAAGGAAGTCTTGGTGAACCCTATGGGCTTAGTCGATATGGGCCTGAACATCATCAGCGTCCGCGATAGCTGGAAGCAACATCACCACTCCTTGGAAGCTGGTGAGAGGTGCAAAAATGGGCATGGCAGCGTGACACCATGGTTATGGCCATGGCTATTAGTTAAAACTGGTGATTTCTATCGTGATTTATAGTGATTAAATGGTGATCAATAGTGGTTAATAATGGTTAATAGTGGCTAAACATGTGATTAATGATTTTTATAACTGGTTATGAAACTATGGGATTATACATTCTATAAATGGGGTTTTGTTAGTACTTATAACTGGTACAACTCGGGCCATAACTGTACCCCCCTAAAAAAGTGAAGTACCGGTCCTGTTCCGGTGCCAAGCTTGTGAGTGAAATCAACTTTTGTGAGGGACATCTCGACATACTCAATGGCCACAAGGGTCCCATTACTTGAAATGGTTTTAAAGCAATTTTGTGGCACACCCCAAGTCGGAACCAAGCCTTTTTCTATCTTTGATTCATTGAGTAATCCACGGTTTTTTGATTGTAAAATCTTCATTTTGTCTTGCCAATCCCTTCATGGAATCCATGTCACCATCCCCAATTCTATCCCATCTACGGACAGACTCAATCTTCATCATTCTTAGCCGGTGTCAATCCGACGGTTGCTCCTCCTCCTCCTCCTCATCATCATCATCATCATGTATATGCAATATATGATCATTATCATAAATTATTGTCATTATTATTGTTATTATCATCAGTATCATGGTTATCATGATTATTATTACACATGATATCATATAATATCATATATATATATACCATATAATATACCACATAATATACCATACAATACCAAATAATATACCACATAACATACCATATAATATACCATTGACTGTTGGTGCTATCAGTGCTACTCCCATCGTTCACTGGCACGGCCTGCAGCTCCGCAGGCTGCACCTGGAAGCCTTGAAGGTGTCCCAATCGCAGCATAGCGAAGCCTTACACCATGGCCTCAGTCAGCATCAGGTTGGGGGAACGGGGAACGAAAAAAAAAAAAAAACGAAAACAGATTGGATGGAACTGGTTCCATGTGCTTTATATCTATATATCTATGTATATATATATATGTATATATGATATATGGTGTAAATATATGTAAAGATGGTTTATATCTCGTTTATATATAGTTATATGGTTTTAGTATGATTAATCCAGCTGTAAACCAGTGGGATAAGCCCTAAACACCCCGATTCTAGGGTCCCAAAACTATGGCTTCTGGGGGATATCAGGGGGGCTGGGATAAGTAGCCTCCAAGAAGATGCAGCACAGGTTTAATTCTGGGGGTTGCGATATGGACGATGACAATTCGTTGACACTTTCAACATGGCCATTGGATGCTATGGCATTCTTTGTTACAGAATGCCGTTCTAAAGATTTGCTCAATTGAATGGCAGTGTGTGATGAGAAAACAACATGAACACCCATCCGATGTGCCAAAACAACTGGTTATTTGACGCATTCTGTTGGGAGAACATGAGAAGAATGAGAAGAATATGTGTTCAATTGCATGATGTGATCAAGGAAGATGGAACAAGTACAGCTCTATAAATGCAATGGTTGCCATGGTTTCCGATTTGACCAATCCATTGCAGTTAAGGTATGTTAAGGTTGCAAGCTCTAGTCCCGATCCCGTGTTCCACTTCAATCCTGCCGGTGCAGGAATCTATCTTTGTGAGCAAAGATCAGTATCTGAGCTGAAGAGAGATGGTTTAGATATCGATTTTCATAGCCGGGAGATACTGGTGAACGCCAGGCTGAAGTGTAGCAGCATGATTCCAAGACCTAAAATTCAGAAAAGAATTCATGATTAAACCGTATAAAACCGTATTAAACCGTTTACGCCATGACGATCTTCGGATTGCCGCTCTCCAAAGAGACTCTGAAAAGAAGACCTTGAGAAATTGGACATTGTTGTCGGGCCTGAACCTGCTGGGGAGTCTATAGAATATTCAATATGGTAATACAATACCAATACCGATCTTATGAATATATGTATATATATACATACAAATACATATATATATATGTACACAATAATATCGATATATAATATATGAACATATACAATATATGAACATATACAATATATGAACATATACAATATACATCAATATACACCATATGTACGATAATATTATTTATTATATATATACACACTATACAGTGTAATAGATATGTATATACATATTATATATATATATACACGGAACGGAATTGTATATATATATATATATTATGTACATATTATATACATGGCTTTGGAATGCTTTCAATCCCCATTGTTTGCTTCGCTTCAGTTCCCTTTCTACACCGACCAAGGCATGACCAGTCTCTCCATGTCAGTCGTGTGATGCACGATGAAGCGCTCAGCGCCTGGGGATGCAACAGAAAATTGGGGAAGTGAACCAGCAAAACATGGGAAATTACCCTCTGATAATGACTAACAGTTTGCAAACTGGAAAATGGTCCAGTCGAAATAGTGGATTTTCCCATTAAAAATGGTGGATCTTTCCAGTTCGTTATGTAAACGTTTACCAGAGGGTAAATCACCATTATATCACAATAAACCATTATAAATCCCTAGAAATCCTCATGGTATCCTTATATATCCCTGGGATTTAATGGGATTTACTGGTGATTTTTGTGGGGATTGCATGGTGATTTTTTCGGGGAATTTCACCAAAGAAATGATGATTTTTCACGGGGATGCGATGCTTTGTTTTCATGGGATATTCATGGATGATTCATACCATCCAATGTCATCAGCTCCATAGGTGGGAAATCCCCCATGGCATAAAAAGTGCTGGGAAAAGTGTCGAAGCAATTGTTTGTTCTACTTGGTGGCGAACTACCCACGGCTCGTTTTTGTGGGTTATATAGTGATTTACATGGGATAAGTAGGCTTCATCCACTGAAATAACTGGGGTTATAACCCACTTACGAGCCGTGGGATGAGCCACCAAGTGTGGGAAAATCCCCGAACTATCGCTGCAAAAATGAAATGTCAACATCATCGAATCAAATGGCTGATTTCCCACCCAGCCATATTTCATCACCCGAGGGTATCTCAGTTGAATTTGGTTGTCTTGAATGGATCAGCCTGATTTTAGATCACAAACCCTCAGGACCATCAAACTACCCTCTGGCGATTCAACATAGCTATTGAAAATGGCCCATTTATAGTGGATTTTCCGATTGAAAATGGTGGATCTTTCCATAGTTATGTAAACGTTTACCAGAGGGTAGTTTACCAGAGAGTAAATCCCATGAGATCCCCTATAAATCCCTTGAAATCCCCATGGTATCCGTATAAATCACCATAAATCACCATAAATCATTGATGGCTTCAAAGCATTCGTTTCGTCAGGAGGGGTTTCAGTAGCTGGGTCATATGGTAATTACACCTCCAGTTCCTCAGGATGCTCCGCATGTTTCCCGATTTTTCCAAAAAAGAAACACATGGATGTGGGTCAAAATGGAAAACCTAGGGGACCACAGATGTTAGTCTAGTTTAGTATTCACCATCCATAATATTGGGGTACCTAATTTTGACCCATACCCACATGGTCATCTTGGGATGTGCCGAATTGCTGGACATAGCCACTGTCACAGTTTTTGTGTCTTCCAAGGTCGTTCCAAGATCCAACATGAGGAGCAGATGAAACACAGCTATATGGAGACCAGGAGCGGGACCATCCTGAATCATGGGGAAATTTCACTAACGGCTTGGGATTTAAGCTTAAGACATCCGAATGTGTTGATTGAGATTGAGAGTCCATTGAAAATTGCCATAGAAATAGTGGATTTTCCATTAAAAATGGTGGATCTTTCCATAGTTATGTAAAGTTTTGATTATTTCATACACCGCTTTTTTCGGGTATGTTGCGGAGCGAGGTGTGACCGTCAAATCCAGTCGCGATGCGACCGTCACGGCTCATCCGCTTGTGGTTTCCTTGCTGGACAGGAGAGAAAATTTGCGTGACTTGCTGAGTGAAACTCTGGATGAGGCGTGGACGTGTAATTCAGGTTGTAGTGACCGTCATGGACATTCGCTTGTTGGGAACCAGAAAAATGTATAAGAAGTTTTTGAGTCTTTGATATCTGAAGCAGAAACAATTCCTCAAACGCACATTCTTTCGATCACGCATCACTTTAAATCATCCGTTTTCGGACACAATGGTGAACTCGAGCATCTATGGTTGATGTGTTTTTGTTATGTTAAGTTTAATCCAAGGTGTTTTCTTCTAGTCATGACTCATGTTATATCATGTTATATCATGTTATATCATGTAAAAAAAACTACCCTGAAGCAACTGGAAGCAACACAGCTTTCCATGTTGTATGGCTCTGCAGGCACAGAGTACGGTGCTGAAATCGACGCTGCTCTTCGGCTTTGTGGTGCCGTGGCTCCCGGATACGTTTTGGAGTGCTCTGGTTGGGGGAACTGGAGATGCAAAGTTTGTGAATGGAGTGATAGTATAATATCTGGTTGGTGGTTTCAAACATGAAGTTTATTTTCCATTTCATATATGGGATACTCCTTCCCATTGACTTTCATATTTTTCAAGATGGTTAAAACCACCAACCAGATATAGTATATAAAAAGACAAATAACATAATATAATTATAGATACGCTGCTATGCTTCATATGTACAAAAAGCAACATATTAGATGATATTAGATGTCAAGATATTCACTCAATTCAACTGTCTAATATAGCTACCCTTTGGTAAATTAACATAACTATTGAACATCACCATTTTCAATTGTTAAATCCACTGTTTCTATGGCCATGTTCAATAGCTATGTTAGTCATTACCAGAGGGTAAATCCCATTAAGTTACCAGTAAATCCCACTAAATCCCATTAAACCACCAGTAAATCACTGCTTTTTTTCCATGTTCGATGACGTGTCATCGTGTCGTGTCGCTTTGCAGGTGGCGGTCCTCGTGGAGGGATTCCCATCCTCGGAGAATTCCAATGAGAGATACATCGATCCTTAGCAGCCGGATCATTCCATGTTTTTTTTTGAGAATGTTGAGACATAGTATACATCACTATAATATATATATATATATATACACTATAGATATATATATATATCATAATGTATATATAATTCTGCGGAAAATTTGGCAGTCCATGACATGGGTCGTATGAAAACAGACCAAATCGACAGTCTTCATCCAAAGCGAGCCGCTGTGTCATCAGCTTTGCTGGGGAGAATGGTCGATTTGTTTCATGTTCTTTTCGTATTCATTGTGGGATATACGCAACTAGATAGAGTTGAGAATCATGGCTATTGGAGCATTATCAACTTTGAACCGTGCAGTTGCCATGATCAACTTCTTTAATTTCTTATGAGTGTTGCAAAGATCTGAGGATGTCTTTATCTTCTCGGTCTCGTGGGCCATCTGCTTGCTGTTTCAGTTACTTGGTCAGCCATCTTTCTGGGTTTGTTTAAGGTGATGTGTTATTTTCCCCATGGAGAATCCACCATTTGGGGAATCTATAGT
This sequence comes from Cladocopium goreaui, assembly GCA_947184155.2. NCBI lineage: Eukaryota > Dinophyceae > Suessiales > Symbiodiniaceae > Cladocopium > Cladocopium goreaui. Next base: position 240,243 of record CAMXCT020001702.1, on the reverse strand, counting down.
GAAAACTTTTTATTTTTTGGGGACCACTTAAGCAAATCCAAGTTTGTGCCTGGGAATCGGATGCAGATGTTGTCAGTGAGTCATTCATCAGCTGGTGGATTCTTTCGGATGAAAGCCATGCGCTGAATCAGATCTTTCAAATTTTGCCATTTCCATTTCCCCCAATATCTTGCGAACGAAAACCAAATGGCTTTGCTTGAAAGTTGGATACCGCGGTTAATCATCACATTTCCTCTTAAATTGATTTTTGTTGGTGACTTTGAGGGTAAGCATTTTCAGACACACCCAAACGATCCATTGAATACTAGGTTACTAGGCCCCAATTCTACAGCACATCGAAACTCCGAGTTACTCCGAAACGCAGCGCCGCAGCGCCCAGGTCCATTGTTCTCGCCGGTTTGTACCAAGTGGTGCAAACCCGAGCCTTACGGGAGATGATTCGCAGCCTTCAGGCGAGATTGACCGATGGATGGTTCCCGTGAATCTAATTCACCTATCAAGGGGGGGCCCTTCCTATATATCGATATTGGGATTAGTTTTATGGCTTCAGAGTGATCAAGTTTAGTGTAATAATGTCCATTAAAAAAACATCTATGATGGTTAGATATTGAGAGTTTGTTGCATAGAATGTGATGTAGAGGGATGTATGGTTGTTATGTCAGAATAGCCCATCCCTGATGACCACATCATCATCATTACCACCATCATCATCATCATCAGCAGCAGCAGCAGCATTATTATCACCATCACCATCATCATCATCGTCACCACCACCACCACCATCATCATCATCACCACCATCACCATCATCATCACCACCATCATCATCATCACCACCACCATCATCATCATCATGATGACTCCCAGAATCGGATGTGAAGGTATTCGATAGCAATGGTATTCCCATTAAACACCATTGATGCATCGGATCTTACACATGTTCAAACATATGGGGATGGGTCAAAAGCTATGAAATTACCATATGACTGGTGGAATCATTATCAATACCCTCTGGTAATGTTTGATAGTTTGCTAGTGAAAATGGCCCCTATTAAAGATGGTGATTTTCCAGTTCGCAAACTGTTACCCTCTGGTAATTTAACATAGCTATTGAAATTTGCCATTTATAGTGGATTTTCCGATTGAAAATGGTGATTTTCCATAGTTATGTAAACGTTTACCAGGCCGGGTAGTTTACCAGAGAGTAAATCCCATGAGATCCCCTATAAATCCCTTGAAATCCCCATGGTATCCCTATAAATCACCATAAATTACCATAAATCACCAGCGTTACTTGGGCGTACCAGGCTCAAGCATCCGGCTGCATCGATGACCACGAGCTGCGGCGAAGCAACACCATGGAGACATGGTGGAAAGAGCTGAGAACTAGGAGATTACTCTCCTAATAATGGGGATTTATGATGATTTATGGTGATTTATAGGGATTTATAGGGGATTTATAGGGGATATATAGGGATACCATGAGGATTTCTAGGGATTTATAATGGTTTATTGGGATATAATGGTGATTTACCCTCTGGTAAACGTTTACATAACGAACTGGAAAGATCCACCATTTTTAATGAAAAAATCAACTATTTCGACTGGGCCATTTTCAACAGCAAACTGTTAGTTTACCAGAGGGTAGATTTATAGATGAATTTTCTATGTATTTTGTATAGTTAGATATTATGATAGTTAACTAACAAAAACTGGCAAGTATATATATTGATGAATGAATTTGATAACTAGATATATAATAAATTTAAACGATTTTTATATTTAGATTGGATTTAATGATATTTAGACATATTATAGATGATGTTTGATAACTAAGTTCAACAGACCTCCGTTATTTCTGTTGGTTTGAAAAGGTAGATGTTTCGAATTAGTTTCTGTGGGGTTAATTGGGAAGCACCGCCTTGTAGGTTCTTTTTGAGTGGAGTTTAACCCCAAAAAGGATTACCATCTGGTAATGACTAACAGTTTCCTATTGAAAATGGCCATTTATAGTGGATTTACCCAGCTATAAAATAGTGATTTTCCATAGTTTTTTGTTAGTTTACCAGAGGGTAAAACGCAACAGTATCAACTAGCTTCGAGGATGGAATCTTCCTGACAAAAAGGGTTTAGGGTGTGCAACGGTCACTGGGATTTACAAAATTGAACACGGATTTTTCGCCAGCTTGATCGGGGTTGATGAGCTTGGGCTCTAGCCATCCACAACAATGTGTGTAAAGCATCAATATACCATCCATGTGTTGATTCTGTGCAAGTTTGGGGCCAGCCATTTTTTTCCACGGTCAATTGAGTTGTGAAAAGGACTAGCCATTGAGTTGTGAAAATTGGCCCGGCCATTGATTTATCAATAGCCAATAGCATTGCCATGTTTGATCAACGGAGGTTACACATAATTATGTGAAACCACCAAGCAGTTGTGTGGGTTCTATCACCATTTTTGGTGCTGATACAGCTATTCTTATGTTTGTTGTTGAAAAACCTTATTTGTTTTTCGGTTATGTGATTTGGTCATCATGATTCCCATTCTTCTTGATGAAATCCGAGCTCTGATGAAATCCACATCTTTAGTCATGATTCAATTCAATTTTTCAATGGTTCCAGAAGAAAAATGAATCGAAAACATGGTGAAATGCAGCTATTTTGTTGTTTAAACATGTTAAAACTCCCAAGCTTCGTGGGTGAACTCCGACTCGACTAAGGACAGCAGCTCCAGCTCCCTCTCCGACGACTGGGCAGACTTGGAGAGAGAACCTGTTCAGCGGCCAAGGCCGGGGCCAGGGGGGGCCATGTAGGGCTGGTGTTATGAGAATCTTTTGTTTTGTTCGTACTATAATTAGACTATATAATAATCATCTATAATCATCATTATAATAATCATCTATAATAATCATCTATAATAATCATCTTGTAGGGCCACAGATTGAGTCCGGACCAAGGATTGTTTTTTTTATTTTATTTTTTGTTCGTTTTGTTTTTCATGTTTCCCTTTTTCATATCATTATCCGATCATGTGAAATTGTAATGTTCATTTTGTTCATTCTCCAATCATGTGCAAGTGGCATTCTCATTTTTTATCATGTTCTCTTTATGTGCAATTATATGTGTTCCATTTTTTTGCATTCTACCATCATGTGAACTTGTCATTCAGCATCGAAAATGAATGGAAGCAAAATCAGAAACAGAAAACACAATATATACCAAGTGAGAAATGAAAACTAAGAAAGAAACGACAGCAAAAATGAACAACACAAAAAGAAACACGTATACCTAAACCCACACGAAAAAAATGAAAACAAAAACAAAAATGAAAACAACAACGAAAAACAAATGAAAATGAACAATGGAACTAAAAAAGAATACGAAAAAATGAAGATGAAAAATTATATTTAAAAAAAAATGAAAAAAACAAATGAAATTTAAAAAAAGAAAAACAACTAGCAAAAAAAAGACGCAAAAGGGTTCGAGAAAATGCTCCTTTTGAATCCTTTTGACAATTTCCAAGGTCAATTTAAAATGCAAAGGAAGCAAAAATAGCCAAAACGAAAAAACGAAAAGGGTTCGAGAAAAAACTTCTTTTGGCATCTTTTGGCAATTTTCAAGGCAAAGGAAGGACAAATAACCAAAACGATACAAAACCGAAAAAAAAAAACGAAAAGGGTTTGAGAAAAAGTTTCTTTTGGCAACTCCCAAGGACAATTTTAAAGGCAAAGGAAGGAAAAATGAAAATGCCAAAGGGAGGAAACACCTGGAAAAACAGGAATGAAAAAACAATGAAATAAATAACTGGGATAAAAAGGGCATGATCTTTTTCAAGCAAAAAAAGGATGATCAAAATGAACAACTGGTTGGTGGTTTCAAACATGATTTTTATTTTCCATTTCATATATGGGATGTCATCCTTCCCATTGACGAACTCATATTTTTCAGAGGGGTGGCTCAACCAGCAACCAGAACATGTCAAGGAATTGGTCCTTGAAGCTATCTTGGCTGCTATAGTCTCCCTAGTTGAATCGTGGATTTCTGTTGGATTTCTGAAAAAAATGATTTCCAGTCCCTGGCTGAGCTGAAAATGTTGGATTTCACATGAATTCAGCAAGAAAAAATGTGATCTACCCGGCCTGGTAAACATACAAAAAACTATGGAACATCACCATTATTGATGCGTAAATCAACTATTTCTATGGGTCATTTTCAATAGCTATGTTAAATTCCCAGAGGCTAATGGGGTTCAATGGGTATTCAATGAGGCTTTCCCATGGGAACCAACAAACCTTGGGATTTTAGCCCAGATATGTCATGGCACAGAATTATTGTGTCATATAGGGCCCCAAAGCAACAAAAAACAATGATTTCACCAAGAGAAAATGATGATTTACATAGATTGATAGTTGATGTATGATAGCAATGTGCAAGTTTAATCATGGTTTATGGTAGATATATTGAACAACAATTGAACCACAAAAATAGAAACCATAAAACAACACAAACATAGAAACCATTTAAAAAACACAAAAATAGAAACCATTAAAAAACCATATAGAATTTATTCATTGTGTTTTGATAGAAACCAGAAAAATTCGAGGACTCTCCAACAAGATCATCATGGCTCTGTTTGATCTGGCTTTTGTTCGCCAGGAAAATTGCCAGGGTCAGTATATACCATGGTCATCATGAACTACCAGATTTTACCACGGAAAATGATGATTTTTCGTGATGTTTGCCGCTGGAAACTATGGGTACACAATGTTCAGACACACATTTACAGCTACATTTACCCTCTGGTAGTTTAACATAGCTATTGAAAATGGCCCATTTATAGTTGATTTATCCATTAAAAATGGTGATGTTCCATAGTCTTTTGTATGTTTACCAGAGGGTATATGATTTAATATGCACATATGTTGGACCTTGTCAAGGCTGACAGGGAACACCATGGAACACCGCTTTGTTAACAAGCTTAAAGAGATACATCACTGCGTGGCGACGACTGCCATCTGGTAAGCATAGCTATGGAAAACCAGCACTTGTCATTGATAGCTATGATCTTATCTGGTTGGTGGTTTGGAACATGTTTTATGACTTTCCATATCTTGGGAATGTCATCATCCCAACTGACGAAACAAAGATTTTTCAGATTCAGAGGGGTTGGTTGAAACCACCAACCAGTTTGTCATTGATAGCTGTGATATTATCCATGGACGTGTCCATTTTCCATAGCTATGTTGGATTATCATTATCAACCATCATTGACCATCATTAACCATATAATAACCATATAATAACCATATAATAATCATGCAATAACCATATAATAACCATATAATAACCATATAATAATCATGCAATAACCATATAATAACCATATAATAACCATATAATAACCATATAATAACCATATGTTAACCATATGTTAACCATATAATAACCATATGTTAACCATATAATAACCATATAATAACCATATAATAACCATATAATAACCATATAATAACCATATGTTAACCATATAATAACCATATGTTAACCATATAATAACCATATAATAACCATATAATAACCATATAATAACCATATAATAACCATATGTTAACCATATAATAACCATATAATAACCATATAATAACCATATGTTAACCATATAATAACCATATAATAACCATATAATATCCATATAATAACCATATAATAACCATATGTTAACCATATAATAACCATATGTTAACCATATAATAACCATATAATAACCATATAATAACCATATAATAACCATATAATAACCATATAATAACCATATAATAACCATATAATAACCATATAATAACCATATAATAACCATAGAAGAACCATATAATAACCATATAATAACCATTTAATAACCATATAATAACCATAGAAGAACCATATAATAACCATATAAGAACCATAGAAGAACCATATAAATAACCATATAATAACCATATAATAACCATAGAAGAACCATATAATAACCATATAATAACCATATAATAACCATATAATAACCATATAATAACCATAGAAGAACCATATATTAACCATATAATAACCATATAAACCATATAATAACCATATAATAACCATATAGAAGAACCATATAATAACCATATAATAACCATATAATAACCATATAATAACCATCCATATAATAACCATATAATAACCATATAACCATATACCATATAATAACCATATAATAACCATATATAATAACCATATAATAACCATATAATAACCATATAATAACCATATAATAACCATATAATAACCATATAATAACCATATAATAACCATATGTTAACCATATGTTAACCATATAATAACCATATAATAACCATATAATAACCATATAATAACCATATAATAACCATATAATAACCATATGTTAACCATATAATAACCATATAATAACCATATAATAACCATACAATAACAGTATATTATTGTATATTAACCACATATTAACCAACATAGCTATGTTGGATTACAAGCTGGTAGAGCAACCGGAGATGGATTTTTTTTCTCCAGCGATGCGGTTCCCCTTTTTTTCTCATTGGATTCCAAGATAAAAATGACATTTTAGGAGGTGTTAGATTCTCATGGAAAATTTTAGGTTCTATATTTTTTCTAATAAATTCTCTATATTCCCTTTTGAACGCAGTGACTTGGGGTGATTGGAATAGATTTCTGCAGTGTATCCTCATTGGATTCCCGCTCTATCCCAGTTTATCCAGATTCCACAAGACTTGGTGTATTAAAATTCCACACTGCCCTAATTTCTTCCCCCGTTCATATAGGAAAAAAAACAGAAACCATGGTGAACAGTAGGGGGTAAAGAAAAGCACATAAAATGGTGGTGTTTAGTATTAGGGGGAAGGGACTATTAGTAATGTCACGAAGAATAGTGTTATCAACAATTATTACTGGAACGTCCAGAAGCCATTAGAACTACTATCATTATTTATATATTATATTATATATACACAAACATTAGATGAGTTATTATGGAACTAAGAAATCATATGTTATTGGCATCTAAGAACTCATTATATATGCATGATATTATCATATTATACCAGATCTAAATTAGTTATTCACAGCCATATAATATAAACCAGATGCCATGAAGGGAATATTTGTGCTGCTCGGCTCAGCGTTTTCAGGTCAGGAAGGCCCTACAACTTGTTGCATCCATCCTCGCAAAGGTCGGCGAGGCCAGCGCACAAAGGTCAGATGTGTTAGGGCTTTAACCATGACAATGATGCATTGCAGGTATGATGATGATGATGATGATGATGATGATGATGATGATGACGATGACGATGACGATGACGATGACGATGACGATGACGATGACGATGACGATGACGATGACGATGATGATGATGATGATGATGATGGCGATGATGATGAGGAGGAGGAGGATGAGGAGGATGAGGAGGAGGATGAGGAGGAGGACAACGGCAATGATAATGATGATACTGATGATACTGATGATGAGAATGACAATGAGGATCAATGATCATCAATGAGATAGCAATCAGATAGCAATGAGATAGAAAGTGGTAGTAATTATCATAATTGTCATTTGGAGGTTTCCTAAAATGGGGGTGCCCCCAAATCATCCATTTTAGTGGGATTGTCCATTAAAAACCATCCAGCTATTGGGGTACCACCACTTATGGAACCCCCCATTCTTCATCTCAAAGTCCACCTAAAACATGCGCTGGCTGTCCCAAAAAAAAAACCAGGCACAAGACGGAAGGAGCCGACTCCTTTGGAAGCGCGAGCACCAAGGACGATGTCAAGTCGCGGTGGTGCCATAAATGCCATAGATGCCATAGACTATGGTTTATGATATGGTGGTTTCCATAAATGGGGTACCCAAAATGGATGGTTTATAGTGGAAAATTCCATTAAAATGGATGATTTGGGGATAGCCCAATTTTAGGAAACCACCATAGCTGGCCCCCAGTTCCGTTTGTCGGTTTATAAACCCCAATTACTGACAGGTCATATCTACCAAAAACCCAAGTCAACGGAGATATGTTTACCAACTGAACGCTATCCACTCAGGGGCCACACCTTCTGTGAATTACCCTCTGGTAATTTAACATTGCTATTGAAATTCCACATTTATAGTTGATTTACCTATTCAAAATGGTGATTTTCTATAGCTATGTTAGTTTACCAGAGGGTACTTGGCGAGAAAAATGGATGGTTATTAGACCCAGGAAGCAACTGCTCCAAGTCGAAGACAATGTGTCTTTCGATGTTGAAAGGATCATGTTGTGTCCCCAGAAGCATCAAAAGTCCCAAAAGGTTCCAAACCAACAAGAAAAAGTGCGTATGAAACATCAATTTGGGGTGGATACCCTTTGGTAATAAAAGATGCTTCTCCATTGTGCCAAGCCGGGCTGTTCGGGGATAGTCCAATGAAAAAATCCCCCATTTTTTTTGATGATCTTTTCCAGCTACAAACCTCCCTTTTATCTTAACTTATAGATGATGGCCCCATTGAAATGCCCATTAATTCAAAAAATCCCATAACCAAAAGATGTGTCTTGGATGTTTATGGTGGGCAAAAATACCCATGTATTAAAACATAAAGCGCATAATTAATCATAATTCCCCCCATATTTACTGTTTTCATTTCAAGAAGATACACTTCTGGCCCTTAACAGCTATATAAATGGAATGAAATAACTCCTGCAACTAAGGTGAACAAATATCAGGCTTTTGGCTCGCCTGTTATAACTGTTAAGGCCTAAAACTGTATGTTTTAGTATATTATATAATATGTTGTATTGTTCGCCTAAGTTGCAGGAGTTATTTCATCCGATGGCCATAACTGTTAAGGGCCAGAACTGTATCTTCTAGAAGTGGAAACTTTTGAAGGGTTATGAAGTTATGAACCCCATCAGCCCCACTTGACGTTTTCAGCCCGTTGTTTCAACGCCAGGACTCTTCCACTTTAACGTCGCCTGTTGCGACGTTGCATGTTTTCGACCCGAAGCGGTTGATGTATAGGAGCCAGGCTGGAGCGAAGCCATGAAGATCCATGAAATCTGATGGGAAATTCATGGGATACAATAGGAAATTCATGGGATATATATATATATATATAAAGATATAGTGGGGATTTATAGGGATTTCTGGTGATATATAGGGATCTAGTGGGATTTCATGGGATTCAAGAGGATTGAATGGTGATTTCATGATTTCCTGCGAGGGGCCCAGGGGATATGACAGGGGATGATGTCGGAAGAGGAATCCTTAGGATTAGGAATCCCTAACCAAAGAATGGAATGACAGAGGGTTTTAAGCATAGCTCTTTTATATTCATTTATAGCCTATTTATAGCTGTTCATTTGATAACTTCACAGAGGCCAATTTAGAACGAGGAATTTTTAGTTTTTGCTTGGTTTCCAATAACTAGTATCTAGATGTAGTTACGTATTTATAGATTGATTGGTTTCAATTAGCTATAACTATCTACAGTAGTTCGATACATCTACTAGACTATGTATCGAACTACTGTAGTCAACTGGAGTGAACATTCTCAAACAGTCACATTTCACGGTTCGGCGGGCGGGCTCCATTTTTTGCGAAGTGGTTCTATGTGGTTCTCCCAAGATTTTGGAATATGACTGCCATCTGGTAAGCATAGCTATGGAAAACCAGCATTTGTCATTGATAGCTATGATATATTACTGGTTTAGGTGGTTTGGAACATGATTGGATTATGACTTTCCATTCAGTTGGGAATGGAACAATCATCCCAACTGACTCATATTTTTCAGAGGGGTAGGTATACCACCAACCAGATCATTATATAATGGTATATCATGGCTATATACTGGGAGAGTTGTTTGCAACAATGAGAGGATATTGATGATAAACATGGGGATACCCTCAAATAAACTAACATAGCTATGGAGTAGATTCGATGAACCATATAGTTCTATTGAATATGGTGATGTTCCATAGCTATGTTAGTTTACCAGAGGGTACCATCTTGAGCACTTTCAGTTTTAGCAGAGATATCAGAGCAGATGACCAAACATGTTGTTCTTGTTGAGAAATATCATGTCTCGACTATCGTCATTTATCGCATCAAGACCGGACCATAAAAATACCCTTCGGAAATCAGACATGGCACGATGAAGTCTAGAATTAATATTCAATACTATGATTAATCATATTATATATATATACATATTATAGATTATATACTATGGGATAGTAATTTCTATTCACCAACTATGATATATAACTATTATATACTATATTTCCATATCATATGCCATTGACCAAGTCACATAGATTAAAGGAAATCCCATAGGCTTGAATCATAGTTCTCCTAATTGTGGATGTTCGAGAGTTATGTCATGTGATGTCTTAATTCGCTGGTAAACGTTTACATAACTATGGAAAATCACCATTTTTGATGGGTAAATCCACTATAAATGGCAATTTTCAATGGGCAAATCCACTATTCCTATGGCCATTTTCAATAGCTATGTTAAATTACCAGAGGGTAATTCGCTGGAAGGTGTCCCAATCATGGAATGACATAACATGACATAACTATCGAACAATAGCATGACATGTTACACTTGTTATGTCACAATCATGGAATGTCTTCAAACATCGCCACGGTGTCAGGCGAAAAAGTTTGTCACGGTGGGCAGTTTGTTCACCTTGATCCTTGGTCTTCGACGTCATGACGTCTCATTTAAATCATTTGGATGATGAAAAATGGTGTGGCTTACGGCTTGAACAGCTTGGTGGTTTGGAACATGAATTTTATGTTTTATTGGAATATATGGTTTTTATATGGTTTATATATGTTTTTTTTTCATATATTGGGAATGTCATTTCATCCCAATTGACGAACTCCATGATTTTTCAGAGGGGTTGGTAGGTATACCACCAAAGTCAGATTGTTATTAACCATTAACCATATAATAACCATCATCATTACCCATTATAAAAACAGTATATCCTACAAAAAACTACGGAAATTGTTCACCATTTTCTAGCTGGGTAAATCCACTATTTGCTGTTCTCCTTGGGGGATGGATTTGACCATTAAGTCACTGAATCCACCAGCATTCTGAGGAGGTCTTTCGGCCTCCTGCCATGGCTGTTTTGGCTGGTCAGAGCATTACTTAGTTGGTGGCTTTTAAATGCTTTTAATATGTTTTAATCATCTTGTGGGTCCAAGAAAAGGTGGATTAGCCTCTGGTCAACAAAGAGTTTGCGAACTTGAAAAGGGTCATTTTTCATGGGAAAACTCACTATAAATGGTGATTTTCCATAGTTATGTTGGTTTACCAGCGGGTAATTGCCCTTCATGTTAGTTCTTGTTCCTTGTTGTCCATGTCTTTGTTTGTCTTCATTGAACAATGGACACATTCAAAAATCCCGGTACCCATTGGTAATTTAACAGTTCGCATAGCTACAAGGTGAGGCCCCCAATTAAGCTGGTTTAAACACCCATTACCATAGTTCACCTAGAGATGTTCATGAATTTTGCTATCTAACTCCATGAAATCCCATTAGATCACATTAAATCCCATTATATGATTCCATTCAAATCCCATTAAATCACATGTTTGTTGCTGGTAAACATCTCGATTTTGGTTGAAAACGGCGCCTCACAAAAATGCTCACCGTGGCTCGCTGAGGATTTGTTTGGCCGGACTTATATATGGCCGCCTCTCCATGCGCAGGGGCAGCAAGTATGGTGCCTTGGAGCCGATAAACTGGTCATAGCCTAAGGATTTTCCAAGAAAAATCTAGGCCTCAAAAATTTTCGGCCCACCATATATATGGTATTGACCAGTAGGTAGTACCTATAAATGTAGCCTATTTTCCTTAATGTAGGCATATGTTTCCCTTATATATGGTAGATTGGTAGGTACCTCCAATCAATCGGTTCCTGACATGGCCATTGAATTTTGCAAGCTATAAACCTCCATTTAACTTCGATGATGTTCCCCCTTAAATGCCCACAAGGAAATCACGACAACCAAAAGATACGGAGGAATTGTATCCATTCTATTGGAATCAAGTGCATAATCATAATCTCTACCCTCTGGTAAACTAACATACCTATGGAAAATCACATTTTTTCATGGGAAAATCCACTATAAATGACCATGTTCAATAGCTATGTTTGTTTACCAGAGGGTATTTATAGTGCTTCCATTTCTGGAAGATACAGTTATGCCATGTTATGCCCCTATTAGCAGTTATGGCCATGGGATAAGATAATTCCTACTGGCCTAAGGTGAAACATATCACTTCACTGAGGTTTTTGGCTCGCCAGTTATAAGTGCTAAGGGCTATAACATGCTAAAACGTAGTAAACATACCAACAGCCATGCACATCCATGATTTTCCCTTAGATCTATGTTAGTTTATTGGAGGCTAAACCATCACAAAGCATTGGCAACATACTTAGAAATGGAAAGAAATAGCTGGTCTAAACACTGGAGGTTGATGATGAAGATTTATCACATGAGCTCTTTTTAAACTCAGATTGTTTGATTCAGAGAAGTTCATGAAACATGAAGGAATGCAACAGAAACATGCAGGGTCTCTCTCTCTCTCTCTCTCTGTAACTCTTTCTGTCATCTTCTCTCTGTGTCTCTGTATCTCTCCCTCTGTCTATCTATCTGTCTATCTATCTCAAGTGTCGTGTAAGTGTAGTTGCAGTTGCAGTTGTAGTTGTAGTGTAATGGGCTGTAGTGTAGTGTAGTTGTAGTCTGGTGTAGCGTAGTGCAGTTGCAGTTGCAATTGTAGCTGTACCTGTAGTGTAGTGTAGTGTAGTGAAGTGAAGTGAAGTGGAGTGTGATGTGGTATAGTTGCAGTTGTACTTGTATTTGTAGGTGTGGGTGTAGGGTGGTGTAGTGTGGTGTAGTGTAGTTGTAGTTGTAGTGGAGTTGTAGTTGCTGGAGCATTTGTAGTTGTAGTGTAGGGAAGCAGAGAGAGAGAGAGAGCCTCAGAGACTCAGAGACTCAACCGCCTTTCGATCCATCAGTTCATTGGATTGGTTTAAGGGAAAATCTTCACCGGAAACCCATGGGTTTTTACCATCAAATTGATCGGGCTTTCCGGTTAAAATTTTCCCATCATCCAATTCGATCCATCAGTGGCTTCACTCTGCCATCCATCACAACAACTCACCTCTCCTATAGTTCTCCTGTCTTTGAAACTCCCGCCACCGCCGACCGTGCGGTACTACTACTATACCCGTCATACTCAGATCACTCAGATCATTACCACAGTTACATTCCTGCAGTTATGGCCATTTATGAGTTATAACTGGTTATTTCTATGGGATTATACATAAACTGTAGTTATTTCAGTACTTATAACTGGTATGACTCGGGCCATAATTGTACCAATAATTGTTTTATAACTCCAATTTCACTATGGTTTATAGGTGATATATCTATAGTTAATGGGCTTACCACAGTTTCTGCTTGGTGGTTTGGAACATGTTTTATTTTTCCATATATTGGGAATGTCATAATCCCAACTGACGAACTCATATTTTTCAGATTGGTTGAAACCACCAACCAGGTTATAATATCTACGTATTCATATCTACCACATCTACTATCTATGGTTTATAGGTGTTTATATAGGGGCTTACCACAGTTATTCCCTAATAAATCCCACCATGGTTTCTTCAAATCCCCAGATGTTTCACGGTTTCACGAGGCGACCTCTGGGGAACTCGGGCCTAGGCGAAGGTGCTCCTGATGTGTTTCTCCGTCTAGGCCGGGGCACGGCACGGGTGAATTTCTCAAACGTGGCTAGCTGGGAAATCCACTCGAACTGGGGCTTTCAATCGGAAAATCACCGAACGAAATATAGTCTATTTTCCAGCAAGCCATGTTTACATGTTTAATTACCGGAGGGTAATCTATTGGGGAGTATGATAGGCAATTGTATAGGGAAACCGTTTTCAAGCAGTTTTTAATGAGAGGGGATTTTCACGGTATTTTTTTCATGGTTCAGTGCCATCTTGGGGGGCCACCTAAGCTGGTTTATCATTTGGTGAGCTGTTGAGGGAATGCAATGTATTAATCGGGGGCTTCACCTTGTACCATTGACCATGCCCTTTTGGTGATCCTCATGTCAGATTGTTAGCATGCGTTATCCCAAAAATAGTTATACAAATTCCTGAATGGGATAATTAGCAGTCATTTTCAATCCATGGGATCTGTTCAGTATATCTTTATGGCCTCCGCACAGGAATCTTCCTGCCGCCCTTTGTTTCTGCCATGTTCTCGCTGTTGCTCCGCAAAAATGCGATACCTGGCAGGTGAACGCCCTGATCATTTGAAGGGTAGTCACTGGTAGTCCTTAAATGGGGATGAGTCAAAACCTATTCGTACTATATTTGGGGAATAAACATCCATTAACCAGCTATTTTAGAATATTTTAGGGTATCTAGGGCACCAGGTTTTGACTCATAGCCAAATGTGAAGAACCCAAGAAGAGCCATATCTGGTAGGACCACCATCTACCGGGACCCGATGCCATGGTTATCCATTTGTTCGTAAATTTTATGTTGAAATATGTGAAAACTATGGCCCGCGGAATGTGTTGAAACATTTGCCTCAACATCATTATTTTGGGATGCAGCGGTCATGGTTGGCCCACTCCATTTTTTTGTCCCCGCCCTGGAATTCTTGTCGGGTGAACTGGTTCAAACATGTTGAACCATGGTGGTTATATCGTGGGCACCGCCAAGTCCGGTCATGCTCAAAGAGGAAATGTAAGAAACCCTGTGACACCCTACTCCCCGAGGTTGGTATACCCTCTGGTAATCAAACATGGCTAGCTGGGAAATCCCCGAACTAAATGGAGGTTTTAGTTGAAAAAATGGTTGTTCCAGTGCCAAGGTTGATGACCGGAGGGTATCATAGATATCATTGGTGAACATCCTACAAGTCGTATTGTCGGATCACAGCAAGCAGATACTGCACATTTTCAGAACCTGGTTGGCATCCATGTGCAAATCAAAAGGCCACATATTATGGTTCATTTGAACTGCCATTTTGATATATGTTGATATATGTTGATCATGTTGGCTCTTCATTGCTGCTTTGTGTCTATTTCTAGGTCAATCTTAGATGGATACAAACTAATCCTGACTAGTCTTTTGGTATCAACGGGAATATCTACGTTCACCAGCAAAGAATTTGTCATTTTTGCGTATCTAAGATTGGCAATGTATTTATCACCATTGATCACTATCAATCACTATCAATCACTATTAATCACCATTAATCTCTATTAATGCCATTAAACAATGATTTGGCCTATTTTTCCATACGTTTTTGAAGCGCCCTGGCGATGCGCTCAGGAATCCAATACGAGCAACTCTGGCCGTTCGAAGCCTCGCGTGGTTGTGCTTCTTCGTGTGGGGATTCCCACGAGGGTTCGACGGTTCGAGGGACCTCGTGGTGAAATGTTTATTTGTTGATTTTTCGCCACGCAAACTATTTCTAACTATATATATTATGCAACTATATATAAAATGATAATGAAAGATAGATATATATATATAATTTATATATTTATGTATATATATAATATGCTGTATCTACCATAGTTGCCATGTAATTTTTCTGATTGCAGTTCAACCTTATTGCCAACGAAAACTTTTTCAGCCACCAAAATCGCCGGTGTTGTTTCAAGGTCGCTGGCGTTCCTCTTGGTGACCTCAGTGATCTGGCACGCGGCTGCACCGAGCATCAAAGTGGCGCCCAAGGAATCGGACGTCGTCTTCCTGAAAGGCGCTGGGCCGAAAGGGGCCGAAAGGGGCCGCTGGGCGGCTGGGCATGGTTCCAATGCTTACTAAGTGAGTAGCCCATGGTGAGTTTCATGGTGATTCAATGGTGATTTCATGGTGATTTCATAGTGATTTAATGGTGATTTACTGGTGATTTACAGGGATTTATGTGGATTTAATGGGATTTACTGGTGATCTAATGATGGATTTAATGGGATTTAATAATGATTTCATGGTGATTTAATGGGATTTAATGGTGATTTACTGGTGAGTTTCATGATGTTAAGAGGATTGACCATTTGGTACATAGCCATTGAACATGGCGAGATCGTTGAACATGGCGTTGACAAAAAATGGTGAGTTTATGTCGCAAACTGTAAACGTTTATCGCAGGGTATGGCATGTAAGATGGCCAGAAATAAGTAGCAGTTCCAAGTCGAGGTGCAAATACGCATTTATAATAAGTCCATATAGATAAATGGAATGATAGCCATATTTATAGCGATTTATGATCATCTAGAACTGGTGAAAGGCCTTTAACGGTACAGCCATGGATGTCAAAGTCTGTTCAGACGCCGGGGACCACAGATCGTTTAGTCGACTTCTAATGGCAGACCCTTATCCATATGATGGGATGTGATGTAATACCTTGTTTCTCGCCAGTGATAGTAACCTCATGTAATCCAGGATATATTTCTTACCATCTTTTGACTGAATCTTGGGGATGGTGTGTGAATGTTTGTGAAATATTAAACTAAATTTGGTGTTGCTGGGCTATGGTTCAAACTCAGAAATTTGCTAGTTGTTACACTCTTGAGCCACCCAATGTTTGGGTCAACAATTGAGCAGCCACAGCTGCGGATGTGAAATGCATGGTCTCATCATGTGCCATACTTTGCAAAAGCTGATTTGGGGGGGGCCTACGGCTCTCTTCTTCACTTTCCTATCAACTTGGTCATGGTCTGGCAAGTCACTCGTTCTATATTTTTTCTGGATTGCTCCAGCAGATGTACTTTACAGTTTACAGATGTTTACGGTTTACATAGTAAACCAACATCAACACAGCCTGGTTGGTGGTTTGGAACATGTTTTATTTTCCACAATATATTGGGATAATCCTTCCCATTGACTTTCATATTTTTCAAGATGGTTAAAACCACCAACCAGATATAGAACCAAGCAACATGGCACAGAACACCACCACTTCCAACTGACTTTCACTCCATCATGTTTCAGAGGGGTAGGGCTCAACCACCAACCAGGTTCCCTTACATGGGCCTGAAAAATAGGCCAAAAATATATGGAATCGGTACCTCCAATCAATCGGTTCCTAAAATGGCCAGTGGGGCCATTGAGGGTACCCTCTGGTAATTTAACATAGCTATGGAAAATCACCATTTTTAATGGGAAAACTCACTATAAATGGCAATTTTTAATAGCTACGTTAGTCATTACCAGAGGGTAGGTATACCTCAACCACCAACCAGTCATGGTGGATATCTCCTTGGTTCCTACGAAAACGACGGCCAGGCACTTCGTTGGAGATGCCGGATCTGCCGATGTTTTTCCACCCCACCGGAGTGGCCGATCTTCGGTATGAAAAAACATGGCTGGCTGGAAAATCTATGACGTTCTATTCCTTTTTTAAGGGGAGAATCATTTATAAATCATTTATAAATGGTGATGGTTCACGATTTTTCCATGTTTGATTACAGGGTATATTTATGTATATTTGTTGGTAAAGGAGACATCAGCAATGCTTCTTAAAAGCAATTGGCATTCGAAAAGTGTAGAACAAACCGATGTGGAATCAGCTAATCAAACCTGGCCTGTAAACCACCAGTAGAAAAATTGCCAACTAATCAATGGAAAACCATCCATTTTCGTTGACTTTTGCAGCTGTAAGATCAACTCCCGGAGTTCTGAAAAACGAGCCCAGTTTCACGGTAGCCTCCGCTAAAACATAGCAATTGGATGCAATTGGAACATCATTTAGTTTAATTTATGGAGGTTTCCTAAAATAGGGGTACCCCCAGTTCTCATCCATTTATAGCAATCGGATTTTCCATGAAATAAACCATCCAGCGAGACTGGGGTACCTCTATTCATAGTTCGATGATATTTCCAGTGAACTACCCTCTGGTAAACGTTTACATAAATGGAAAATCACCATTTTTAATGGGAAAACTCACTATAAATGACCATTTTCAATAGCTACGTTAAATTACCAGAGGGTAAAGTTCAAATCTCCTTCATGTTGGTGAAAACTTCGTCCACCTCTGTGATAGATTCTATTGTTGATCATGGAAGGGGTTATTAATGGCTTGATATATACCATTCATATCCCAAGCTTTGTTAGTGGAGTCCGATTTCACATTGTTAAAAAAAATCTGAATTTGCTAGGTTCGATCCCACCTGTTTAAACCTGTTGACTGTTAAATTGGTCCATGCTGTTGCTCCAATCGCTCTTCTTGTTGGTAAAATGGCTGCTAAACTAGTCTACTTTGTTGGTTGCAACAGTGTAACCCCAAATTACTAAGATGCCGAAAATCCATGAAAAACATACCCTCTGGTAAACTAACATAACTATAGAAAATCACCATTTTCAATGGGAAAATTCACTATAAATGGTCATTTTCAATAGCTATGTTAGTTTACCAGAGGGTAGTTGCAGTTGTTTTTTTGTTATGTTACACTTACAGTCGCTGTCTTAGGGGCCCCACCAACCGGGTTGGGCCTCAAGGCCAGTGGGAATCTGCTGCTGCTCAGCGCCGCCTTCCGCATCGCGCGCTTTGAGTTCAGCGGAGTCCGAGCTCGTTCCGAGGGACCCGGAGGGATGCGACCGGGGGTTCCCGGTGGGTTTAAGGCAAAAACATGGAAAATACGTGAAAATACACCATTTAGATCCATTTAATGTAGTGATTGTTGTAGGAAAATCATGGTTTGATATCAGATATCTGATTGAAATGTTTGTTGGTATGCGTTATCGAGGGCCTTTCTCAACAAGAGGAATCGTTGTTTTTGTTGGGCCAAGTCATTTATCGTTACCCCAAGCTGAGTCTTGAATGTCTACATCCCTGGCTAGCTGCTTACAAAAAAAAACTGTCTCATGAGTCCAAGCATCTAGACAAAACCAGAAGATTCTTTTCGAGTTGGATCATGTGACAATCTGCAATGTGGGGCCCCCACACGATAGCTAAGTTGGTTTATAAGTCCAATAATTGTGGTTCATTATACTTATAACTGGTTGGTGGTTTGGAACATGTTTTAGTTTCCCATATATTGGGAATGTCGTATTCCCAACTGACTTTCATATGTTTCAAGATGGTTAAAACCACCAACCAGCTATAGTATTCATGGGGGTTATATTCACCAACGTTCACATTCATAAGCGTTTTTTCGGGGCACCACATTGTGGAGATCTTCGAGTTCCTTCATCAGCAACTGATGTTTTTGGAACGGGATTCAGCTGGCTATGGATAAATCCCTAGAGATACCATTTATAGGGATGAACATCCATAAATCCCAGCTATTTTGGTGTTCACCATGAATATAGGGTTTTGACCCATATCCAGCTGAGGCTTAGTGAATGAAGTCACTTTGCCCGCTTTGGAAATTGGAGATCTCACTTTCGCACCTGCAGCTCGGCATGTGGGATTTTGTGGGTCCTGACCACCAGAAACGGTGGATGTTCTCCGGTCCTGACTGAGGCCACTAGTTGAAAGGAATTCAACTTGGAATGATAGCTACCCTCTGGTAATTTAACATAGCTATTGAAAATGGCCATTTATAGTGGACTTTCCCATAAAAAAATAGTAACAAGTAAGGATTGTTACCTTCTAATGGCCAGATTGTTGACCTTCAAAATGATTCATACTCAACATTAGCTAATGTCAATGATATCTGATTGAATCACTCTGGCTAAAAAACTCATGTTTTAGTTTTTGTTGTGGCCATTTGCCCTCATGAAGAAGGTTTTTTGTTTCGACAAGTCGTCGGACACACTGTGGATGGTTGCGAAATCCTACACCAAAAGATGGTTGAAATATGTTGAAGCCCAACAATGGGATGTTTACCACCGTTTTCAACTGGTGGATTTCGCATCCATCCACTGTATCATACCATCTTTGGTGACATCCGTTGCTAGTTTGGTCCCGAAAGCAGGGGCGAGCTAAGGACAACGGCACTGTAGCTTTGGCTGGTCGTGACGCTCGGCATTTTATGCCCCAAATTCCTGTCCTGTTGGTTGCACGATTGGTTGTTGGGGTTGGTTGGGGGGATTCGATGTGTTTTGCAGATTGGAAGGGAGCCTCTAATTATGAACCAACTGGTAGAAAGGCATGAAACAGTATGTCAGTATCTGTCAGAACAGTAGAATGTCTTTTTGGAGATGTTTTTTGAGCCAGACGTTGTTTGTGTTTACAACATTTTACAACCAAAAAGGAGCAATAATTTTCTCTTTGGCTTGTATCATCGTGTATCATGTAATTAGCGGTGGTATAAAGTGATATAAGATGATACAAGATGATACACCTCTAAAGTGATATCTTATAATTGGCCTGTATCATCTTGTATCATGTCACTTGTTCTTTTTGCACTTCCCAAATCTTTTTTCAGGAAGCCTTTTGTTACATGTGATTCCGAGATGTTTCCAGCAGCTCCACAAAAGGTGACATGGAAGATGCATTTGGATTCCCATCCCATTGTAGAGAATGGCGTCACAATGTCGGGCTCGTCATGTAACTAGTACCCTCTGGTAAACGTTTACATAACCTATGGAAAATCACCATGTCTAGTGGGTAAATGCACTATAAATGGCCAGTAACTAGGTAGTCACGTTCATTTCACCACTTGCTTTCCAAGATCCTGCAAATCCAAACAAATCAGGATCTGAAAATCTTTGTTCGACCGATTTTGCCAGCTTAAATCTGTGCAATTGAGGATGTGTTTAAAATCAGAAGATAGTGAGTCATTATGTCCCCGCTTGTTCCACAATCAAGATTTCATTAGCTTCATCGAATTCATAAGATTTACTCAAACTTCATTTGAATCAACCGTGATTGCTCCTGCATATCCAAGTAGCTCAGGAAAGTATCATCTTCAAGTATTTACCCTCCAGTAAACTAACAGTTTGCAATGGAAAATGGACCATTTAGTTCGTTGATTTCCCTATTTAAAATAGTGATTTTCCATAGCAAACTGTTAGTCATTACCAGAGGGTGCCAGCCGTGTTTCATGATGAAACTCATATTAATGTTCGATCCAAATTAATGCATCCCGGTTGCTGGTGTTTTACAGTTTACCAACGACAAGATATGACCCAGTATGCTCCAGTCATGGCCCAAAATCTCCCAAGTTATACTGGTTTAGGTGGTTTGGAACATGAATTTTATGACTTTCCGTTCAGTTGGGAATGTCATGGAATGTCATCATCCCAACTGACTCATATTTTTCAGAGGGGTGGCTCAACCACCAACCAGTATAGCAGTTATAAGTTACAAGAAATCATCCCATAAAAATGCTGTACTTTATCAAGTTCATCCCGTAGAAAGCTTCAGGAATCATCATGAATCACATGTTTAGCCACTACTGTGGATGGTTGCGAAATCCTGCACCAGTTGATAGATGGTTTGTCCCATTATTTACAGGATTTCAACCATCCAAGGTGGCGCAGGATTTCGCAACCATCCACAGTATCAATCATTATGAATCACTATTTGCGATATCACCATTTAATCACTATAGAAATCACTTTCTTGAAATCACCAGTTATAATTCCATAGAAATCAGTTGTTTCCCCCATTCTTTGTGTATAAAATCCCATAGAAATCACTGAAATCACCAGTTTTTTTTCCCATGAACCGCCCAGGATATGGTGAGCTATTTACCTTCCAATTCCTTGCTGGAAACGGCTGCCACGGGACGTGTGGCGTCCGTGGCGTGGCGTTCCTTACCTGCGAGCCATTTCGGCATCCAGGACGAAGCCAAGGGATGGGATGGGGCTGAGCTGACACAGCGAAGGTCGTCATGTTTTTCGCAAGAAAAATCGTCTAACCACCACCATATCAATCCATATCAAATACCCTCTGGTAAACTAACATAACTATGGAAAATCACCATTTTTAATAGGTAAATCAACTATAAATAGCCATTTCCAATAGCTATGTTACATTACCAGAGGGTACTAGGAAAATAAGATCAAAATACGATGAACATACTATAAAATACCCATTTTGAAGCAGCAAACATGGTGATTTGACCAACAGAAATATGTTGATTTGGGCAAGAATGAAGATCTTTGCCGCCTTTTAATTACCACCAACCATCGGGAACATTGCCAGCATCACGTTTCCCTCTTGAACCCGTTATAAATTGGAATATATATGATATATAATTTACATAATTATATAATATTACATTTAGAAATTATATATATATAATATATGTTCACATATATAAACAAAATCATTTTGCACATAAAAAAAAAAAACTCCAACCAGTGTTTTCTGTACGTCCGGCAGCAGACCTCATTTGGCGCGCCAGGATGGAAACGATCCCGGTCCTGCGGAGGCGTTACAGGCGCGCTGGGACGCGACTTTTGGTGATCCATGGTGCGAAAAATCCCAAGTTCTGGGAGCCTCTGGGAGCCTGTGGATCTACCCGGCATTTATAGGGGATTTATAGGGGATATATAGGGGATATAATGGGGATATATAGGGATTTATGGGGAATATAATGGGGATTAGCCTCTGGTAAACTAACAGTTTGCAAACTTGAAAATGGCCATAGAAAGTTCATTGATTTACCCAGCTATAAAATGGTGATTTTCCATAGTTATATTAATTTACTTGTGGGAATATATGGGATAATATGTAAGTTAGAAATATGTGTTAAATTTGTTGAAATATCCCATAAACATATCCCAGTTAAATATGGGAATGTCAACTCCGATATCTTTGTGGGAATATAAGTTGTTGATTATGAATTGACATCCGATCCAGAACGATTCAGCTTTGTCAGTTTGTGTTTTTTGTTCTTGAATGTTCCATTATTTCAAACCCAAATGCTCCATGTATGATATGGAATATTTACCAACATTTGCCCTTGCCCAAAATCACCCAGTTTTGTAGGTATAAATATACCAGCACCATGGTTCGCATATGAGAAAAAGTGTTCATTCGATTCGCAATTAACCCAACAGTTCCTGGTTGGTGGTTTGGAACATGAATTTTATTTTTCCATCTCTTGGGAATGTCATCATCCCAACTGACTTTCATATTTTTCAGAGGGGTGGCTCAACCACCAACCAGGTTCAGCTCAGTTCGTTTGTTTCAGGCCTTGGCGTACTGGCCGCAGCAGGACCACCGACGCAATCGCTGGAGTGGTGGGGCAGAGAAAAGGTGCTGTTGATCTATGTTGATCTTGGATTTTTTGAAGGGCATGGATTTCAAACTGAAAAAAACATCCGGGTGATTTTGAGGGTTTCTATATACAGCAGACTGGAGATGTTCATCAACTTTGTAAGGTTGGAAACCTTTGGTTCATTGAAATCCTCGACCATTTCTGGGTCCAGAAATGTGAAAAATCGGAGATCTTAGTTCATGAACAGAAACTAAGCATGGAAATCCGAACTTGTGGGTGCCAGATCCAGTCCCCATTGGCTTTTCTCATGGTGAAAAGACCATGGTGAAATCTCCCGTATGAAAATCCTCAGGAGAAACTCATGTACCATCGACATCACTGGAACCTGGGTCAGTAGAACCTCAGATTTTCTCACGGACGCTCCAACCATGCGAGGTGTGTTTCTTGGTTGACCACACTAACTATAGCTATATCTACCACAAGCAAACCATTGTTCTTGTGAAATTCGAGCTCTATGTTTACCAACTGAGTTATCTGTTGGTAAACATAGCCTCCGCTCTCGTTTCGGACCCCCTACTTAAGCATCTCATTTCGGACCCGGGTGACCAACTTGGGCCCCACCAACATATCGCACAGGATATGTTGGTGATCAGCAAGGCAGATCTAGGCATCGTGGCCTGTAAGGCGGGTGTTTTTTTTTTGAGGCTTGGATGGCTGGTTGGATATGGATGGCAGACTTGACCTCTGGATGATTTTCGAGTGGTCTTCTATGGATGCAAATATGGAAGAAACTTGATCTGGCAATGTGGGAATAGCCTCTGGTAATGTGGATCTACCCGGCCTGGCCTGGTAAATAGTGGATTTATAGGGATTTGCTAGGTCAATCTTAGATGGATACAAACTAATCCTGACTAGTCTTTTGGTATCAATGGGAATATCTACCTTCACCAGCAAAGAATTTGTCACGTATCTAAGATTGGCAATGGGATGAACATATGGATGAAACTTGATGAAACCCTGGTTTAGGTGGTTTGGAATCATGGAATTTTATGACTTGCCATACATTGGGAATGTCATAATCCCAACTGACGAACTCATATTTTTCAGATGGGTGGCTCAACCACCAACCAGATGAAACTTGATGGAACTTCTGTTTTTTGGTGCCCATCATGGTGCCAATGTTCAGGGAAGATCGGGACTTGTTGGTCAAAAGCTGTTTGACCAGCTACAAAGCGGAAGCCCTTCTCCATCCATCACCCATCTATAGATTAGTTAATGCTAACCCTCAATAACATACCATGTTATATCATGTTATATCATGTTATATCATGTTATATCATGTTATACCATGTTATACCATGTGTTATATCATGTTATACCATGTGTTGTATCATGTTACATCATGTTATATCATGTGACATCCCCATAAACCATACCAACGTGTCCGTGTCCAACACCGTCCCGTCGCATGTCCCGGGTCAGGCACATGACGATCGAGGGAGGGTGCAACCCTTGGTACAGGCTGAGATGATGGTCATGGAAAAGCTACTGGCTGAGTTGTCAGGTGGTTACAAGAATTTTGATAGTACAAAAGCAATAATTCAATATAATTTAATGACTAATGTGACAATTTGATAAATACGTGTATATATATATATTTATACACTAAATATCATATATATATATATATTGATAAGTAGATACTGAATAGTAAGATTGGTTGATTTGGAGCCATAATTCCAAGCTCTGTGGCCAATTGTTGTGCTGAGTTTTTGCTCCGTCCTATCACAGCTGGCACTGGTCAGTCTTTCGACTGTTTTTGAAGCTTTTGCTCTTTGGTATTTTTGGGGCTCCACAAGTTTATCTGGTTGGTGGTTTGGAAGCATGGATTTTTATGACTTTCCATTCAGTTGGGAATGTCATAGTTAATCCCAACTGACGAACTCCATGATTTTCAGAGGGGTGGCGAAAAACCACCAACCAGTTATCATAGTTTTTCCAGGTGATCTGGCCGGATTCAAAGATATGGGGGCCTTTGAGATTCTGTTCTTGGTACTGTCGGATATCTTCTTAACCGAATTGGACCCATGGGAAGCGTGTGAGTTCAAAAAATGGCCTGGAACGGTAGGTTTAGCCGTCCTCTTGTAATCGAGCATCATGGAATATCCGGAGTCGAACATCGCCCATTTACAAAGCTATTTCTAGGGATTTATAGGGATTTATAGGGATTTCTAGGGATTTCTAGGGATTTATAGGGATTTCTAGGGATTTATAGGGATTTATAGGGATTTCTAGGGATTTATAGGGATTTATAGGGATTTATAGGGATTTATAGGGATTTATAGGGGATATAATGGATAATACCCTCTGGTAATGACTAACATAGCTATTGAATATGGCCCAGTCGAAAGTTCGTTGATTTACCGAGCTATAAAATGGATTGATTTTCCATCGTTTTGTGTAAACGTTTACCAGAGGGTAGATCCGGAAGTTCCCAGTGAAAATGACAATCGAGGTTTGGGCTTGGCACCAGTGTGGCTGGACTTCATGTGGATGCGCTTGAAGAAGTGTTGCAACTTGTCTGCATTGCAGCATTCCAATGCATTCCAGGCATTGCAAGTGGATAGACCCCAGAGAAAGCCAGAAAACTCACCAGGGTCTATGGGAATATTTTCCAAGATCAAGGTTGCAAGGTCTATGTTTATTGGAATGAGATGTGAAAACTCCCCCTAATACTCAACCACAGGGTTGATTGTTTTTTTTTTTAAAGTTGTTTTTAAGTTGATCGGGGTTGATTGGGGGCTTTTATATGCCAGTGATGTTGATTGATTGAAAGCCACGGTCCAATCAGTGGGAGTCATCCTAGGGATCTTCCATCGCCTTATGATGGAATGTGGAGTTTGATTTGAGAGTTTCACATAGGTCAAATATGTTCGCAGGAAGACTTTGGATCTACAGGTGATTAGGAATTATACAGCAGAAATGTTTCCAGCCAATTTGGGCAAATGACCAAGCGGCAAATTCCCACAGTTGGCCCCAAAGCGGAATTTCACCGAAGGTGGACACGCTTGGATACCTGATTTGTCATATTTGATGGTGGTTATCTATCAGCAACTCCACACATCAAACAGAGCAGGCATTGCCACATGTTCTTTTTTTTCACTTGGAGGTAAAATGCCAATACCCTGAGTAAACAAATTTGGCATTGGTGTTCAGTGTTTTGATGATTTCATTGTTTTGATGAGTTGAGTTCAGGGGTAATCCCTGACTGATTGGTGGTTTCAATATGCTGTTTCAAGTATTATTGTATATTTGATTATATTTGTATCTTCAAGCATAGAAATGGGATCATGATCCCAAAAAAAACTGTCACATGCCTTTCATTTTTTCAGATGGCTCAGCCGCTAGAGGGGCAATCTCCACTGCAGACACGCTGGTTTACCCCACGAACTAAAGTTTCATCTATATTTGAAAAAAAAAGCTAGTAAACCATCCCCAATTTTACCATAAATGGATATAAATGGCTGGTATCAACCATCATATGCGTGGTTTATTGGTTTACTACCAGTACATCATTGTTGTTTGAGTTATCTTTACCAACTTAGCTATCTAGATGAGCCCCCCCACCTGCCAAGGTATGTCTTGTTCCATCGCACTGGACGGCATGCTGAAATTCACGCCATAGATCTGCTGCTTGGTCGATCTGCGTGACCGTGGGCAGTTCAGATGAAGTTGTTGAACTTAATTCACCAAGAAAGGTGTGTCAACATAATCTGGTTGGTGGTTTGGAACATGAATTTTATTTTTCCATATATATATATATATACATAATATATATATATATTGGGAACAGTAACCCTAAATGACTAATAATTTTCAGAGGGCTTGAAACCACCAACCAGTAATAATTTGCTTGTACTTACGTTAAGGTTTAGCAGTATCAAGCTGACTCATCTTAAAGCTAATATTTACAAAGAAAGATGTGTGGCCTGCAAAATATTGTGGAGTAGTAACTGCTCATCATAATAACAAGAACCGGGATCTGGAGAACTCTTCGCAGCCAGTCACGGCTGTATGTAACATGCTCTAGCGTATACTTTAAAAAACGTGAGATAATGTAGTTCAATTATGTTCAATTTTAATGTAAAGTCACGTATCGAGTGCGTCACTTCATGTAGTGTGATATCCTGTAGCGTAACATCATGAAGCGTGACTTGAATCTCCTGCGTATGTAAAATGCGCTGACGTAGCCTCAAGTAGTTTTCTACTAGGCAGCGTAATATCATGTAACGTCGTTGACATCTCCTGTGTATGTAACATGCTCTAACGTCACATCAAGTAGTGTGATGACATGTAGCGTGACATGATGTAACGTGACATCAGGTAGTGTCACGTGTCCTGCGTTTGTGTGTATTACATGATGTAGACTGCTGACCCATCCGCATACCAGAAAATGTGAGCAACATGATTTCGATGTCAACACTGTGTGCAAGTGCATGTGAACGTTACTGCAACTTCCCACCCCACCCCGTCTGTAGGAAAACCCAGGAAAAACTGCGGCCGTAAATGGCTCATAGTTTGATAGTGGTTGGTAGCCATCATACGTATTCATAAGTTGATTAATCTCACTGCCAGCAGCCCGGGTAAAACACCCGGGCCGGTGGGTGAACATGGTAAATTCTAATCGTATTAAGACATATCAAGACATATCAGGACAATGTATCTGAATATATCCCATATGCTCCATGTATGGAATATTTACCAACATTTGCCCCATAAATGACCCAAATGTAGGTAAATATACCAAACATGGAGCATATGGGTATCTGAACCATAATTCCCAACAACACCAGTTTGCACCCAGCAAGTTTCCAGAAACCCGCATGGAAACCACGTACAAACAGCCGACGAAGTGATGACCCTTTTATAAAGGGTGACCCCAGGGACGCCCAGAGTATCACCCAGCTAATATGAAAAACTACTTTTTTCTGCGTCTTATTTCTGCGTCTTACTGAAAACATTTGCTATATTGCATGTGTCATAAATAGTTAGTGCATGATATTATGCAATATTTATGTATATTTATGTTGTATGTCAATATATATATAAATATATATATATATATAGTACCAAATAGTGTATATATTATTGTGTTACATATACCCAGACCCTCCAAGTACCGATAAACACGGATAAAACGTACCAGTTTTGGGCTACGTAAGATATCTATCGTTTATGGCTACTTGGGTTTGTTTGAAGATCGGGTACCCCATAACCCCATTGTTGATCATCATTTTCCCATCAACAATTACCATATTATGAGTGGGTATATCCACTTTTCAGGCACATCCACTTGGAGGGTCTATCTATGGTTTATATTGGTATATAAGCCCGATAAATATGATAGTCACTATTGGTTATGTATGTTTCACTGGCTAAATCCCATGAAATCCCATTTTTTATCCCCATGAAATTCCCATGAAATCCCCATAAATCCATCGTTAAATCACCAGTAAATCCCCATGAAATCCCAATAAATCCCCCATGAAATCCACCATTAGGCGTGACGAGCTGGGCCGCTTGCTGCACGTGCTACGTCTGCCCGACCTGGACTCCGCCGACGGCAGCGAGGCGGACCACGACGTGGTGTGCCGTGGCGAGCGCAGCGAGTTCGGTGGTTGGACATGGTTCGGGGAAGGGATTCACAGGATTCACATACCCATACAATGTGAGGCCCCCAAGATAGCTAAGTTGGTGCAAATAACTCAAATAACTATGGCTTAGGGTATTTGTAACCACAGTTACTGGGGCTTATAAACCAACTTATATCTTGGGGGCCTCACATTGTAGGATCCATGGTGCTGCTATATATGGTGTGCCATGGATCCCATCAATATACCCCCTTTATGTTAGCATGTATATACCAGAACCATGGATTCGTCATGGGATATGGAGATATTTCCCAGGATTGTTACCCTCTGGTTATTTAACGTAGCCATAGAAAATGATCATTATTAATAGGTAAACCATTGGTAAACCATCTATTTCTATGGGCAATGGCTTCCATGGCTATGTTAGTCAAAACCAAATGTTTTTTTTTTTTGCGTGTAAATGAGGGCTTCCATAGTCATGGGGAGTCCCCAAACTGATTGGTTTTTTTTAGGGAAAATCCTAGCTAGAAATGGATGAGAACTGGGGGTAGCCCTATGACTTAGGAAAGCCCCATTAAAAATCACATCAAGACTGATTGGTGGTTTGGAACATGGCAAAAAATGATCACTGGTGCTAAACGTAGGGAATTTAGGATATGCTTGATAAATGACTGTTGGGGTTGACGATGCTTATCATTTGATGGGAAAACATCATTTAGAGGGGCTTTAACCAGGAAATTATGGCGATATAATTTATAAATTGCGGTTGGTTGATGATGAACCCTTTTATGGAGATACTGTTTTTCATGTGTATAATCATATTATGATCATAAATCTGATCCTTCTTTGTTGGTTGATGAGTTTTCTTTCGCTTCTTATATACTTACACCCAACATATCTATTGGTGATCAAACTGAATCTGTGGAATCCCGATTGAGCACTAGCGGATGTGAGTTGTCAGGTTTCTGAGTCATGATTTGTCATGATTTTTCCGGGGGCATGTGTCATGCATATCACGGACGCACTGGTGGTTTTTTGTGGGTACCCATAGGATCCATGGTGCTGCTATATATATATGGTAACATTTACCATCAATATACCCCAAATGTTAGCATATATACCATACATGGAGCATATGGGGTAATGTTTTTCAGAAATATCACGGACGCACCGTTTTTAGACTCGTGAAGTGCATAGCAGATGCGCGGATCGGCTGATGGATCGGCTGATGGATCGGCTGATGGTTTCGCATGCACTACTGTGCAACCAACAAGATCTTGGGCGAATTGCCACATCCTCACTGATCCATTGATTCATGGAGGGTGCCTGCGAAATCACCAAAAAAGGTGAACCGAATGCCTGAAGTGTGTTTCATGAAACGAAAAGATAGAAATGCAGATACAAGTTGGGCCTCCTGTTTACAATAGCTAGGTCATGCTAGGTCAACATATATATCTCCAAATAACTCAGGTTTATGGAAGAGAAAGCGGGCTGAGATCTGGTGTACCAACAATCGCAACTGGCCCCACCTTGACTTCAGGGAGAGACGCAGAGCCTTTTGTAAATTGATCTGGGTAAACTGTAACGACCTCACTGTTCTCCCTCACTGGAATAATGGTTAGTAAGGGAAATCATCCCCAAATGGCCAACATTTCAGGTTCGTGAAATATTATAATTTACCCATATATATATATATATAAATATCGTAGTATATGTTCATAAATCATAATATTCATATGTGTGTGATTCTCCAGGTTTCTTATTATTCTTTACCCAGACTGTGGTGCGAAAAAGACAGAAAGACCATGTTGGTGAGACCATCCCTCTGATAGCCTCTAATCATAGCCATGGTACCATCTGGTTATGACATTCACAGTTCGCCATGGTTAAGCCTCATCATAGAAATAGATGGTTTACCTGGGTTTACCGTTCTTAAAAATGGTGATTTTCCATGGCTATGTTAGTCATAACCAGATGGTAGGTGATTTTCTCAGTTCAATGGCCATTTTGGGTGGGATTTCTTGAAAAAATATCACGCTGCAACTCTTGCAACTCTTGATACGACCCATCGATGGTTTCCTCTTGAGTTTGGCTGTTGATAACACCATAACGCCAACACATGATAACACATTTTTCGGTTTAAATTCTATGAACATCCCACAATATGTTCCTTTCGCCATAAATCCAATAAATCCAGCTGTTTTTGGGACAGCAAATCCCCATAGGTTTTCCGATGTTTTCCGTTGAAAAACCCCACGAGTTCCCGACGCGACAAGCCCGACGTGTTCGCCCAGGTGGGGTGCCCTGTCCAGTTGGCATCCGCCAGATCCCTCACGCAGGTTGGGCCCCGCGGTTTTCGTTTGGCCATGGCGTTTTTTGATAGTGAAAGAACTGGTGATTTCTATAGTGATTATAACACCAACATAGGGAAATAATTGAGAAATGGAATTATCACTGGTGATTTCTATAGTGATTATAACACAAACATAGGGAAATAACTGAAATAACTGAGAAATGAAATTATCACTGGTGATTTCTAGAGTGATTAGTAGTGATTAAATGGTGACCAATAATGGTTGATAATTGTTAATAGTGGCTAAGCATGTGATTAATGATGGTTACAACTGGTTATTTCTATGGGATTATACATAAACCAAAAATGGTGATATTTCAGTACTTATAACTGGTATTTTGGACCATAACTGTATATGGTATAGATGGCCTATATTTAGCTTGAAGATTTATGTAATGAACTAACAACACATGTGCTTTTTCGTTTTCTTTGTTCACTGGAGGGTATCTGTGTTCTTGGCAGATGATGTATACAATGCATTGGGAAATGTGACCAACGACATTGGATAGATAGGCATGAGCATACCAATACGATCTTAAATATGACCAGCAGAATTCAACAGACGACAAGCAGCCATGGCGAGTGCACATTGAAATAGCTATGATTGGTGAATCATCTACTTGCACCCTGGTACCCGGTCCAATCTGTG
Source organism: Cladocopium goreaui (assembly GCA_947184155.2). NCBI lineage: Eukaryota > Dinophyceae > Suessiales > Symbiodiniaceae > Cladocopium > Cladocopium goreaui. The sequence goes on along the minus strand of CAMXCT020001702.1, from coordinate 208,372 downwards.
TCACTTGGTCTATTGAGATACCAAAGTTAGAAGTTCAGCATGCCAAGTGGAGAAGAAACGGTCAGAGAAGTTCTGAAAAGGGGACATAGTTGGTGGTTCCAGCCAAGCCAGGGGAAATTTAGTGGTAAATGAACCTGGCACTGGAAAATCCATCTACTTGTAAATGATGTTCCTTTGAATGATTGGCATCTATTTCGAACAAACAAGGACAAATCGGATATTGTTCCTCGGAAAAAAGTGCATTGTCCCATGAAAAAGGTGGTTGTTTCTCCACATGTCTGTGGATCTTCCCAACAAAAAAACTGAGTTGTAGCCCTTAACATGTTGTAGCAATTTATAACCCACTGAGGAGACCTTTTTTTTCAGACATCATAATTTTGCGTGACTCGGGACTCGCCGGGTAGGCCGCAACTCTTGGTGGCCACACGAACACCTGCCAAGGTGGGGGTTCTGAGTCGTTAAGGGGACGTTACCCTCTGGTAAACTAACATAGCTCTGGAAAATCACCATTTTTAATAGGTGATTCAACTATGACTAGGCCATTTTCTATAGATATGTTAGTTTACTGGAGGGTATTTAGTGGGATTATCACGGTGATTCTATTGGATTATCATGGGATAGTAAGGGATGATTTCACCATCCTGGGAGTAGTCTAGGGTATAGATTATTTTACCACCAAGCTAATTATATATGTTTGATGGGATAATTACTATCACCAACCTACAATCATTGGGTTTAATCATCAATATAATCCCCCGAAAGAAAAACATTAGGTTGATGATTAAACCAGATTAAACCCAATGATTATGACGGATTATCATGCATTATGATGCATTATGTGTGATTGAATCTAATGCAGTAAAATGTAGTATGATAGGAGAGTTGTAGTTCTGATATGGATATATAGTAGTATAATAGGATTATACGGACAATCCATTAAATTATGACCAATCCATAGATGATATATATATATATATTATGGATTATAGGTTGGTGATTAAAACTCATAATAACGTGTGTAAGTTTATATATTGGATTGTACTTTCCAATATATTGAGGATTATCACAATCCACTATCTGGATGAGCAAGGTGAGATATCAATTCTACAAGTGAAGATGATTTACCTGAAAAATCTCTACCATGATATGCACTTACAGAACCTATAACAGCCTATAACACTAAAATATGTTACATTAACCCCAAGTCATAGATAGAAAAGTGCAACCAAGTCTTCACTGACTTTGATCAAGCATTCGGATTATTCACTATTCCATAGCAATACCAAGTCATAGATAGAATAGTTGGAAGCCTGGAAATGTGAAGCGAATGTATGTACCCTCTGGTAAACTAACATAAGTATGGAAAATAACCATTTTATAGCTGGGTAAATCAACTATAAAAGGCCATTTCAATAGCAAACTGTTAGTTTACTGGAGGGTAAATATCATCTAGTTCACATCCTGGTTGCACACTTTTCTGCATTTTTTAAGGGGGTTGCCATATGTGAACATCTGGTTGGTGACATCCCCAGAAAAGGAACATGACTTAGTCACGATGGAAAAAGTTTCGGCTGGTGGTTCGCTATGGAAAACTTATCACTAGTAGCTACTTAATAAATGATCTGGTTGGTGGTTTGGAACCATGGAATTTGGATTGACTTTCCATTCAGTTGGGAATGTCATCATTAATCCCAACCGACGAACTCATATTTTTCAGAGGGGTGGCTCAACCACCAACCAGTGATGCTGCATGAAATCAGGGTATCCCATTTCGGGTCTGCCTTGGGTATCCCCGGTAACCAACATTAAGCAACCATGTTTGTCGGTAAGGTGCTTTTATGAACACAAGGGCATTTGCTTCGTTAAAACATAACATCACATTAGGGGATGTAACGGGTTTATGGGGACAAATGCCAGTAACCAGAAATTTGAGTGGAGTTTATGATCTTAATATATTGTAATGATAACCAAGCATTTTTCTTGGCTGGTAAAGATTTAGTTTGCCACTCATTATAGTAATTATTTTATATTGTCTCATCTTGGGAGTATCAGATTCTCAACTTAAAAAATAGACTGGTGACTTAGCTTAGGACTGGGAAATCCACCATCAAGCATTGGCCATTTCAGGTACCTAAGTCGAAGCTACCTAGCCCAAAAAAAAGTAGAAATAGAAGTAAGGGGATGTTATGATATACTGTAGCCTCAAATTATATGGCTTTATATGGTACAATCCCTCCATTTTAGGTACCTGAAATGATCCGGAGATGTCCATTGCCATTTTTGATTGCATATCACATGGAAGGTAGACCACGGTCTGTAGCGGACATACCCTCTGGTAAACGTTTACAGTTTGCGAACTGGGAAATCATCATTCGTAATAGGTAAATCAACTATTTCTATGGGCAATTTTCAATAGCAAACTGTTAGTTTACCGGAGGGTAGGTTCTCTACCCTTTGCTGTGCTCTCACATCGCCATGGAAAATTGCATTTTTCCCCACCTGCCAGGGGAGGGTTGTTAGATTTTATGTCAGTTGCCTGCTCCTCTCCTCCTCTCCTCTCCTCCTCCTCCTGCTCAACCGCGACCCTCGACGCACAGTGTTCTCTGTCGGACCTCAACCACGACCATCCACGCCCAGTGTTCCCTGCCGGACCTCAACCACGACCATCCCCGCCCAGTGTTCCCTGCCGGACCTCAACCACGACCATCCACGCCCAGTGTTCCCTGCCGGACCTCAACCGCGAGTATCCACGCCAAGTGTTCCCTGCCGGACCTCATGTAGGAAGATATGGGACAAAGAATGTGCAGAAGAAAGTTAGAAAGAATGTCAGACAAGTATGTTATATATTACTTGCAAACTCGCGCGTGTGTGTTAGAGTGACCGGGGCAATGCCACTTCTTACTTTGCAGGTGGCAAAGCTTGAAGCAATCAGTTTGAACAGATGACAGAGTCACTGGGGTGGACAGAGACATTTCCACTTCTGTACCTTTGGAGCTGTTTGCAAAGACGCTTGAGACAGGCAACATCTTACAGCCTGCCAACGAGATCTCCTTAGCTGACAATCTCGAAGAGCTGATCCGCAAAATGCCGCACAGAGTGCAGACAGAACACCATGCTGCCCAGGCGGCATTGATGACCATTGATACAGTGATTCATTTGAAGAAGTCGAAGCGGTTTCTGGATGCTCACCTGCCAGAAATCACAACAGCCATGCGCACGTGCACGCCTGCTGCTCCTTTGTCCGAGGATCACTTGGCTCAGCTGCGCACTCGCAAAATCGAAAATTGCAAGAAAGAACTAACCACGGACTTGTTCAAGCATGGTCACGTCATTGGAATGTATTGGGAGAACATTGCTCGCAGCATGGTGGAACGGGCAAATCGAGATGCGCAAGACCTGGATGTGCCGTTATTTTGTTTGCAAGCTGCTGACCAAAGGCATTCCAGAAAAAATAAAGCCATAGACAAGCAGCTGACACATCAGCTGCTCACTGTTCCAAACCCGCATCGCACTGGCAAATTGCAAGGCATGCTACTGGTGCACGAGAACATGGTTGTGCGACTGGCGGATGTCTTGGCTCCACACCTTGGATTGGTTAAAGACAAACTGGCAGTGGTAGTGAAAGTGGATTTGCACCATGAAGATCAGAAGCGCCTGGACCGTCGGGAACCTGGATTCTGTCATTTTTTTCCGGACTACATGGCCAAAGGTATCTGGGTGAAATTACTTAAAGGAAAGAATTCGCCCATTGAAGATGCTCTGTTGCAGACGTGGGAAGAAAAGTTTCAGAATGCGGCCGATCACACAACTGACGCAAAGACATTGTTCTTTGTGGAATTGGTGCATGCAGAGTTCAAAATTGATTTGAAGCTAGGCGAGGAAACCGAGAAAATTGAAGTGATTCGCTGGCAGTTTCCTCTTTTGCATGGCATGCTGCGCACTGCTTACAGCGCGCAAGGCTTGACTTTGGACGGAGGTGTGCTGGTTGATTTGCGTCGTGGTGGTGGCCTAGAGGATGCCGACTGGTGGCTAGCCATCTATGTCATGCTGACGCGTGCCCGCAAACTGAAGAATCTCATCTTGCTGGGGTTCACGGAGCAAGTGGAGGAGCTTTTACGCAGAGGCCCTCCTACCTACTTGCGAGAACTGACTGACAAGTTGGAAACCAAAGCTGCTTCGACGCTGGAGCGGCTGCAGTCCTGGCCTGTCTATGATGCATTGCAAGCATCCTGACACAGTGCTCTGCCAGTGGGACCTAATCGGTTTTGACTGAAGAGGTCCGGGGGAGGCATAGGCCTGACACGTTGCTCTACCTGTGGGACCTAATCGGTTTTGATTGAAGAGGTCTGGTGGAGGAATAGAGAGTTGCAGCTGCAGCGATCTGGTGAAGTAACACTGGCATGGTTTTGTCTAGTTTACACACGAGCTTGCGAGCTTTTGACTTTGGTTCAGGTGGTCCACTGGCTTGTTTCAGTCATGTTTTTACAAACATGTTTGACAGGCGGTGTGCTGACATGTTTGGGCATGTTTGTTTGTTTGGCTCAGGTGGTCCACTGGCCTGTTTGGTCATGTTTAAGCAAACCTGTTGAGAGCTCTGGAGTTTACTTCACATGGCCCACTGACATGTTTATATCCTGTTTGACAGACTGACATGCACAATGACCTGCCAGGTGAAACAAATGATTGGGATAGTTAGTTGGGCAAAAGTCCCGTGACAAAAGCTTCAGACAAAAGTGGTGTCAACAAGCTGTTTTGAAATGTCATGGTGGGGATCACTCGAAGCAAAGTAATTTTCATAGGTAAATCACCTCCAAACGATTACCGGAGGGCAATGTGAATAGATCACCTATGTAAGTCGACCACAGAGATACATGAGCTAATTGAAATTCAAAACGACCTTCAACTTACTGGTTCTTAGGAGCGAAATCGGATGATTGCTTATATATATATATACATATACATATATATACATATATATATATACATATATATATATATATATGTATATATACGCTGTTATGGATTGGATCCCATTCCCTACATTTCCAGAGTTTAGCACCAGTAAGCTTCGCCCCACATCCCAGCTGCCGTTTAACCGTATAACCCAGGTGTTTTCCTTTGACCTGCCATTGCTGAGAGACTTGGCAGCAGTTCATGGTCTGGCTGGTGGTTCAAAAAAGGGATGCAAAGAAGATATCTTACATCTGGTTGGTGGTTTCAAACATGACTTTTATTTTCCATTTCATATATGGGATGTCATCCTTCCCATTGACTTTCATATGTTTCAAGATGGTTAAAACCACCAACGAGTACATGTTCACATTACTAAATATGAGTGACGACTTCTATTCGGCGAAGTGAAGAGTAGTCTTGGCGTGTACAGCAGTTGCCGAAAATACCATATGTTGGTTGCAAAAGGAGGTAGCAACACCCCGTCGACTACGTCATGTACCAAAAATTGTCGCGGCTCATATACATACATGCATACATACATACATACATACATGCAGACAGACAGACATACAGACATACACGCATACACGCAAAAACGCATACACGCATACACGCATACACGCAGACACGCAGACACACAGACACACACAGACACACACACAGACGCACACAGACGCACACAGACGCACACAGACGCACACAGACGCACTCAGACGCACACAGACATACATACATATACATATACATATATACATATACATATACATACAGACATACATACATACATACGTACGTACGTACGTACATACACATACACATACACATACACCTACACGTACACGTACACATACACATACACATGCGCAGACACAGACACAGGCACAAACATAGACATAGACATAGACATACGTAGACATACATAGACATACATAGACATACATAGACATACATGCATGCATGCATACATATATACACACACAGACATACATGCATGCATGCATACAAACATACATACCAACCTACCTACCTGCATGCATGCATGCACACATACATACATATGTCGTGTTTACATACAACGTACACATTTACCTACATGTGAAGCCTATCCAAACATGCATATTTTAAGATGCGTGCACATGTACTTCTCATATCTATCTACCTTTGCAATATAGTGTATACTACCTACATGATCTACATGTTGCTGTATGGTACTGGTAGTTTCATGTTCTTATCCATTTTAATTCGAGATTTTTTGTGGAACTATTCCCATCAGCCATGAATATGGAGATACAAAGCAATAGATTCATTGACTATTCAAGGGTTTTACGCAAAGGGAACCAGGTATATCCCCAACATGCTCATGTTTTTACAGAACATGATGATGAAACAATGGATTTTATGTAGAATAGCATTTTTTCAGGGTAGCATGTTTTCAGACAAAACCCAATGTTCAACGGATTTGCTTTAAGGAGACCATAAACTTGTACACATTAATTGAATTGTCCACAGATATCCCCATTTATTGGTTTGGTTGATTTGCTGCTTGATATTAGTTGATATTGGTTGATACATAGACTATCCCCTGCCACCACGTTGTCTGACTGCCGGATTCAAACCAATCGGAGGGCCCATGAACTTCCCATGAAATATCTCCATTATTCAACTACCAAATCAGGAACCGATTGATTGGAGGTACCTACCATACGTAAGGCCTAAATTTTCCGGAAATATCCCAACAAAATATGGCCAAAAAATGCCAAACAGTGCCGTGCTGCCATCTATTGGATCCTGAAATGGATGTGGGTCAAAATGGAAGACCTAGGGACCACCGATGTTAGTCTAGTTTAGTATTAACCATCCAATTATTGGGATACCTAATTTTGACCCATACCCAAATGTCCATTGAATTATGATGAATTATGACCGTTGCTTTATAAAGTTAATAGCTCCATGTTTACAACGGTGAAATCTCTTTTTTGAAATCCCATGACATCCCATCGACATCCCTATGAAATCACCATGGAAAAATCTTAAATCTCTATTAAATCATCAGTAAATCCCATTGAATCACCATGAAACCATCATGAAATCCCATGAAATCTCAATAAATCCTTCTGAAATCCCATGAAATCGTTCGTGCATGACCAGAGGCTCGGTTCAAGTTGTTTGGTCGGTACCGTCTCAACCGCCGCGCCCAGGACATTGCCATCCGGATGGATCCAATTGCAAGCCACGTTGAGGGCTGCGCTTCGCAGCGCAGCGCGAATGTCATGGAGAATGAGATGCGAATTGATACAGTGATCATTGAGATAGTGACATGAATGACAATGATATAATTTAATAGAAATTACTATAATAGAAATTAATGTCTATCAATATTTCTATCATTCCCATTCTGTCATTCTGTCATGATATGATTTCGAATGGGAATGGTAGAAAATCCCATGGAATTCCAATAAATCATAAAATGTCATAGAAACTGACATGGGAATTGAATGGGATTTTTAATTGGGATATGTTTGTTTTGTTCGGTTGATTCTTAGTTCGGAGATTATACGACCAAATATCATGGTCTGGTTGGCGGTTTGGAACATTTTTTGTTTTCCCATATATTGAGGATAATCCTTCCCATTGACTAATATTTTTCAAGATGGTTAAAACCACCAACCAGTGGGGGGTATCACAATTCATTAGAGGAATCCTGGTCTGAACCAATTGGTTTTTCATGGCTCAGGTGAGGCTCCCGTTGATGAAATCGCCGATAGAAAACCTCTGAGTGTTGCTATTTCCTGTCCCCAGCAACTTCTTACTCAAACGCAAACACAGAACTAGCAATTTGCTGCACAGAAATGCTCTAAAGATTTTCCATGAGAATTTAAATCATAACATGAAGAAATCAGCCAGCAATGGCTGCGGAAAAACTTCAGAATCCCATGGCTTGATTCCAAGACATTTTTCAGCAACGAGCTTAGACGTCTACACATGATGATATGATCTGGAGGTTTCAAAAAAAAACATGGGTACCCCCAAATGATCCATTTCCTATTATATAAAAAACCATGATCGGATCGGAATACTGAATACTCTTCTAATTTAGATTCCTATTTTTAATAAAGATATTAGAAACTGATTGGTGGTTTCAAATATATATGAAGGGCGTTTCCAGTTCAATAAACCATCCAGCGGGATCCGTCGAGTCCCACCCAGTCCTCGACTTTTCCCCGTTTTTGTGATTACAAACGAATGTGTTCATAAATGATAGGAGTAGAACTAGAAAATCATATACAAAATGTATAGTAAATTTAAGATGATAAATAATGTGTATATATATATGTATCATTATATATATATGATGTATTCCAAACGAATGTGGTTAAAACAATCATAAACCATCCCCCAGTCATCGCCATTTTTATAGGTGTTATAAACTTACCATTCCCAGTCTCAGTCATGGGTGGTAAACATGACATTGTTTTAACCACATTACAACAGTTTCAATCAGTTTCACCTTGCTGGCACTTCCCACACCTGGTACTTTAGCATGTTTGTACATGCTGTTGATGCTGTTGCCATGTTTGGGTCATGAGCCGGCAATGGGAGATAGTTTCAAGGTGAAATAAGAAACTTTATGTCCGACAGAGTCCGACATGTTTTCTGATTGCGATTTCATCGTGACTTGTTGGGTAATATGGCTACAGTCAAGCAGCACAGTCCAGGAACTTTAAGAATTTTCAAAGCAAAATTCCGAGTCCAAAGCTGGGGATATACTTTGGCAATTCAACATAGCTATGGAAAATCATGTTTAATTAGTAAAACATGTATATATATATATATATATCAGTATATCAAATTATAAATCATTAACTCTGAATAGCATTTGGATGTTCCTTGAATCTTCCGGTAGCGACAGCCTAGCCTGAACTTTTTTCTGCATGCCGAATGGGAGTTCAGAGCTGCTTCGGGCATAAACTGAAGCTTTGATGTGACAGGTTAAAACCATTCAAACTCAACAAGAATAGATGAGAACTGAGTGGTTGAATTCACATATTTGTTGTTCAAATTTGGGATTACCGGTGGCAATCTGAGATTTAGCCGCTAAGCATTCAGTTGAGTTTTCCTTTTGAGATGTTCACCTTAGTAATTCGTAGAGTTTGGATCCATGCCCAATATTGCAGCATTTTATTTGAAACAAAAAACATATTGTTTTTAAGCAATGGATATGTTATTTGTTCCATGAGATCTTTTTGCAAGCTGCAGATTGGCAGCAGCAGCTCAAAGTTTTTCACATGTGTAAACTGTAAACACCGAAACAGCTCATGAATAACTCAACTGTGCACATGAATCACGCCACTGCTAGCACTTGGTGTATTGGCCGGTGCTGCAGAGCGACGGAGTCCTTCAAAACGATGGACCCAGCACGAGGACACCGGTTCACCATCCAGAATCCAGCTGTTTTCCATTGTTACATGAGCCCCGAATGAAGGCCAATAACGTTTTCATTACGGCCTTTATGATTTGGAGACAGCACCAACAATTTGAATCAAACATCACCATGAGTTTATACTGTATGAGTTTATATATTGTCATTCAGTATCCATCATTCATCTATATTTGGAGACATTGACTGTGTTCTGATTTCGGCAAGATTGATGTCGCATTTGCTGATTTCAGTGGTACTCCGAACAGGTATGTGGTTTCGCTTTTGAGCCCACAATCAGTTGCTGTCCCCAGCTGTTCAGTTGCTTCGTTTTATGGGGGACTCAGTCACAACAAAACACAGTGATGGATATCTCCATCAAAAGTTCTTAGATATCACAAAAAATACTGGTTGGTGGTTTGGAACCATGGAATTTTATGACTTTCCATATATTGGGATTATATAATGGATTATAGTGGTTTAATGGATTTTACTGGATTTTTCCATCTATTGGGAATGTCATCATCCCAACTGACGAACTCCATCATTTTTCAGAGGGGTAGGTATACCACCAATCAGTTGGGGATTTGCTTTTTTTTCACAAAAAAAGTTCTTGAGATCAACGGTTGAGGATGACAAACGATCCTCAGAGTATTTTGTATAGACTCGGCCCCAAAGCATCTAGGGGGCTATACATAGGGGATTATATATATATATAATTGTATATATATATTATTATTATTATTATTATTATTATTTAGGAGGCTCCTTGTCCTCTTTATTTAGGGTTATGGTGAGGATGGATACCCCTAGCTGGAACTATATCTTGGGTGGCTGGAACTATTTAAAATGATGGTTAGAACTACTTTAACTCCTGTTAAACATCTTCAAAAAACCCGTCAGAACTATATTCATTTTTGTCTAAAAATGGTCAGAACTATATTGTTTTTATCCAAAAATGGTCAGAACTATATTGCAGTTTTTTCCAACAATGGTCAGAATTATATTGATTTTTGACCATAAACAGTCAAAGCTATAAAGCCATGTAAGACCATGTGTCAAGTTTATGACACAATTCTTAGTGGGCAAATCCCGGATGGTTGGGCCATTTTTCGGGCAACAAACGCCCACACTAATATATCCTCAAGAATAACATTCAACATGCAGGAATTATGTTATATCATGTTGTATAAGTTGTATATTATATTTGCATATTGCGTATCACAAATCATTGTGCAATCCTTGGCCAGGGCTGAGTTGAAATCAGATGGCCTGGAAATTCAAGGGAAAGCAGGCCCAGGAAATTCAATAAAAAGGTCCAGTTTGAAGTTTGCATAGTATATATGTGCCTGACCTTAAACAGATGCTAGTGATACTAGCTACGCCAACAAACCTGATGGCTTTATTATTGCATTGTTCCTCCAACGCAGGTCCAGTTGGGAGTGTGACAAAGCAACCCACATGTGGCCAGTATTTCTGCTCAATATAGGCAAGGTCTCCCATTGGTCGGAATGACCACAGCAGTTTCGGGGGATCGGTCGGGGCTCGATGATGCTTCAACTGTTTGGGGAACTTCAGACTCAGAGCCTGAAGCAGTTGCAGATTCTGAACTTCCACCTGACCTTCTTGAGTGACTTGTTTAAACGGCCATGTCATGTTCATGTTCTCCCTCCCAACGGTTTCTAACTTGATCCATTTGTTTTTGTACACCTTATTGCGATCAGGAAGGACCACACACACACAATCAAACCGTTGGTTTTTCCCGACCGATATGCAGTTCAAAGTTGAAGTACACATCAACAGCAGCATTCCTTGTTGTTCATTTCACTTTGGGGGTAAGAAATTTCAAAAAAAAAGCAGTCTGACTGCAAATGGTCGAAGGAGATTATATATGATGCTGTGACCGCCATCCAACCTTTGATGTCGACAGGAAATTTGACTTAATTTTTCGGTTTCGAGTACATCAGCTTCATGATGTTCAGATCCCTGCTTGAACAGTTGAATTTAGGAAACCATTTTTTTGGGCGTGGTGTATGTGAAAAACCCTGCTTTCCACCCAAGCTCCACTTAGGACATGGGCTTGGAGAAGCCTGGTTACATGTTGTGGACCAAGAACATCATTCAGTTTCCCGAGCCCAACATCCCACAGCTTTCTGCTTCGGAGCACTAGCTGTTGGAGAATTGCTCGACACTTGGCCAAAGTCGATGTTGTTTGCAAATCAAATTTGATGTCCTGTCTTTTTGCTTTGAACGCAACAGAACGTAAGATTTACTCATCACGGCATTACGGCAAAACTTGTAGCTTTGAAATTCCAAAGGCTAGTGGTTCCTTTATTCCTGTTTGTCCGCAGTCAAACGCGGATTGGTTTCGCGCATCAGGATCAGTTTGGTTGAGGAATGCGCTGGAGCAGCTACGGCAACATATGCAATGCAACCAAGCTGGTCCAAACTTGTTATCTCAAGCGGGTATTGCAACTTTCTGGGGTGTGTGCGGGGCTTTCCGCTGGGTGAAGTCTAGCGAGGTTCGCAGAAAGTGAATCATTGTCTTGTGGGGTCCAGTGTGCGTGGCCCAGCCAAGGCAGGAGCTGAACCGCAACTTGAAGCGTCCAATACCTTTCCTTACACTGGCTGTCTCAGACATTAGCGAGTCAAAGCGGGACTTCATTGTTGCACACCATGGGGATTGCAGACCCTTGGCCAGGAAGAGGGGCCAGGCGATATCAGATAGCAAAAGCATATATATTTATATATATCACATCACTTCAGAATAATTATCACGATATGATATGATATGATATGAAATGAAATGACCCTCCTATATAATATAAACTTGTACCGTATACTTGACACAGTGACATGCAATCGCTGATGGGGATCGGATCCTGGTATGTTTTCACTTTTAATTCGTGGCCAGGATACATGCACGGTCTCATTTGCCTCTCTTTGTGTCTGATGCGGCTACACTAGGGTACGTTGGAGATACTAGGCCGGGACTTTCGAAAGGGTGTGTAGGGCAATCATGTGTCACCACGGTCCACTTGCGCTGGACGTGATGGGGCCCCAATTGTGGTTCGCCCAAGGTGATTCTCATTTTCACCCAATGCCATTTGAGGTTGGTGTCAGGGCCATTGCCATAGCATCGTCCATCCTTGTTATTGGAAGCTAACTTGACCACGTCTTCAGTGACATGGACCACGTGATCATGGGCGGCCACTGCCAGAGTTGCTTGCGAGAATGCAGCATCGCGCACAACGACATGTACAAAGAGGTGAGGGTAGTGGTTGACATGAGGGTTTCCAGCGCTATGGTTGGTCTACAAAAGGTTGGCGACTGTTTGATACCGCTAGAATGACCCAAAGTTCAAGGACAAATATGGTAAGTCAAGTTACCGTTGCTTGGTTCAAGGACCCAAGGTCTTCGGTGTCTCAAGTTCGAAGGTATGTGGCTGGAGTTTTGGCTGCGCTGGACATGGGAGCAAGACCGCCACCCAAAAGTGAGGACTATCCGGGAGCCATGCCGACTTCCTTTCCGACCACCCAGCTGGGATAGGTTTTGCGGGAGCGTGGAACAGTTGCCGCTTCCGGAACGGTCCAGAACTATCCAGAACCATTTCTTAGCTGAAAAGTCTATCATTTTCGGCCGGAACTATATTTTTTGGGGGGAAAAAAATGCCGGAACTATTTCCATTTGATTCAAAAAATGGCCGGAACTATTTCATTTTCCCAAACATTTTTCTTCCCGCTGCCCGTCTATTCTGCCATGTCCCCGAATGGCAGGATGGGCAAAGAACCGAGAAGTCCCGGGCAGCTGACAGGGCTGAAATGAGGCGCCTGAAGGTCGAGCTTAACAAGTAATTACACAGAGATCCCAAAGGTTTTGGAGCGCCTCAACAAGAGGCAGACCAAGTTTCTGAACAGTGCCTATGCATCCTTGATGGAACCTCGCCTAGAGTTGGGCTAGCATGGGCTAGTGAATTGGCTCAGCATGGTTTCAGCCTGCAATCGTACGGACGTATGGACCGTATGGACCAGGACTTTCGTTGCGAGTACCATTTCCATCCTTATGATTTTTTGGGAGCAGCAAGATACAAGGTAGCTCGTGGTGGCCTTAAGCACGCCCATAAGGCGTAGCTCTTGAGGATACACTGCATAACCTCCCCTGCTAGGTTCAAGACATGTTGCGTTATCTTCAGATTATTCATGTACGTTCTATCAATAGTTGAACATATGTAACATGTTTTAACTTAAGTTACCACATCTTTAAAAATGCTTCGAAAATTAACAACATAAGAAATAGACCTGGACCGTCCAGAACTATTTCAAATATATTTTGAGAAATAGTACTGAACAGTCCAGAACCGTCCAGAACTATTCCTGAGCTAAAACCCAAATAGTTCTGGATAGTTCTGGATAGTTCCGGTGTTAGAAATAGTTCTGAACCGTTCTGAACCGTCCAGAACTATTTCTAATATATCTTTTAGAAATAGTACTGAACCGTTCTGAACCGTCCAGAACTATTCTTAAACTATTCTAAGGAATAGTTCTGAACCGTCCAGAACTATTTCTAAAGAGCCATATTATATCATGTTTTTGAACATAAATCATATTTTAGCATACTTAGTTTACAAACATGATACGCTGCCTGATGTTATTTCAAACTTATATAATTTCACTTTTCTTGCTTAAAACAATACTATCTACTTATTCCCCCTTTCTCAACTTCAAACTTGTAACTTGCATCTTTAAGCTAGCACTCCATTGCATTTCCCATGTGTCTTTTGGAATCCTGCATCGCGACCGACACTCAATTTTACCATGCTTGTTTTGCTTACATTTAACTTGCACACACTGATACGTACACTAACACGTGACACGTGTATAAATAGCGGAAGTGTGATAGTAAGCACGCCGCTTGTAGCATACAAATTTCCAAGGAAGAGAGCCAAGGAGCCAGAGGTGGAGAATGATGATGACAACGATGATTATGACGCGCAGCAGCCAGCAAAAAAGAAGAGAACCAGCAAAAGCAACAAGGGCAAGAAGAGAAAGCAGTCCTGAGATCTCTTGAGTAGGGTCGGAAAGGATCAAAGGTTGTGTTTTGCGAGAGTTGCTAAGACTAACTCAGAGTTGCGGCTGGCGGACTATATGTGAGTTGGCCAGGATTGGCCATAGGGCTCTTTCGGCTTGAGTTGTAGCCCCAAATGTTATATAATCAGTTGTTTATTGGTTGTTCGACTTTTGACACACTGACTGAGGAAAAATAATCAGTAATGATGAGCTTCTGGTTTCAACATTCCCTCTTGGAAGAGCCACGCCTTCCAGCCAACATGGCGGTATCTGCCCGAAAAAGTCTCAATCCCTTTTCAAGAGCCCGAGTGCAGCCTGGCATTTCTAGAACATGTTCAAATCCGTCAAAACCAGCCTTTTTGATGTGTAGCAACCCTTTCAACTTGATCTTTGGGGAAGTGGTACTTATGTCCCTATCAATGAATACGTAACTGGTGCTCTCATGCCGGACATGCTGGACATTTGAAATGTCCAGCTCGGGTGGGGAAGCTCAAGAGCGAGTGGCTATGGCCACTGTTTGAACAGAAAGGACTCTGAAACTTGGGGAAGCAAAAAGCTTGTGCTGAGGGCTTGCTGGTTTTGTCTTGGCAACAAGGTGCCACACAGCACCTTCAAATGCCTTTGGTTCTACGGGCTCGGGGGTTTCAAAGCCAAATGAATGCACACAAAGACGACGGGAGGAGGACCCCGCCCAAAAAAAAACTCAACTGTTGGAAATGGGAAATCTCCTAAGCTATGTTTAGAGATGGCGAAATGATGGGGAAGAAAACAAGATTTCCAATTTCCAACAGTTGAGATTTGTGAATGGTTGTGTTGCTTCCCTGTCTTTCAGGACTTGGGCGAATCTACCACTTCTATTCTTTCCATATAGGTTTTGGTTCAGGTCCAGCAACAAGGATAGTATGCATTAATACCCTTGGTTTCCAGCCTTTGGCAAAATGCTAGTTGCAAAATCACAACAGGACTTTATTCAATTCTTCCTTTTTGATATTGGGTATTCACTGACAAACAAAGAATTTGAGGGCAGCTTTCAGAATGTATTCGAATGATGACGCTGATGCTGGCAGCTGGGCTTAATATTCAAGGGTGGTTCCCCTGAAAAATATCAGAATTTTCGGTTCTGGGCGAAAGTGAAG
Organism: Cladocopium goreaui; assembly: GCA_947184155.2. Classification (NCBI taxonomy): domain Eukaryota; class Dinophyceae; order Suessiales; family Symbiodiniaceae; genus Cladocopium; species Cladocopium goreaui. Next base: position 192,800 of record CAMXCT020001702.1, on the reverse strand, counting down.
ACATATATGTCATGTAGCCCCCTCCATATCTTAATGAGTTTCAACATAATCCCCGTGGAATTTTGTGTGTTTTTTCATATAGTTCCAAGGGATTTTGTTTGATTTTGCAAATAGTTCCACAGGTGTTTTTTTGTGTTTTTTGTATTCCTCATATAGTTCCTGATGATTTTTAAAGGGTTTTTATCACATAGTAATATAGTTCTTGACAGTCCCATAGGTATTTCATGTGGAGTCCATATAGTTCTACATACCCTTGAGCTGCTCACCATGAAAGAGGCCAAGAAAGGTCCCAAATTATTATTATTATTATTATATATTATTATTATTTTTATTATTATTATTATCATTATCATATAATTATTATTATTAATTCTAATTATTATTTGTTTGGATTATTATACTACCCATCTATGCAATATTTTGGGGATTGCCAGAACTGTGAAACGCGTATTGTGTTCTTCTTGTGCCAGTCGAAAGTCGGGGAATCAGCCCTGAGGTTTCCAATTGATTGGCCCATTTTTCCATAAAGATCCCATGGCCAAAACACCATGAAGATTCCGAGATGGATGGCCTGTGCCCATTTTTCCATGCGGAAATGGCCTGGCCAATTGGCCAATGGCCTGGCCGGGGTTCATCCTGACTTCCCCTGGTTTTTTCGGGGTGGTGATGTCAAAGTACATCAAAGGATAACCCAGATATGGGAGCTATGAATCTGTAGAAGTTGGATAACTGAGTTTGGTGCTTTGGAACATGAAGTTTATTTTCCATTTCATATATGGGATGTCATTCTTCCCATTGACGAACTCCATCATTTTTCAAGATGGTTATTGCACCACCAACCAGATTATTATTAACCATCATTAACCATATAATAACCATATATTAACCATTATTAACAGTATATATTCCAATAATATTCCAGAGGGGTAGGTCAACCACCAACCATTCAGCAATTGGTAACCTCGGATTTTTTTCGTTCTTTGAGAGTTGAGAGTATAACTTCGAAAAAGTTGAGAGTGGCATGGTAACTGGCTGTGTTTGGCACTGAATTACCCTCTGGTAATGACTAACATGGCTATTGAAAATGGCCATTTATAGTGGATTTTCCCATTGAAAATGGTGATTTTCCATAGCTATGTTAAATTACCAGAGGGTAGTCACCATTTTCTGACACTCCGCTGAGATCCTCCCATCATGGCCCTGCGCAAAAATTGCAAAAAAAAATGTTTGGCACATTTGTGCAGCGCTAAACAATCGACGATCTTCGACGGATCAAAACAGTGGCTGTGCCAAGTACAGTTTCTCCAGCACCATGTCAGTCTGTTGTTTGAGGTGTGGGACCATTTTTTTGGTCAACAAGAATTGAACTGATGAACAAAATTACTAGGTCTTTGGGTGGTACATTTTAATTGTAGTACATTGCGGTACCCAACATTCCCCATGAACAGATTCAGCACATGGTTTGGTGAACATAGAAGGCTTCCTTGGTGTTCCATGGTACTTGATTCAAGGAAATCATCACAATATACCCCCCGGGATGTGCATGGTCAACAAGTGGACACTATGCCATGGATAGCAAGCCCAAAGAAGGTAGACATGTACATCATCACTATATTTTACTGTAGTAGGATTTTACTGTTCTAATATGTTAGTAGAATTTTACTGTTCTATTCTTTTTGTTGAGTGATAAAGGTCCCAAAGGTAGCGAGGGTCGTTCCAGGAGCAGTTGCAGAAGCTTTGCTCCAAGGAAGGGAAAGCAGAATATCAGGTCCTCAGAGCAGCACCTTTTGGAGAGTTTTGGTCATCAGAAATGGTTTACCCCCTGGTAATTTAAAATGGTAATACCCTCAGAATAATGGGGATTTATAGGGATTTATAGGGACTTATAGGGGGTAATGACTAACAGTTTGCTATTGAAAATGGCCATTGAAATCGTGAGTTTCCCATTAATAGCATGGTGATTTTCCAGTTCGTTATGTAAACGTTTACCAGAGGGTAACTAGCGATGTTGTGTTGACCCAGAAACCTTAGCTATAGTTTGTTTTTGCGAGGTAAGTAACTTCAAAACGATGTTTGTTGTGCATTGTTTTTTTAATGTGTGTAGCTAGCCTCCGTTGTGTCCGAAAAAACCTGACGAGAGCTGGAATTCGCCGGAACCACCAGGCATTTGCTGACGAGAGCTGGGCCCCCAGTGGCGAGGAATCTGCGTTCAGCCTTGAAACACGCCAGAGAAACGGTGGTTTTTTCGGGGCTAAAAAGCACTAATATCTGGGACCATAGAATCGGGGTGTTTCGTATTTTTGATGGGATTATAGATTGCACTCAAGTGGATCAGTTGACTTTTTTTTTAAGTTACCTCTGTTGCTTTCAAACAACATCTTTGTGTAAACCACTTGGGCAATAGAATATCACCATCTTCGGGGGGACATGTCTCTTGCTTGAATTATAGTGACCTCACTGTTCTCCCGAACCCTGGAATCATGGTTGGTAAGGGGAATGATCCCAATTTAGCCATACTTCAGGTGAGTGAAATATGGCTAAATTGACCCAGAGAATGACGGATTTTGCAGAGGCTACACCTATGCGGAGCTTTTGCAGAAGTTCCCAAGTTGCAAGGCCAGGTTCTTCCCGGCAATCCGTTTGCATTGGAATTGACAACCAATGATTTTGATATACTTTGAACATGGTAAATGGATGTAAATGGTGTTCAAAGGGTTCAAAATTGTGTTCGAAATACCAGGCTACAGCCAGATTGGATTGGAGAGTCGTTGAATTTGACACCAATCCAAGCTGTTTCGTTCGATGTTTCACCCATGGAGAACCCATTCATTTCATAGGAAAATGCTCTGATCTCGCGCGGGAGTGTGAAAACATCCGTGCTTGGAAAAAATTAAGGTCTGGTAATTTAACGTAGCTATTGAAAATGGCCATTAATAGTGGATTTTCCCATTAAAAATTGTGATTTTCCATAGTTATGTTAAATTACCAGAGGGTAAGATCCAGATAAGCGCAGGTTTTGGCTCGGCTATTCGGCATGCTATTGGACAATCCAAGGCCTTGCCTTGATCGACTGCCCAAGTCTGCAAGAAATCCGCGTGGTAGTTTGATACACCAAACACGCTAGTCCTGAAGACAAGCCAAATCCAATATTATGGTAAGCCCAATTTCATGAGCCATTCCCAAGTCACCAGCATACATGGGGGCTATAAACATCTATAAAATTCTATAAACATAAATGGGGGCTATAAACACTATAAACCATCCCCTTATAGATGAAAAAATTAGGTAGGTTTATCGCAGCCTTTCGGGTTTCCATTAGAGATCCAAAAATTCTCCGAATCGGAGGTGAATATTGGCCATTTGCTGGATTACGTTCCTGACATCAAGCCACGTTTGCCCTTTGGCTGCACAATCTTGGCCCTGCACAGTCTTGGCTTCTGCAGCTTCTTTGGTGAGTCTTAAGATTTCTACCAGGTATCCACAAGTGATGTTGAAATGTCATCGGAAACATCCACATTTGAACTGTTGTGCAAATAAGATTGAGGTTTGAGATGTTTTTTTCCGGTGGTCCAAATCGGATTCAGGCTGATTCAGATCAATTTTCATACACTTTTTTGAGTTTGACAAAAAAAAAATGGATATCCCATGATACCCCCAAAGTTGATGCTTGGAAAATAGATTTGTCTTTTTCCATGTTTTTGTTCATGTGTTTTTCCAAAAAGAAACTGGTCACTTTGGGGGCACCCCCTTGGGGGCGCCCGGTCGAGGTACTCCATCGCATCTTCTTCTCGTGGCTTGGTGAATTTGAGCGATGAAAATACCCCTGGCCCTATCCCATCTCATCATACTAGTTGCTGGTTGGTGGTGACTGGAACATTGGTTTAGTATGGGATAATGATGGTTAATGATGGTTAGTAATCACTGGTTGGTGGTTTGGAACATGAATGGATTATGACTATTCAATTGGGAATGTCATTTCATCCCAACTGACGAACTCCATGATTTTTCAGAGGGGTAGGTCAATCACCAAACAGAGTTGGTTGAAAACGGTTCCCAACAAAAATGGGTTAGTTCATAATCACCAATGATGCAGGCCTCACAACCAATCAACAAGGGTATTTAATTTTGGCTCATTTTTCCCTGATGATACCAATAATTTGTCCTGCATTTATGGCCCGAAATACCAATCAAACGTCAGATACGACCCCATTTGTGGAATGAAAAGCCCATTTAACATGATTTACAACTGCTAAAGGGCCATAACTATCCACCAAACTCTGTTATCAAACGTCACATGTTGAAATATTTTTAGACCATCCGATCATTTCGTATGAGGCTCCTTTCCAAAACCGGTGGCCCTCCCAGCGAACGATGCATGTGATTTCATGTTCACAATACGCCCATATAAATCCAACAGTCTGGGTAAATTAGATTAAATTAGAACGACCTCACGTCGTTCTCCCGAACCCTGGAATCATGGTTACGGGATGTTAAGGGGAATTATCCCAAAATCACCATTATTTCAGGTTAGTGAAATATTATGATTGAACGGCGATTGTAGTGAAACAACATTTTATAAACCACCGCAACTATGATGTGGGGCACCACATCAGAGCACATGGAAGAGTTCAATAGGTCTGCCGCCGCTACATCAACATCATCAACGCACGTCACGGGTCTCACAGGTTTGCGGGGCGACAACGAATGTCACCTCTGCATCATCAAGAACGAGTGGAATGCCACCAGTGGTAGGCTCCGATTCCGCCATTCCGGCTGGTCCTGCTTAAAAAGAGGAATCGGACGATGGAGAGTGATAATTTGTGGTTTGTAAGTGGGATGACGCAATTAGTAGGGAATGGATGTGAATGGGGGAATCATATTATATTATTATTAAATATTCTTTTCATATATTTTCATGGATCATTCCCTCATTCCCTACGTTTAACGCACCAGTAAGATTTGACCATCGAAATATGCTCCGTTGGAACAAGCAGCTCACGCTGGAGTCATCATCTGGAATCCTTGGATTTCGATGATTTGATTCCTGGATTTCCAACAAAAATCCCATGATGAAACGGTATGCCCGGTCTGGTAAACATAGAAAAAGCGATGGAAAGATCCACCATCTTTAAGTTCGGTAAATCCACTATTTCATACTATTTCTATGTGCCATGTTCAATAGCTATGTTAGTCATTACCAGAGGGTAGAGGGATACTATGTTCATTGGGAAATATGAGTTCGTCAGTTGGGGTTACCGTTCCCAATATATGGTAAAATTAAAAGACACTGAGGATGCGACGCGACATACGAGAGAATTGTCTATGTATATACATCCAATAGCTGAAAATAAGGGAATACAATCAACTTAAGGTATCTCAAGAAACAGTGACGAAGAATCATCGAAACTTAAAAACGCTGAGCAGCAAAACATGGGCCTATCGAAGACTGGAAAGCTGTTGTCCTCACGAATGTGGGAAGAATTTTCTTGTGATTCCATGTGGGTTTATCCAAAACTAAGCGATAAGGATACCCCAAATGATCCAAATGGCGATATGATATGGAAAGTCAATTTCCCAACACCATTTAAATCAATGGGAATTCCAGGATCCGATTTATTGGAGGTACCTACCATATATAAGGCCTATTTTTCAGGCCTATGTAAGGGAATATCCCTAGAAAATATGCACTTATATACTACAGTACCTCCATTTCAGGATCCTGAGATTCCCATTGATTAAAGGGGGTACCCCATTGGAAAGCTTGCCATCTTTGACAGCTTTGTCTCGTTCACAAAGGGACCATGACATTAGTGAACTGCGGAATAATATGGAATAATATCAATGGCCATTTCAGGAACCTACCCTCTGGTAAACTAACGTAGCTATTGAAAATGACCATTTATAGTGGATTTACCCATTAGAAATAGTGATTGTCCATAGTTATGTTAGTTTACCAGAGGGTAAATTGGAGGTACCTACCACATCTAAAGGCTTATTTTTCAGGCCTAACTTTCAGAGAGTATCCCCCCAAAATATGGCCAAAAATATGGTACTAACTTACCTCCACTTTAGGATCCATGATAACCCCCATGAATTAGTTCGTTATATCTACCATAAACCATGTTTTTGTTCAGCCATTTATGTTCGGCAACTGAGTAAAGCGAGCTGGACTGGCGGTCCTATCCTGTTGGTTCTTATTCTGGTTGGTGGTTTGGAACAATGTTTTTTGAGCCATATTATCAGTTGTCAATCAGGAGAATGAGACAAGCCATGGTCAAGTTAGTTGGAATGTTAATCCAAATATGTTTTATGACTTTCCATTCAGTTAGGAATGTCATTTCATCCCAACTGACTTTCACTCCATGATTTTTCAGAGGGGTAGGGTTGAAACCACCAACCAGAGTTGGTTGTGTCCACGGTTTCCCAACAAGAATGGGTTAGTTCATAATCCCCAATGATGCAGGCCTCATAACCAATCAACAAGGGTATGTTCTTCATATTTTGGCTCATTTTTCCCAGTATTGATTTCAGGATCCCGGTGAATCCTGATCAAAACTCTGCAGGTCATTGACAGGTTTGTCCACACGTTGGCTCAGCGAAGATTTGCATCCTGCCGAGGTGCCTTAGTAAAGCCGTTTTTACGGGCGGGCAGACCGACTGGATATGTGTTGTTCAAACCGAAGAGGTGTCATGAAAATGTGATATGTTGATGAAGTTTAATGGGATTTAATGAGATACTCTGATGGGATTTAATGATGTTAATAGGATTTAATGGGATTTAGCCTCTGATATTGAAACGTGGCTTGCTGGAAACTATCACTTGATTACCCCAGAATACATGGAATTTAGCCTCTGGTAATTTAACACTTTGCTATTTGCAAAAAGTCACCAAATTATGATAAGTTTTAGCCATGTTCCATTGCCATCTTTACACATACAATTTTACATCATCATAATATTACCTATACATATATGTATATATATAAATATATATATATATACATCATCCATAATTTTATACATCACCAGAGGCTAATTTCGACATGAACTTCACCAATCATAGAATTGGATGATGGGAAAATTTACAGGAAAGCCCTATATTTGATGGTAAAAACCATGGTTTCCTGTAGATTTTCCCTTAAACCAACCCAATGAACCAAAGGATGGACATTTAGATGGAGAATCCCCATGGAATTCTGCGACAGTTCGGCGCATCGGACCTGTGGGGCCACCGTTCGAGCTCGCGTTCAGTTGGTAAGTTTAGAAGTCCAAGAGGTCTCGTTTCTGGGGGATCTAAGATCATAATATGATATATAACTATAGTATTATGATGTATTATATTAGATCATATAAGATATATAACATATATATACTATAATATGATATATAATATATATGATATATAACTTATATAACTATAGTTTCTATGGGCTTTGCAAAGCAACTTTTAACTAGAGGGCCCCAAGGCGTCCAGGTCGTTGTCTTTTTACGGGTGATGGTCCATTGCGATGGTTGGTTTGCTGAACGTAATCAAAGTTGAGATAGACTGATTGGTGTTTGGAACATTTTGTTTTTCCATATATTGGGAATAGTAACCCCAACTGACGAACTCATATTTTTCAGAGTAGGTCAACCACCAACCACCAACCAGTAGAGCTCGGCCAACAGCTGCAAAACCCCATCGGACTGGGGAATATCGGTAGTTGACCAACTGTGTTCATATGAAGATGCCTGAGTTTTGATCACATGTGGAGCCATAATCTAGACCATGCAGCATGCATGTATTTTATTTATAATCTTCAATGATGACATGTGGATGACTTTAGGATCGACAACCGGCAGTTGTGAGGAAAAATCCAAATCCTAAACTCAGCTACACAGAAAGTCTAACGACCTCTACAAAACCATCAGTGGAATATGATGAAATATTAGATGAAACATGCTGAACTATGAATATGGAGGGTCTTCTTGGATCTTTTTCAATATCTATAATTAGATATTATATATATATATACATTATAATATATATGTTTTTTCCCTAGATATTAAATATAACACTGTAAATAGCTCCCAATGTTCATCGGCACGGTTTATTTTCTGACATATTTCAGATCTCGGGAGGTCGGAAACATTGGCGTGCGTGCCTGTGTGCACCCATCCGCGGTGGGGGCCCCCGAAGTTCTTCGCTTGGGTCCACAGGGTCCACAGGGTCTAAGATGGTCCAAGGCCATCCGAACATTGAAACCCTCCTAATTCTGAGTATTTTTGTTCAGGAAAAAACTATGAAGCATCCAACATCATCCAACATCATCCAACATCATCTAACATCATCCAACATCATCCAACATCATCCAACATCATCCAACATCATCCAACATTTAGCCCAAGATTTCATCGCAAAACTCGAGCTCCGCGCGTGCCTTTTAAGGTGACCTTACCCGAGAAGCACAGCACCCCCATGCTGATGGTGGCGCTGGGCACCGGCATCGCACCTATGCGCGCCTTCATCGAGGAGAAAGATGGGCGAAAGATGGGAGATTTAGCACAGAATGCTTGGGTAATTGCTGAATAATTGATGATCAATGAATCATTGATAACGGATGATAATTGATGATCATTGATGATAACGGATGATAATTGATGAATACTTGATGAATAGTGGATGAATAATTGATGAATAGTGGATGAATAATTGATGATAATTGCTGAATAATTGATGATAACCTGTTGTTTTCATGAGCCAAGTGGAGATGTGCAAGGAAAAGAGGTTAGATGATACATGGTTGGCCAAAGTCAGGAGGGATTCGTTGCAAATTTCTGGGGGCGTTCTCGGGCACCTTGATTCGATGACTTCTTCACATTTACCCGGCCTGGTAAACGTTCACAACACTATGGAAAATCACCATTTTGTACGGATAAATCTTCCATGAATGGCCATGTTCGACAGCAAACTGTTAGTCATTACCAGAGGGTATTCTTATTGGGATCCGATTCTTAAAGTAGCTTTGCTGGAATTAGTTGCTACTCGAAAGCTGCATCGCTGGTTAAGCCCCGTTTTTCGAAGCTAGCAAATGAAAGATGCATTTCCAATAGCTAGATCATCCAGATCATCCAGACATGGCAAAGATTGCGTAGTAAAAGAAGCTTCCGACCAATAGCTGCAAAAAGCTACGCAATCTTTTCTTGCTGAATTACGAAAAGCCCACACTGTGAGTCAACTTGGGTTCAATTGGTTCAATCACCGGGGCCCTTAAAAAAAAATGGCAATGATAAACCAGGGGAAAATCTGGCAACCCAAAAAATGAGTTCGGTGAATAAAAAGGCACAACCCAAGTTATCTTAAGAATATGGAACAATAATGGTGTGTCACTAACAACCCAACCTAACTTGGGTGTTTTGTCGTCTAAGTTTTCTCTTGTTACATTTCTTTATACAGGGTACCAACCTAAGAGCTTACTAATCAGGAGCGAGCAGCTGCCAAGAAGGATGGAGAGGACTGTGGGAGTGCCAAGATGCAAGATATATTGAGCAACATATATGGAGATAGAAACATAGTTACATAATATGAATTAATATGATATAATATGTACATTTCTAGTATTAATATAAATCTATTGGTAAGTAATAGGGTCAAGATATATCAACTGTATTTAGATACATAGATACATATTGACATTCTTAGTGTCATTTTAAGCGTCAAGAGTTCAAGCAGAGCTCAAGAAAGTGCGCTTGGTAGATGGGCTATATTGGCCAAATCCCCCTATGATTTACAATATTTCATAGCCTTATCTGGATAAATTAAAACGACCTCACTGTTCTCCCTCACTGGAAATCATAGTTTATAAGGGAAATCATGCCCAAATGGCCTTAATTCAGGTTCGTGAAATATTATTATTTACCCAGCCTTATCCCAATAGTTACCATGTTTCAATTCGGAATCCCTGTTTAGTAAGTGGTAGATTGGTAACTATGAAACATTGTCAATCATGGGCCATGGGATTATAAGAATATTTTTACCATCTACCAACTGGGGCTTGTCTTTAGCCCTGATTTTTGGTCACAACATTTGCACTGCACATGATTCTGGCTCTATTACTTGCTTGAAAATGCAGTACCCCCAATCGTCGGGGAATTGCGTTGGAAATCACTATTTTGGGGTATGGTATACTGTAATTCGTTTTCAAACAAACCCAACTGATATTTCCAACACTACAGAAGTCTTGGTAGCGCCAGGATCATCAGAGACGTTTTTTAACAAACCTAGCGGCCTAGCAGCCTAACTGATAGTTGAAACAACAGATCAACAAATCAGTAGCCTAAAAACCCCCGCCCGTTGCGTTTTTCATCAAACTTGAGATCAACAAAGCCGCTGGGTTTCACCATGTTTCACCCAGTTGGTTTATGCCATCAGTTTGGGGTCAAAAATGATGCCAAAAACTACTCAAAACAGGACGACCAAGCCTCAAAAAACCGGTGATTAAACACAGCTATTGAAGATCATCGTTTGTGTAAATTGATGGCCATGCTATATGAAAATATAGGTTAAAATAGACTATGTTAATATACATGAAAACCATCATTAATAGGTTTTCATGTTGAGAAAAATATCTGGTTGGTGGTTTGGAACATGAATTTTATGACTTTCCATTCAGTTGGGAATGTCATCACCCCAACTGACTAATATTTTTCAGAGGGGTAGGTCAACCACCAACCAGTATATATATATTAATATTAGCATGTCTCTCTACCATGTTTTTGGGCTATCTCTTTAGGCACTGTTTTGCAATTTTTGTCCATCTTTTTGGGAATTTTTGTCCCTAACTTTTGGGATTTTTGTCCCTCTTTGTATGGCGCTCAACCACGTTTTCTTGACCCCTTATATTGCGAATATTTGACCCCAAATTTGGGAAACTTAAAGGGACAATATAATTACCCAAACTTAGGGACAATAATTACCCAAACTTAGGGACAATAATTACCCAACTTAGGGACAATAACTACCAAACTTAGGGTCAATAATTACCCAAACTTGGACAAAATACCTCTAAAGAAAACGTGGTAGAGCGCCATGCTAAATATATATATATGTACACAACCCTGTTTGTTGGTTAAATCATCAAACTCAATGGCCATGCTCCATTTTCCATAACAATGCTGGGTTAGGGAAAACTTCCCCAACTGAGTTCCTGGTATGGAGATTGGCCAGTTAAATCAGTTACATCATATGATACTTAACAATTATCATCCACTGGCTTAACTCTATTGTAGTATGATGTATTGTTTATTTTATAATATAGATCTAATATAGATCTAGTGATATTTTCATAGTTAATATTATGAGTGAATCTCAATAATCATAATATAAAGATAGGTATAGTCCATTGAATCCTAAATTTCATCCCAATCATCCATGGAATAATAGCTAGTCGGACTAATCCCAACAATCCCAATCATCCATTTCATCATTTAGTTAATCGCAATAATCATAACTACTATTATTATCACTCTTAGTACTATGATTGGGATATTATTTAATACTAGTATTATCACTATTAGTACTACTATGACTGAGATATTATTTATGACTAGTACTATGACTATTACTACTATTATGATTGGTATAGTTTTTATTACTCGTATTATCACTATTATGATGGGGATGTTTTTTATTACTCGTATTAACGCTATTATACTGGGATATGTTTATTACTCGTATTATCACTATCATGATTGGGATGTCTTTTATTTCTAGCATTATCACTATTATCACTATTATGATTGGGATATTATTTATTACCCTCTGGTAATTTAACATAGCTATTGAAAATGGCCCAGTCGAAATAGTGGATTTTCCCATGAAAAATGGTGGATCTTTCCATAGTTATGTAAACGTTTACCAGAGGGTACCAGTATTATCACTATTATCACTATTATCATTATTATCACTATTATTATTGGGATTATTATCACTATTATCACTATCATTATTATCACTATTATCACTATTATACTATGATTGGGATTTTTTTATTACCAGTATTATCACTATTATCATTTGCAAATTATGAACGAATTCCCTAGTCCTTCGTCCTTGGGCTTACCTTTCGTCCGTGCCAGGACTGTGGCCCCATGGCACTCTTCTTCGGCGCTCGAAATCGACAGGCGCTCAAAGGGCGGACTTTGCGGTTGGATTTTTGTGAATTATGTGTTGTTTATCTACTGTATGTAAATATATATATATATACATGGGAAGCCATTAGATGTATGTGTATATGCGTATTATATCATATGTATGTATATATATATACATACATATGTATAGTTATGAGTATTTATAGTTTTGAGTATTTCAGTTCCATATATACATTATAAATATATGTACACATATCTATCAGCAAGCTTTCGTTGATTTCTGTCAAAGAATTGTCACCATTCCATGGAGTCACGTTGCTTGACTTGCAGTACTGATGACATGGTCCTCTCAATATTCGACATAATGGGGACCATGATAGGGAAAAGAGCGATCATAATAAGAATGGTGATGAATAAAGGTGCATCAATTCAGTCTTTTTACTGGATCATGAAGGTAGATAACGGATCATTATCATGGAACAAATATTAATCACCTTCAACGTTCACTTACTGTTCTATTAATATAACGTTGATCATTATTGTTTTTGTTTATAGTTTAAGTCCAGTGAGGATGAAACAAATTCTGAGCGTGATCAAGTGCAGGAGTACAGCTACGAGGCTGAATTCGTGACTTGGCAGTATGACAGTTTTAATTCAGCGAGGCAAAAAAGTGACAGTTACCCTCTGGTAATTTAATATAGCTATGGAAAATCACCATTCTTAATGGGAAAATCCTCTATAGATGGGCCATTTTCAATAGCTATGTTAGTTTACCGGAGGGTATCTGTTGGTTTTTCTACCAAAGTTCCATACTATGCATGTCTTGAAAGCGTTATCAACGGTCAAACAGCCAGAGAAGGTGGACCTCTACAAGGTGCTCCAATAGATTGTACAGTTTAGCCTCTGGTTACTTAACAGCTTGCCATGAAAGCCATGGCCCATTTATAGATCATAAAAATGCTGATTTGCCGATAAAACTAGCTATGTTAAATTACCAGAGGGTTTTTTGTGATCACGACAAGACCAACGTGGCTTTGCCGTTTCACGCCAAGGATCAATACCAGAAGGATGGTGTTCTGACTCACATCCATCTTGCCCTTAGCCGAGAACAGAAGGTGCGCTGTGTTACTCGCTCCCATGGCTGGGTAAAAATGTGATTCCTGTGGATCAGATGGAGAAAAGCCACCGGATGCCAGGAGAAGATCTATGTGACTCACCGATTGCAGCAGAACAAGAAGTACCTTGGCTGAAATCTTGAGGTTTTGGGGGAAAATTCTGTGTTGAAGTCAAGGGTTGAAGTCGTACCTTGGCTGAAACTCTGGTGACTTTCCAGCAGCAAAGCAGCTATACTACGTTGGATCCCCCAGCTTCAGAGAGGATGCAATGCCGCTTGTCATGATGGGCCTTTCACCATAAGATGTTGCACCCAAAAATCCCGGTTTAGACTTGCCAAAAATGTCCAAAAAATTGATGAAAGTAATGAAAGTAATGAAAGTATTCCCCAGGTCATATGCATTTGTCATAGGTTAAGTGGCTATCTTTGATGGTTACGTCCCTTTAAAAATATCCCAAGGTTGGTAAAATCCACATGACTCGGAGCTGTCTACATTTTTCAGGCTTGTCTACGACCTGATCCACGAGAAGGAGAACGAGACTGGCAAAAAATGGTGGTTCTCCAACTGGATAGGTAATTGTGTGTGTGATAAATGGACATTTATACAGAATTTGCATCTATACTGTAAATTTATTAATTATACATTACATGGGGATATATAAATGGAAACTTATATAGCTATAAATGGACGATGTGTTGTGTTTCAATATTTTGCTAGGAATCTTGTTATTATCGGTAGATTGAATGTGTTTGAATGGGGTAGTTTGGTATACATTTTTTAGTAGCTTATAACCAACAAGATGGACAGATTGGATTGGGATTTACGCTTCCGCTCAACATTTATTTGTTTGCTAGGTATCTGATACCTAAGATTAGCCATGAATCTTTCGATGTCGGCTAATGGAGCTATACACGTCCAAACGTGGGTTGATGACTGGCTCGGGGGTCATACCATTGTAAACTATCCAGAAAATATATTGGAGATACTCAAAAGCCATGGAATCATGGGAATCCCTATGAACCAATCGTGCTTAGGAGAAGTTTTCAATAGTTTTGTTTCAACACTGTTCCAGCAAAATTGGATTGGATAGCTAACAATAGATTGCTTGTTGGTAGATGTTCCAATGTTCTGTTTACATACGTACTGTGCTAAACTTGGATGTGAAAGTATGTGACACAGAGGGCGTAGCCGCTGTGGGAAATATTCCTGCGTGGCCATTGAAAGTGACCTGTTTTTATCGGTTTAATCTGCAAAGTGAGCCGATGCTGTTTGATGCTGTTTGTAGTACGCATTGGTGCTGCCCTTCTGCCCCACTTGATCACCCTGGAGTTTTTGCTTCTAGACAGTCTGACGTATCAGAAGAAGAATCAGGAAGAGGGGCTGGGCTACAGTAGCTGAATGTATACAATCAATTCATACCTTTTATGTATACACATGCATATACATATACTAATACTTAATAATATCCATATATATATATATACTGAATACATTTGTATACATGTACATATATACACACATTATATATATATATATATACATGTATATACATATATATGTATGTATATGTATGTATATATATACACGGCAAATGCACGATATATACACATATACACCACGCAATTTTTAGTGTATATTTACGATAATCTGATATATATATATATACAGTTATATACACATTTTTGAAGAACATACATAACATCCATGATCTTTTTAACATGAAACACATATAACAATATAACTTTTATATAAATATATACATGTATAACACATGTTGTCCGCAACCTGAACGTTCGCCCAGACTCGTGATTGTGACATAACAGAACCATACGTTGATTGGGATAATAGCATCAACTTTATCTTCATGAGGGATTAAAATTTGCCACCCCCTATGACCAATGTTGACTGGGGTAATATCATCAACTTTATCTTCATGAGGGATTAAAATTCGCCACCCCCTATGACCAATGTTGAATGGGGTAATAACATCAACTTTATCTTCATGAGGGATCAACATTTGCCACCCCCTATGACCAATATGTTGAATGGGGTAATAACATCAACTTTATCTTCATGAGGGATCAAAATTTGCCACCCCCTATGACCAATATGTTGACTGGGGTAATAACATCAACTTTATCTTCATGAGGGAACAAAATCAGGAAGGCGGGACATCAACTCCGGGCAAACGTCCAGGTTGCAGCGCACATGTTTTTTCATTCAATATGATAATTTACCCAGCCTTATCCCAATAGTTACCATGTTTCATAGGATTAACCCGCTCCTTATCCCATGTAAATCACTGGGGTTATAACCCTACTTATCCCATTATAAGTGGATTAACCCTGCCATAACTAACCACTACTGATCATCATTAACCACCATTAATCACACATGTATAACACATGTTTTTCAATGATTCTTTGTCTGCGAGGAGGGCAACCTCTACCTCTGTGGACCTGGTGGTAATGTCCCTCCGCAGGTCGATGCCGATGCCAATGATGGGACCTAACACGGTTGAACCATGAAACATGGGGGATTACCCTCCTAATAATGGGGATTTGGAGGGATTTATGGGGAATTATAGGGGATTTATAGGGGCTTTATAGGGGAATTATAGGGGATTTATAGGGGCTTTATAGGGGATTTATAGGGATTTATGGTGATTTATAGGGGATTTATAGGGGCTTTATAGGGGATTTATAGGGGCTTTATAGGGGATTTATAGGGATTTATTGGGGATATAATGGATAATACCCTCTGGTAATGACTAACAGTTTGCTATTGAACATGGCCATAGAAATAGTTGATTTATCCATTAAAAATGATGATTTTCCATAGTTATGTTAGTTTATCAGAGGATTAAAGGGATTAAAACAACAAACATAACTGGGATTAAAACGCGTCAAACATGAAGTCTAACCAGCCGAGATATATGACAATGTGTGTTTTTGACCAAAAGTTTTCGGAGATTTAGATAGAGAGGTAAGTTGGTTTCGGTCTGCCCTACCTCTTGGAGGTATGGTGGAAAAATACATATTATTCATATATATATATATAGAAATGTATGTATGTGTATATACATCTGTACAATTGAATGGTGAAACTAAATTGACTTATGATTATTCAGGGGTGCCCAAAATGGGGAAGCATGAGATGCTCAAAGCTTGCAGCGGGGGAGATTGAGAATGCGGGACGTCAACAGGTTGCAGGTCGGTTTCCCAGCATTGCTTTCCTCTCCGGAACATCATACGGAGGCTTTCTGAGAGGGTTCTAATGTGGGGTCCTGACTTATCAATGTTTTTTTCTTTGTAGCTAGCAGCTAGATCCTTATGTACTTGTACATACATTATATATATATACACATGCTCCTCAGAGTTCATCTAATTCTACTGTGAATTCTGGGTGATATAAACATGTAGGTCATCTGTATATATCTAATCCATCTATCTATCTATCTATCTTTCTATCTAGCTATACTGCATATATCTATATAATTCTTTATACATGGTCATATATAAACCCTGCCAAGAATCCCTCTTCAGAACATACCTTTACATTCAACCAGTTCGGAAACCAACGGGGCGACCCTTGGCAGGTGAGACAAGCAGTGATTGATGCCATCAAGGATGGCGGACACAGTGCCGCTCCCAGGAACAGGTTATGGTAGGGATGGGTTATTATTGGGTATAACTAAACATCCAAATACAAGGTGGGGTCCCAGTTTCGTAGCTAAGTTGGAAGAGAATATCTCCAATAACTCTTGGCTTCGCAGGGTTTCATGGTAGATACCACCATTTGAGCCATTTGATACGAAAGATTTAAGGAGCTTTCCAATCCATGAAGGTACCCCATAGCTGGATGGTTTCATGGAAAATCCCCATGACAAAACGGAAACCGCCATGACTGGGTCAAGGAGCTGGATGGCTGGCGCTACAAGAGTCTTGCAGGGCGTGAGTACGAGCCAACGAGCCATGACATGTTCATAGCGTGTCAAGAACTATTTTAAGATACATGTACTACGTGCAAGACCCAAGACTTAAAAATTGTTAATGACTACTCAAATGATACATATATATAATATATATATATATATATTACATATATTACATATATTACATATATACATATATACATATATACATATATGTATATACATGTATACCTGATAGTATCCTACTGGTAAACGAGTTCTAACCTAACTATGGTTCTTGGTAACTGCGATGCACATGAAAGTACCCGGCAGCATAAACGCTCTGGTACTGGTAATTTGACATAGCTACGGAAAATGGCCCATTTGTAGATCATTCACCTATTATTTGAATGATGACGTTCCATTGCGATGTTAAATTTCAGGGGTGAAAATCATCTGGTTTCTTGACCATTTCCTTCTTGAGAGTTTCACCATCAACAGCGGACTGGCTCGTAGAGATCCCAGGCTGTTTGTGCCTGGAGAAAACACCAAGTCAGAAGTTACTACGACACCAACTCCAGAAGTACCACGCACGCGCATGGGCGCTAAAGACCAAGAAAAACCACTCGTATGGGCGGAATGAAGGACATTTGTGACATTTCTTCAACAAACAGAGCTCTAGAGACATCACAATACCAGCTGTCCTTGCCGCGAATTTTGCGGCACGGTGTCCGTGTTGACCTAGGCGGGTCGGCGGCGCCCCATGGCAGTTGGCAACAGTTTGTTCCATCCCAAAAATTCGTTGATGGTTGTGGTTCCCTTCAACTTTCACCCCGACGATTTTGGTATGTGGCAACATAATGCAGCATATAGATTATATGTTTAACCACAACAAAACCCACTCGATGCAATCTATCCATTCATGAATTTCCCATCATCACTCCATTGCATCTCCATTTTCCATACTGTTTCTTAGGAAACAAAATCACAAACAAAAACACAAAACTGGCTGGTTACATCTCTTGGAAAGCACAAGCCACACAAAAAATGAGTACAGGCCACTCAGCTGCGAGAGGCAGAAGCCCTTCATCTGAAGATGTTTGCTGATACCTTCGCCGAGTTCTTCCGGCACGCGTGCCAAAGTCTCATGGCTGGACCGCGGACCGCGGCGCCTTTTTTTTCGGATGGGGGTTGGGATGGCTTGGATGGCCTAGCCGGTTCCTCAGACACGCATTTGCAGTTGAAAACTGACATGGCCTTAAAAAACGTTCGTTTACTCTTAGTAGTCCACAATGCTCGGCGAAAGATTTAGCCACATTTTGGCCCGAAAAACATGGAGCATATGGGAGTGGTGCTATCCATACTTCCCCTTTTCTGCAGTACCGATCCGACCATCCTCACCAAGGTGCTGCCTTATTGCAACTCGGCGGAACATGAGGAGTGCTGCAAAAATCGGGATCTAATTCAGATGCTTGCTGAGTGGTGGTGAATATCATTTGTCTAGTATTTTACCCTCCTGTTGTGTTTCCCCAAGTTCTGCCCACACACACCCCAAGCTGGATAGCTACCAAGAAAGCTACCAGGCATGGAGGCACGCACCGGGGCAACCGGCTCTTAAGGGCTTCAGCTACTCACACGCACTCCCCCCACTCTGCAGCTCAGGCATGCAGAGTGTAGTGTATGCAACCTGGCAGAGGCCGTTGGGCTTGAGCCACCGCACCAACTGTTAGGCGCCTCGCCAAACTTCAAAAGCCAAACTTCTCGCTGATGAACTGCATCGGCCCCCCGCTTTCTGAGACGCCTCGCGTCCCCCGCTTTTTGAGGCAAAGACTCGCCCTCCAACTTCTTTGTCGAACAGGCCCTGCACACCGCAGATCTCCCAGCTTCACCACACCTGCAAGAAGCATTCCCAGCGGGCATCAAAGCCGCGCAATGGCCACATTTGGGCTCATAACCTGTGTTTCCCCAAGTTCTGCCCACACACACCCCAAGCTGGATAGCTACCAAGAAAGCTACCAGGCATGGAGGCACGCACCGGGGCAACCGGCTCTTAAGGGCTTCAGCTACTCACACGCACCTGTAAACTAATATAGATGTGAAAAACCCACCACTTGTAGATCAGTTTCTCAGGGAAACAATGTCTTGCACATCTATGTCGGTTTAAACCTAGGGTCAGATACGCGAATTCTTTTGGATTCGGTTTCGATGTGTTGGTATTGTGATCCATGGCAACAACCAGCCCGACGCTCGCTCCAAAAAAGGCTCCCGCAGGAGAAACCTTGGTGCGGGGGCAATGAAAGGTATACCATGGTATACCTGTAATTTTTGGCGTTAGGAGTTTTTCGGATTTTAGGATATGTATGGATATGTTAGGAATTTATATTAAATTATATGTTATATGGATATACCTTGCAACTTGCGCCTGAAATTTGTATCATGGAGAAGTTTAGCACATGATTTTCCACTGGACGGCCACTCTCTTAGTGCTGGAACATGTTGGAACACAACTGAATCCATGAGGTTTTCCGAACCCAAGGAACCCAAGGGTCCCGAAGCATGATGCTTGCTGGTTAAAAAAATCCTCTTGAGCTATAGATATCTATATGAATTATATGATATATGTATTTATGGACCATATTAATAGACATAGATATTGCAACAAATATACCATAAACCATAGTCACTGTAGTTATAAAGCCGCATATAGTGGATGATACTGGTGGCTGCAGGCTTGTGACTCACAAAAAGATCAGGGCTGACTTCGCAGGGTGTGGCCTCCAAGAGCCATTGAAAGGATGATAATGATGATGGGTTTGCCCATGGATTATCATATTTGTTCCTGATGATGATTAATTAAATTCAATTACCAATGGGTTTACCAATGGATTATGATGATTATATGGGTTTACCCATGGGTTTACCAATGATAATAATTATGATATGTCCATGTTGTTTGACATAATCCAATGGTTTATCATCTATTGCATCTGTTGATGCACCCCTGTTAGATTGGATTATGGTGCTATCCAATTTCCAAAAAAAAGAAACAAGACAAGGTCTTTATGGGCGTTTGATTGCTTCACTGCTCACACCGGCGAGGACTTTCCTATCTAGATCTTCATCACATGAAGAACCAATGAAAAGCATAGAAATGAATATGTCCAAAACTAGTGTACCATCAAATGCATCCAAATGATGAACATGTGAACATGTAGGTTTATGATTTCAATAACTATGTCATTATGTGAGATATGGTCGGTTTATAGCCCATGTTCAGATCCCCCATGTTCCTGCCAATTTCGAGGCTTCCATTTTCATCTTCAGAGGAGCGGTTGTACTTGGAGCATATCATCACTCGAAGCAGGCAGGGATTTCCCCAAACGCCTCAAAACATGCTAGAACTAGGAAGAATGAGGTTTTTTCAGCATATTTGAATGGTCATTTAAGCATATTTGAGCTGTAAATATATGGGAATATGGGGAGGCGGGTCATGTCAGTTTTTACCCAGGCTACAGATGTGTGGCCCTCTTTGCTTTCCCTAACTTGATGGAGCTAACCCGAGGTACTCTACTTGGGCTTTCGCAGCCACCTTCAACTGCCCCTTCTTGCGGCCCGGAGAGGATTTTCTAACTTGATGTCCCCATTACCCTCTGGTTATGACTAACATAGCCATGGAAAATGGCCCATTTATAGATGGTTTACCTATTAAAAATTGTGATTTTCCATGTTAAATAACCAGATGGTAATATATATTGAATAGCATATGATCAAAGGAAGTTTAGTTAGCAAACTTCGCCAAACTTCCGAACTTCTGAGTTACGGACGAATGGTCGTGGTTACTCTTCACACCATCATGTCAACCACGTGATTATGTCAACCACATCGTATGTTTGAAATCCCTAGTAAGCAGTATAATAATTAGGTTATATGACAAGTGGATACAACTGGATACAACTGGCATTTCATGATTCCTATTCATGATAGGGATCCATATTTTTCAGATAGAGTGAAACAGTGTTTACTTCTCACTAATGATTGGCCCAAAAAAAATATGTCGTGATATTACCCTCTGGTAAACTAACAGTTTGCTATTGAAAATGGCCATTAAGAAATAGTGAGTTTTCCCATGAAAAATGGTTGATCTTTCCATAGTTATGTTGGGACGTTTTTCGGCCGAACACTAAGGATCTCGGAGTTGATTTTCTTCAAAGAAAGTCTGGAAAGAGATGGTCAAAGCAGCGGAGAGACGGCACGATTCGTGCGCTTGGCCGCGCTTGGCCACCGGGGGAACCCACCGGGGGAACCCAGGGAACCGAGGAAACGGTGGGTTTTTGAGATTCGCCAGTTTTTGTGAAGTTTTTCGGGGGTGGAATGTTGATGTCACAAGCAACGACGTTGCAGTTCTTGGTGGCTTAAACAGGTTTTCCCAAGAAGAGTTTTTTTTCTTGTTTTATCTGAAAGTGGAGCACAATTCCAATAGTGCCTCATCATGTTCATTCAGTTTCCCTGCTAAATTGTCATTGAAAGAGAGGTGCACCAGCATTTCAAAACACATCAAAAACACGCCGTGGGTTCGAACCTTCATAGATGTCCTTTTCCCACTGGTTGATTCATAGAGGGTTTTTGTCACAAACAACCAATAAGTAGATAATAATATTCATGATTACTTGGTGGCTCATCCCACGGCTTGTAAATGGGTTATAATCCCAGTGATTTACATGGGATAAGTAGGGTTCATCCACTGAAAAAATTGGGGTTATAACCCACTTACGAGCCGTGGGATGAGCCACCAAGTACCAGTCACCACCCGTGTATTGTTTTTCTATGTTTTTCTTTTTAAGGACACGATTTTGAGGATTTTGCTGAAAACTTTCCATCTCGACAAACTTCAACAGAGGAGGTGTTCTGATCATGTTTGGCACCTCAAAACATTTGTTGTATCAGCGTTGAGACGAATCAATCTGTGAATATCAGTGGTCATGATTGATTTTGGTTGGCAATATGACTGGATATGTATACACGTATGTATATATATATATGTGTGTGTGTTATATCAATATCCAGTCAGACATCACTTTTGCTACAAACAAGATGTGGTTGGGGGTCATGGTTCAAGGATGTTCATGGTGGTTTCAAGTATGCTTTGTTTGCCTAGCTACTGGTAGTCGCCGAGTTGGGTAAGATGGGATAGAGCATAATTCAACTGAGTAAATGGCGAGCAATCCTGCTTCGTAAGTCCCCCCACTGGTTATCATGGCTATAGATGGCTATAGATGGGTCATGGCGTCATAGCTACGAAGCATTTAGGAGGACCTCATCCTGAAGAGAATCGTATGATTTGGGTAAACTTATTAACTGGGTTTCAATTATGATTGTAAACTCCAGTTTGATTACCCAGTTTTTCCAAATTTACTGTAATAATTTTCAAATCTATACAGTATATGAGCATATGGTTATACTTGAACGATACCCAGCTTCACCCAGACCATCATCATGGTTCCAAGGCCTTTTGAAGATGTGCCCCCAAAGTCACCATAAGTGGTTTCTATCAACCATTCTTAAATGGTAGGTCAATGGGTGTCTTGGCTTCCCAACAATTTCTGGTGTATCCTCCATGAATTTCCCTAGGCGTCCTCCATGGTCCCTTGGTTCCTCGTCCCCAGGCGTGCGCCGTTTGTGCATTTCTGGTGGCGTTCCTTCTTCCCTGGCTCAGGGGCGGGAAAGCAACTTGGCCCGCCATGATGCCATGATGGTCTGGGCTTCTGGGCCCCATATTTTATGCATCCAAAAAAAGGATGGGGCCCCCAGTCGAGTTCGCGTTCAGTTGCCGCAAAAAAAGTGCCTTAACTATGGTTTATGTTAGATAGAACAAGAGTTTTCATGGGGGTTATCTCATGGTCTATAAACATTTATAAACCAATTTACGTAACTGGGGGGCCCCATCCATATCCCAATATCATCCAATATCAATTAATGGAACCCCCTGACCCTATGGGAGTAGCATGAGAATTGGGGTCCCATTATGGGGCCTTCTAAATTCACTGATTTGGGATGTTTCGCCAACAAAAATGGATAATCGGATTAACATTGATATATAAGCCATATATAGCCAATGAAACTGATTGGTGGTTTCAAACATATATGGAGGTTTCCTAAAATGTGGGTATCCCTAGTTATCATCCATTTATAGCCAGGATTTTCGGTTAATTATAAACCATGCATTTTGGGGTATATTTATGATTTATGGAAAGCCTCATATGTTTGTGCTAAACCCTAGAAGTGGGAACCCATGGATGATAATGGTCCCCAATCACTCGATCCTTTGAGGTCTTTGAAACCGCCAACAAAAAAAAAGTGTTTTTTATTGAGGAGTTTTTCATCAAACAACGACACACATGGGATTTAAGCAACACATAAGAGATTTGACCAAGAAACAAAACCATTTGTACTAGTCCGTACTTGTAGGCAACTGTAGGCAAACCAAACACACATTGAATCTGAAAGAAGTTATTCCAAAAAGATTCAAACCCAAGCAACTCAACTGCCTTCACTTCCCAGCAAGTTATCCTGGCAGAATGTCCTATGTTTATAACGGGTTAATTATGTTAGTTTTCAGGTCCGTCTTTGACTGCCAGGGGGGGTGATTCAGGTTTGTAATCATTGCCAGTGCTGTGGTGGAAGCATTCCCGCACCTCAAGGTGTACAATGTTGATGTCTCACAGCCGGTGATCAGGATGGTTCAGCCTGTTGGTGCGCGTCCTGGCGCAGACCTTGCTACAATTGCTGGGTTTTTGAATCTGTCTCAAGACCCTGCCCTGACCATTGTCAAGTCCAAGATCTCCCAGGACGTCAATTTGGAGACATTGTCTTTGGCCTCGCCAGCAGGAGAGGAGGCAAGGAGAAATTTCATGCTCAAGGATATTCAGGGCTTGAGGTCTAACACACCCCCAATGGAACGTCCAATCGGAGCCATGCCCCGCCCGCCCGGCCAACAACACCATCTGGAGAAGGGATGAGCCTTGATGCAAACCCCCAACCGGTGACTCATGGGTTGGATCTCCGCAGATGTGTCAAACCATATCAAACCTGTTTAGACCCTGGTAATTTATCATAGCTATTGAAAATGGCCCATAGAAATAGTTGATTTACCGAACTTAAAGATGGTGATTTTCCAGTTCGCTATGTAAACGTTTACCAGGCCGGGTAGACCCTGATATGCATGTGATTAGCCTGGCAGACCTGGCAGGTCCATGATGACAAGTTTTCGGAAAGCAGCAGTTCAATAGCCACAAAGCCATAGGCGTTGTAACATGTCTCATGGAGTTTCCAGATATGAACGTTTCCTAAGTCATGGGGGTACCCCTAGCTATCAGATTTTTCATCCATGTTAATAGAATTTTCCATGCAATAAACCAGCCTAAGCTCGCTTGGGCTGCCCCTATTTCCCCACATCTTTGTGTGGGGTTCTTGTTTTTGATTCTGTATCCCGGCTGCCTCCTCCTCCTCCTCCTCCTCCTCCTCCTCCTCCTCCCGCCTCCTCCCGCACACACACTCACATACACACATATACAATAACTTCTCACACACACACAAACTTAACATACAATAACTTCACACACACAAATTCACAACACAAACTTAACATACAATAACTTCACACAAACTTACACAAACTTAACCAATAACTTCACACACACAAATTCACATACAAACATACAATAACTCACACACACACACTCACACACAAACTTCACACACACACACAAACTTAACATACAATAACTTCACACACACACAAATTCACATACAATAACTTCACATACACAAACTTAACACACAACTTCACACACACACACAAACTCACATACCATAACTTCACACACAAACTTAACACACAAACTCAACATACAATAACTTCACACACACACACTCTCACACACACAATAACTCCGCGGCACTTTGCGTGGCAGGCGTGGCACTTGGTGACATCCACCTTGATTTCACGTGGCAGGCGTGGGACAATCTCACATCCACGGTCGTTTTGCGTGGCAGGCGCCGCACTCATGGCACTGGGTGGTGCCCTTGGGCCCGGTTTAGTCGCGCGTGACGCCCGTGGCGCCGCGCCACTTCTGCGTGGCAGGCGTGGCACTTGGCGACATCCACCTTGATTTCACGCGGCAGGCGTGGGACAGTCTCACATCCACGGTCGTTTTGCGTGGCAGGCGCCGCACTCATGGCACTGGGTGGCGCCCTTGGGCCCGGTTTAGTCGCGCGTGACGCCCGTGGCGCCGCGCCACTTCTGCGTGGCAGGCGTGGTCTTTGGTGACATCCACCTTGATTTCACGTGGCAGGCGTGGCACAATCTCACATCCATGACGCCGCGGGACTTTGCGTGGCAGGCGTGGCATTTGGTGACATCCACCTTAATTTCACTTGGCAGGCGTGGCACAATATCACATCCACGGTCGTTTCCACACAAACTTAACATACATTAACAGTACATACAATAACTTCACACACACGGCACTTTGCGTGGCAGGCGTGGCACTTGGCGACATCCACGTTGATTTCACGTGGCAGGCGTGGCACAATCTCACATCCACGGTCGTTTTGCGTGGCAGGCGCCTCACTCATGGCACTGGGTGGCGCCCTTGGGCCCGGTTTAGTCGCGCGTGATGCCCGTGGCGCCGCGCCACTTCTGCGTGGCAGGTGTGGTACTTGGTGACATCCACCTTGATTTCACGTGGCAGGCGTGGCACAATCTCACATCCACGGTCGTTTCCACACAAACTTAACATACAATAACTTCACACACACGGCACTTTGCGTGGCAGGCGTGGCACTTGGCGACATCCACGTTGATTTCACGTGGCAGGCTTGGCACAATCTCACATCCACGGTCGTTTTGCGTGGCAGGCGTGGCGCCCATGGGTTTTCTAGCCTGTTTATGCATGTCATTTTCCGGCATGTTTTATGGTCGCTCCGGCATGTTGCCTTTTACGTGGCAAGAAACGACCGGAGCAGCGTATTTCTGTTGTGGTGACCTTGGCCCAACGTGGAAACAGCTCGAGCATGCATACCGAAGCAATGACATAGTCAGTCAAGTTCTTTTTCCCCACATCTTTGTGTGGGGTTCTTGTTTTTGATTCTGTATCCCGGGTGCCTCCTCCTCCTCCTCCTCCTCCTCCTCCTCCTCCCGCCTCCTCCCGCACACACACTCACATACACACATATACAATAACTTCACACACACAAACTTAACATACAATAACTTCACACACACAAATTCACAACACAAACTTAACATACAATAACTTCACACAAACTTACACAAACTTAACCAATAACTTCACACACACACAAATTCACATACAAACATACAATAACTCACACACACACACACTCACACACACACAAACTTAACATACAATAACTTCACACACACACAAATTCACATACAATAACTTCACATACACAAACTTAACACACAACTTCACACACACACAAACTCACATACCATAACTTCACACACACAAACTTAACACACAAACTTAACATACAATAACTTCACACTAGACAAGAATGGATCATTATATGATCCGGCAGGAACTGAATCCTGTAACATGCAGATTAGATGAGAAACAAACTAATCTACGACCAGGTAAAAACATGTAAAATAAGTTGTTTAAAAAATGGCATGGTGGTTCTCGGGTTAGCCACGTCCAATCACGAAGAAAATTGCAGGTACGTTTTCACCCCCATACTGTCTGGTCTTCGTTGGCCAGGACAGACAGTGATGGGTTCCTGGCCCCCTGCGTTATTTAGAAAGGGAGAGGACGGAAGGAAGAAAAAAGGAGAGAAGTTTTACATCTGTTTAGATGTTACACACACACACCCGGCCAGAGCCGGGTCAACCCTGAAAGGCAAGAGGAAGAAAAAAGCGGACACACGACGGGCGGGCAGACGGCCAAAAACAGCGCAGGGGGGGGAGGGGAACAGACGGACCTCCGGAACCAACCTACACGGCGAAACGGACCTGACCAAAACAGCGCACACACCTAAACCCCACGACACATTACGGAGAGGCACGCGGGGAAAATTAGGGACCAAATGGGGGACTAGTTGGTGACAGACAAGGAAACCAAAACAATTAGTTAAACAACAGGATTCAGCTCCTAAACCCTAGAGTTCGTGCGTTGTGCCAATCCAGGCCCGTGTTCCAGTCAGCCACAAGGGCATAAAACGGCTTTCAAGTTCCAACGAATTAGGTGCACAATATGGTTAACCTCACCAGACAACCAAAGAGACCACACCTGCAGGAAGAGGACATGCCTGTTGCCTTTTTTCCATGTCATGTTGTATCTGAAACGCTGAAGCTGCAGTAAAAAACAGAGTTTCTGATTGTTCCGAACGGCTTCACTCTGGCAGACAGGAAACTCGGCGAGAAAACCCTGGGACTACAGGAGCAGCGGGACTCTACAAAAATGGTGGATAACAGTAAGGCCGACAGTTTCGCTTTACTTAGGCGAATTACCATATTAAAATGTGTGAATTCGGAATTCAAGTCAGTCGACATTGACCCCAACTGGGGTTGCCTCAATTGGCCCTATGGCACCATGTCGGAGTCACCATAGGAATCGCACTAGACAAGAATGGATCATTATATGATCCGGCAGGAACTGAATCCTGTAACATGCAGATTAGATGAGAAACAAACTAATCTACGACCATGTAAAAACATGTAAAATAAGTTGTTTAAAAAATGGCATGGTGGTTCTCGGGTTAGCCACGTCCCATCACGAAGAATATTGCAGGTACGTTTTCACCCCCAGACTGTCTGACAGACAGTGATGGGTTCCTGGCCCCCTGCGTTATTTAGAAAGGGAGAGGACGGAAGGAAGAAAAAAGGAGAGAAGTTTTACATCTGTTTAGATGTTACATACACACACACAAACTCACATACCATAACTTCACACACACACACACAAACGTAACACACAAACTTAACATACAATAACTTCCCACACACTCACATACAATAACTTCACACACACACACAAACTTAACATACAATAAACGCCGCGGCATTTTGCGTGGCAGGCGTGGCACAATCTCACATCCACCTTCGTTTCGCGTGGCAGGCGTGGCACTCATGGCACTCAGTGGCGCGCTTGGACTTGGCTTGGTCGCCCGTGACGCCCGTGACGCCGCGGCATTTTGCGTGGCAGGTGTGGCACAATCTCACATCCACCTTCGTTTTGCGTGGCAGGTGTGGCACTCATGGCACTCAGTGGAGCGCTTGGACTTGGTTTGGTCGCCCGCGACGCCCGTGACGCCGCGGAATTTTGCGTGGCAGGCGTGGCACAAGCTCACATCCACCTTCGTTTTGCGTGGCAGGCGTGGCACTCATGGCACTCATGGCACTCAGTGGCGCACTTGGACTTGGCTTGGTCGCCCGTGACGCCCGTGACGCCCGTGACGCCGCGGCATTTTGCGTGGCAGGCGTGGCACAAGCTCACATCCACCTTCGTTTTGCGTGGCAGGCGTGGCACTCATGGCACTCAGTGGCGCGCTTGGACTTGGTTTGGTCGCCCGTGACGCCCGTGACGCCGCGGCATTTTGCGTGGCAGGCGTGGCACAATCTCACATCCACCTGCGTTTTGCGTGGCAGGCGTGGCACAATCTCGCGCGCTCACGTCACTTTCACACGCACCATCTTTCACGCGCAACTTTGTCACACACATACACATACATACATACATACATACATACATACATACATACATACATACATACTCATGCATACATAATCATACATACATACTCATGCATACATAATCATACATACATAATCATACATACATAATCATACATACATACATACATACGTACGTACGTACGTACGTACGTACGTACATGCATACTATCTTTTCACATTCTTTCACACACAGTCTTTCACCACCTCCTTTGTCTTTCCTTCCTTTCCCGTCCCCGCTAGAACTTTTGAAGCTCAGTATTGGAAGAAGTTGACTTGTGGGGTTATCCGGTCCTTTAATTTTAATGGAAACCCCAACGTATTGCTGATCGAAACAGTCCCCTCAGCGAGATCATCCCGTGTTGGGGCTTCAGAGTCCTGGAGCTCCCCGGAATAGGAAACTGGTTGGTGGTGACTGGAACATGAATTTTATTTTCCCCAATAGTTGGGATGATGATCCAATCTGACTGATTTTCATATGTTTCAGAGGGGTAGGTATACCACCAACCAGGAAAGCAGCTGAATCATTTTTTCACAGGCACTACGAATCATTATGCTTGATGATCTTTGATCCATATACACATCATGTATCATCATGTTTCATTGATGAGGTGATCATGTCTATGACCCCCAGGGGGAAAAAATGTTTGCCACAGCTTGGACCACCTATTTCACTTTTCCTTGCTGAAATCCCACTTATCAAAGTATCAAGTGTTGTGTTCTGCATATTATTTTAGCACTGAGATGTGCTGAATATCTGGTTGGTGCTTTGGAACATGAATTTTATGACTTTCCATATATTGGGAATGTCATCATCCCAACTGACTAATATTTTTCAGAGGGGTTGAAACCACCAACCAGATATTGAATATTGCAATTATCCAAGTACCGTCAGCTGTCCTCAA
The DNA here is from genome assembly GCA_947184155.2 of Cladocopium goreaui. NCBI lineage: Eukaryota > Dinophyceae > Suessiales > Symbiodiniaceae > Cladocopium > Cladocopium goreaui. The sequence goes on along the minus strand of CAMXCT020001702.1, from coordinate 162,980 downwards.
ACATGGCTCCTGGAAAACACCAGCCATAGAAAGTTCAATGATTTGCCCATGTTTTTAACCCCCAATTAGTTTCAGAATGATTAATATGCCGTGAAATGCCATCTGGTTGGTGGTTTGGAACATTGGTTTAGTATGGGACAATGATGGTTAATGATGGTTAATGATGGTTAGTAATCACTGGTTGGTGGTGACTGGAACCATGGAATTTGGATTGACTTTCCCATCATATTGGGAATGGAATAATCATCCCAACTGACGAACATAACCATGATTTTTCAGAGGGGTAGGTATACCACAAACCAGCCATTATATATGCTATGATATTCCCAGAGTTACAGGGGATTTTCCCATTTTGCCAGCTCCATTTTTCGTGGATTCATGGGGAACATGTCGCAATGTTTGATGGTGTTTGGGCCCTAGTGGTTGATGCTTATGACTTATGGGGATACAAAGTTTCAACATTGGGCATTTTAGTGAATACGTATACAGAATATACATATATATATATAATTATATAGCAATATAGCACTATATAGTATATATGCATAATATGTGATAGCCTTTGAGACATATATGTATATGTATATAATCATAAGTTTAATGTGTTTGTATAATCATGCGACATATATACATATATTTATCATGTTATACATACATGTATATTATAATTTATCATGTGGTATAAATATGTGCAGATAGATAGATAGATAGATAGATAATTAGATAATTAGATAATTAGATAATTAGATTAGATAGGTAGATAAACATAATAGACATGAACATAGACACTATATACATCTATATACCTGATGCCTATCGTGACTTGCTTTGAGTGGCCGAGGTGTTTCCAGAGACGCTCTGGGCATTGCTGGTCTGTGCCGATTTGGCACTGCTACTGACCCGGCCGGTGGTCATCATCGATGGCAGATCTTTGGCGCAATGGGGGAGATGGTGAGGGGTTGACTGGACAGCCCCTTGATTAATTCATTATAGAATCGTGTATATATATATATATTATATACAGATGTGTGTTTGTGTGAGAATCTGTTTTGCCGGTCGGCTGTCTGCAATATATTTTTCGTACTTTCATCATAACAGAAAGCACAAAGCAGACGATGTGCGGCGATTTTTCCAGCGATAAGTTTTGCAGGGCGCTGCGAAAAACACCTCCCGGCAGTGGAGTTCGTTGGCACCGATCTACAGGTTACCGTTCTCCGAAAGATCCACGATGATCAGCTGAGAAATTTCATGGGTTACCGGTCAAGCCCGGATTTTCTGCACCGCTGTAATGTGGTAAAGCCAAGTTCATAGAACATCCTTAGAGTCGCCATCGTGGAGTCACCATCCCCACAATGTGAGGCCCCCGTTGGATAGCGTTCAGTTGGTGCAAATAACTCCAATAACTATGGTTTATGGTATTTACAACGAACTAGTTACTGGGGCGAATCTAAACCAACTTATATCTTGGGGGCCTCACATTGCAGACATGGTAATTGTTTATGCTGGAGACTTTGTTTGCGACTGGTGATGTTTTTCATGTTTCCACCTACATGTCATTTGCATTGTACAATGACAGTTAAAATTACTTCCGGCAGCGACCCTAACAGGCCTGGCTTTGATGGATTCTTCCCTTGATTTTTTTTCTACGTTCCCTTCTATGTTTCTTGTGGTTTATCTTTCGGATGGGTTGGGGCACTAAGGTCCTGGCACTTGCACACCTCCTTGATGTTACGTCACGAGAAATTCTGTTCAACTTCACTCCACGTTACAAATATATATATATATATACATATACACACACTAGATATATATATATATTACTTGATGCTATTTCATAAGAACTTCTCTTGTACTTCTACTCCAACTTCAAGCTGCGTTATGTATATATGCATTACTTGATGCTATGTCATAAGAACTTTGCTTAAGATTCGATGGAGAAAGAACAACAAGGTTGTCTCTGGAAGGCTGTGGGGCAGCTGGCGCGTCAGAGACAAAAGTGGCGCAGAATTGAGGGTCAAGTGGTCCGTTGGCAAATGAGCCGTCCCGGTCATTATCAACGTTTTGACCTTTTTTATGCTCACACCGCCTCTAAAGACCCCATGTGGTTCGCTCTTTTTTGCATCCTGTAACATGCTGCATAACATGTTTGTTTCATTTTACACATGCATTCCCATTCCCATTCTCCTTCTTAATTTCTCACACATGTCACAGATGCAAGTTTCAGAGATGTTATGCACTTTGCAAGATGTTGCGCACGTTTCAAAAATGTTGTGCACATTTCACAACACTGTCAACGAGTGACCATATTTTTGTTGGGGCGGGAGGGTGGTGGGAGGTGCGGGGATTGGGGAGGGGGTTCGGGTGGCGGGGTGGGGGAGGGCTAATAACGTTCTGGCACCGGGCTCTTTTGATGCCACGTTTGGGATGCTAAGCTCTGAAGTTGTATCTTGTAATTCTAAATATGCTCTTGATGCTACGCTCTTTGCTTTCTCTTGGAACTTGCAGCACGCTCTTGATGCTACGCTCTTCAATTTCTCTTGAAATGTCCAACATCAAGAAAAACATCTTTTGAAACATGTGAAGAACAAAGTAACATGTCCACCACTGTAAATGCATGAAAACGATACTAAAGCCATGCGAATACCAATGAACAGGCCAGTCATGCCAAGATGCTGAGGCCATAAAACCGGCAAATGGCGCGGGCTAGTTGCAGGCAGTGTGACCTCATTTGCAGATGACGTTCCCTTCAATACTTTTACAGGGGACTCATGGATTTCCCAGCTAGCCATGTTTGATTATTGGGTTTTCCACATGATATGCGTTCCCTTTTGGATGTGTCCATCCGAAACTTTCGCGGCGATGACCGTCAGCGAAAAAAGCTGAGGACATATGGGTCAAGCAGCGCGAGGAACCATTGCCAAACTGCTGGTGTCTTGGCGTCTCCATCTCTCAACAGCCAGGGCATCTTCAGGGTTGCTCCAACAAAGTGAATCAGGGCGCCACTGAATTGGGGGAATTGGGTCATTGTACCTTTCTCCTTTAGATATAACCCAAATTTCACCCCGAGTACCGGTGTGTGGAGCAACTCTGATTATACATATATATATATATACAGTATATATATATGTGGTTGGTGGTTTGGAAGGTTTTTTTCCATATATTGAGAAGAATCATCCCCTAATATGTTTTAAGAGGGTGTGAAACCACCAACCAGATATATATATATGAATAATTCACGGCAAGGGCAACATGCCAAAATCACCGTCATGGCCAAGGTACCGTTCTGAAAACATAAACAGATGTCACCAATGTGGTTAGAACAAAATAAACCACCCATTTTGGAATAGTTTATACCACCTATTGATGGTGATTTGGGTGCTTGTTTATTATTGTTTTACCCACATTATATCAGATCTTTTGGAACGATTCATACAAGCTTTGCAGAGCACAATGCTGGCAATGCATGAGACATGTAGAAGCACAGCTGACACGCGCTGTATATATATATATTAGTTTCAACCCCGATGGGGAAAAAAATCATGATAACGTTATCGTTATTGTATAATGCTGTATACTACCTCCATATGGGTTTGTCTGAAGATAGTGTACCCCTACATTCAATGGTTTTGCTGATCATTATCCCTACTTTTTAAATGGCTATTTCATTGGGAAAATAACCCCATTTTCAGACATACCCATATTAGTCTACTCAAAGTATATAAACCCATCTATTTTCCCATGAGAATCCCATGGTTCGATCGTGAAAACCGAACATGTTGATGGTAATAATATCCTGGTTCAATGCCGGTAAATTTGCCAGATGTTTATTGCACGTAAATCCCACATTCCGGTAAAGAGCAGATATGGGATTATCATTACAATCCCATGATAATCCCATAGTAAATCCCATGGAAATGAAAATTCAATTACCACCTTATTACACATACAATTAATTATGGCCGTTATAAGTCAACAAGTCACCCTAAAATTTTATGAATGATAATCCCATAAAAATGATATAACCATGAAAAATCACTGGTTTCTAGGGCGTTTGCTGGTTAGCAACGACCTGGTGGTAATTCTTGATCATCCAATCTGGATGAATTTCATAAAACGACCGAAGCCGTCGTTCTCCGCCTGGAATCCGTGGTTTTTATAGGGGAATTATCCCTTAAAATAACCAAAATAACCATTATTTCAGGTTAGTGACATATAACCTGGGAGCTGTTTTGGAACATGACTTTGATTTTTCCATATATTGGGAATGTCATCATCCCAACTGACTTTCATATTTTTCAGAGGGCTTCAAACCACCAACCAGCATTAATGGCATTATCTATAATTTACCCAGATCCTATGAAAATTTCGCTCGTGTTCGCATCAGGTGGTCTGCAGTTTCACGTTTCTCCCCCTGCGCTTCTTTGTGGCCCTAGTGGTTTTGACGCTGGGCGTCATCGGAAGCGTCTTCGCTGCTCCTCAGCCGATTCAACGGACCCCATGGGAAATCATGGGAAATTTGGTCCCTTCAGTGGTTTGGACATCACAAAATCATGGGAAATCATGGGAAATCTCAACTGAAATCATGGTTAATGATGTTTAATGATGGTTAGTAATCACTGGTTGGTGGTGACTGGAACCATGGATTTGGATTGACGTTCCAGAAACAGTTGGGAATGGAATGTCATCATCCCAAGTGACTTTCACGTAACCATGATTTTTCAGAGTAGGTTCAAACCACCAACCAGCTATAAATGGAAGTTTTTTTTAATGGAGGTTCAAAGGGTGAAAATCAGCAGATCAAACAGGGATTGTTCAGCAAGCCATGTTGAATTAGTTAGGGTAATACATCGATTTTTAATCCGCAGATCATGTTCAAGACTTCGTCGAACAAATCCTGATCTGGCAGACGAATGATTCCCATGGGGGGTGAACATCACGATTCATCAGCTTGGTCTAGAAATCTCAGTACTGGGTACTGATGGTTACTGATCCTCACCCAGTTTGGTAATCTAACTTGACCATGGAAAATTAACCATGGAAAACTAGCTATTTCCAGATGATGTTCCAAGTTCCAAGGTTTTCCCCCATTCCGCATGGAGATTTCCATGGAATTCCTTCTGCGCCGTGACTGAGTCCTACATCTCCGGGGATATGATGGACCCGCTGTCGCTTGGTGGTTCACGAAGTGGATCAACATGAGTAGAACAAAACTGCTTGGTGGTGACTGGAACATTGGTTTAGTATGGGATAATGATGGTTAATGATGGTTAATGATGGTTCCATGATGGTTAGTAATCACTGGTTTAGGCGGTGACTGGAACCATGGAATTTGGATTGACTTTCCCATCATATTGGGAATGGAATGTCATCATCCCAAGTGACGTTCATGAACTCATATTTTTCAGAGTAGGTTCAAACCACCAACCAGAAAAACACGCATACCATTTTTTCCATTCTGCAGCTAATGGGAAGGTCATGAAGGTCATAACACACATACAAAAACAAAGTCCAGATGTCGTTTTGATTTCGACCCAACATATGGAGAGACCAAACTGGGAAGGTTTGATCGGCAAGGTTTGAGGCTGGAGTCTAAGCAGGTTCAAAAAAACGATGGGGACCGGTCAGGATCTGGTTGGTGGTTTTATTCGGGTTCCATCTTGACAAATTGAAATTGTGTCTTCCAATGACAACTATATCATCAATGCACAATACGTATTAATAGGATTTAATGGGTTTTTTTCCTAGACATTGTTAGTTCTTTAATCCCATGTGTTGTATGTTTTTCAATGGATTGGTGTACAGGTTACTTTCTTGACCCCAAACATTTGGGTTTCCTGACACTTGCTGCATCTTTTCCCTTTAAACAAACTCATGTTCTGCGAATCCTTGTAACGCTCTCTGTCGTGCAATGACCGGTTTCAAGTTCAGTAGATCAACGGTGACCCGGTGACCCCATGGCATCCCATGGCTGAAGCATTTTGTCTTCGCTTCACCGAGGCTGCTGGGTCTTATCGGATTGGCGGCCCTCTACAATTTGGCGGTCTTCGAGGGTCAAACTCGCAGGTCCGTCCAAATGTGTCACGGGGAGTGTGTGTCCTGGCGGTTGAGCCAGCCAGTTCCCATGGTAGTTGTGAAGCACACAGAAACTTTCACGGTTGAACCCTTCCTAGGGCTACTGCAGCTACAGTTCCACTAATTTGAGTGTATTAACACTATACTAGGTCAATCTTAGATGGATACTTTAATCCTGACTAGTCTTTTGGTATCAATGGGAATATCTACGTTCACCAGCAAAGAAGTTGTCTTTTTGTGCAGGGTATCTAAGATTGGCAATAATATTAACAGCTATATTCACCAACGTTATATTCCAAATAGGGCCGTCCTCGCCACACGTCATCCTTTGTGAGGGCCTTTCGTTCAGTCTTGACGGCGCAGTCGGTGGCTACTCAGGCAGGAGGGGCTGTGAATTTTGATCAATGTTGCGCAGTTTTGCTGACTAATATTGCGGTAAACATGTAATTATATAGATAGATGGATGGATGGATGGATAGATAGATAGATAGGTACAGAGATGGATATATGGATGGATGGATAGATGGATAGACGGATAGATGGATAGATGGAACACTAATTTACCATGTTTTGCTAGGATGTGACCTTTTCATCTTTTTGGCTGTTGCTGTCCAGAGTTTTACCATTTCTTTGGATATCACAAGCGTGTACCATGAAATCTTGGAGTTTTCCGACTAAAAATCCCTTTTCAAACATCTGAAAAAGTCTAGAAGATCAACGAAAAGTCTGGAATGCACCGGACTGACTGACTGGGCAGTTTCAGCTTGGGATGTTTCCAACATCCCATGGCACCATCATTGCGACCCGATCACCCGACGGGTCGCAGGTCTTCAGTGAGGACAGGAGGGGGTTATTCGTCAGGATGCCCGAAATTAGACTTTGATCCTATGGTTTTGTTTGGTTTAATAGGGATAAACATGGGATAGCCTCTGGTAAACGTTTACATAAAACTATGGAAAGATCCACCATTGTTCATGGGAAAACTCACGAACTAAATGGTGATTGCCCATAGCCAGAGGGTAATAGGGATAAACATAGGGATAATAAGGGGATAATCATAGGATATCATTCCAAGTGTTAAGCTGTATCATCTAAATCTATACCGTGTGATATGTTTTGCCAGTGATAGACATGGGATAACAATAGGATACTAATGGATTTACTCTGTGGTAATCAGCTACATGGCCTGGAAAATCCTATATCAATGGAGGTTTGTTCATGGGAAATTCATCCATTAAATGCTTTATTCATGTCGGAAGCGATGAGTGGAGTGGGTGTAAAAGTTGCGCCAAGTTTTCTCCACCTAGTTCTTGACCCTATTGGTGTCATGGTCTTGATATCTTGATACCATTTAACATAGGGATGTTGAATGATGTTAAGGGGTAAACATAGAGATTTGACATGATTGAAGCATGCAAAGTCAGGATTTAAGCAGATTCTTGGTGGTGATTTTGGCAGTGATGATGGCCACGCATGAAACATATGGATGCAGGGATGCATCAATACGTGGCCATGAAAATTGGAAGATTAACAGAGGAATTTTCTACCAGCTGCTTTGGAACAATGTGTTTGAGCCATATGGTCAGTTGTCAATCAGGAGAATGAGATAAGCCATGGTCAAGTTAGTTGGAATGTGTACAAATATTGATGGTCATCCATCCATTAAGCTTTTATAAACCCATCAGGATTCCCACTGTGGGATGGATGACGTGTCAACAAACGCCGGGACATGCGAAATCGCCAGAAATTTGTTGGACCTTTTTCGCCCCAAAGTAGGGCCCCTTTAGTCATAAGTTGGTTTACAAATCCCACGAACTGTAGCTACTATAATTGTATCTCCCGCAAAAACACTAGTTATTGGACTTATAAACCAACTTAGCTATCGTAAACAGGAGGGTCCGTGCTTGCAGGATTTTCAACGAAAAATATCAAGTTCCATTCAGGCGTGTTCGGGTGACTCCGGAGGTTGAAGATTTGCGGTCCCAAATGGTTCGAAGATTGTGCATCACTCGTGGTTCAGACAGAGTGGTGCTCCCTAACTATCTGGTTGGTGGTTTGGAACATGTTTTATTTTCCATAATATATGAGATAATCCTTCCCATTGACTAATATTGTTCAGAGGGGTTGAAACCACCAACCAGCTATAAATTAGTTCATTACCATCTAAATATAGTAATAATCACCATAAACCCTAGCTACTTTAGTTATAAACCGATCAACGTTGGGGGCACAATCTTGTAGAGGATGGCTTTAAAGAGATGTGTTCTTGAATTACCTGGGGTGATGAATGTGGTGAACCGTTTATAATGAGCCATACTCAATTTCATCATTCTGTGTTATTGTCAAACATACCCAGTGATCCAAAATATCGAGTAATGAGCTTAAAACTTTTTTTTTATAAACCATCCAAAAGAAATTTGCTTTGGTTTCCAAAGCACCTATAAAAATGCAGATGACTGGGGGACGATTTAATTTTGGATGGGCTCTCCAGGTCAATGTCAGTGGTGCAGCGACATAGAAAAGGCGACATCGAATGATAGGATTGACCCAAAAAAAATGTCAGTTTTTGAATTACAAATACATATCTATGTATATACTATTATGTATACAATGTACACACACACATATATATATATATATACATACATATTGTGTATATATATATATTTATATACATATTGTGTATATATATATATAATATATATATATATATTCACCATAAATCTATATAAATCCGGCAGTTTTAATCAAACAAACCAACGTTGAATTGTTGCAAAATTTATTTATACATTGATTTTGACAAAAATCTTCTACCGTTGATACGAATGTCTTTCTGATTCGGGTGTTAAAACAAAAAAGATTATCTGGATATGGTTTTAAACATTTTATCTAGCATGTTAACATATATATATATTTGTATAATGTTATAGATAATTTATCTTGAATAAGATATACACCTTGTCAGCACGTGAAAAGTTGCTCCGCGCAGGTGGCATCTTCAGATACTTTCCAGGCGGAATCCGCGTCAGTTGGAGATGAGATATATCCTGCAATGTACCCTCTGGTAAGCTAACATAGCTATTGAACATGGCCATTGAAAAAACGTGGATTTTCCCATTAATAGCATGGTGATTTTCCATGGCTATGTTAGTTTACCAGAGGGTATCCATGTTATCCAATGGATATATATGGCAAAAATACAATGGATGATATATAATGGGTAGGTATGTTATCATCCATTACCCATTTAAAAATAATCATCCATTAGCCAATGATTCTTTTGGTTATATATACAAGGTGGTGCCCGTCCGATAGCTAAGTTGGTGCAAATAACTCCAATTTCACTATAGTTAATGGGGTTCACAAACCAACTTATAACTGGGGGTCTTCACATTGTAGGAGATATAGAGGATATATATAGCAGTAGTAGTATTGGGGATATAACTATAAGTGGCTGAGTTCTATGATTTATGGTAGATATAACATAATATAACTATAGTCTATGCATGAGTTAGAATAATATGTATAAATATATATACATACAATGTAGGGCCCCCTAAGTTGGTTTATAAACCCGATTAACTATACTCATAAGTATCATAAAGGTCTAGTTATTGAAGTTATAAACCAACTTAGCTATCTGGGGGGGTCCCACATTGTAGGAGATATATAGCAGATATATATATATATATAGCAGTAGTAGTGTTATATAAGCCATATGATTTTGGATGTTTCACCAACAAAAATGGATAAACATGAATATATATATATATAAGCCATATATAGCCAATGAAACTGATTGGTGGTTTCAAACATATATGGTGGTTTCCTAAAATAGGGGTACCCCTAGTTATCATCCATTTTTGTTAGGGATCTTCCCTTATAAACCATCCAGCTATTGGGGTATCCCAATTCATGACAACCCAGCAGTAGTAGTATTATATAATATGTATATATATATATATATTTATACATACATGATGTAGCATGTATGTGTATATATATATATATATATATCACATACATATAGTAGTATTTGCTATGATATATGATATGGTATGGTATACTGTGGTTAAAACAATGCCATGAACCACCCATGACTGGGAATGGTAACCATACCACCTGTGAAAATGGTGATTTGGGGATTGGTTTATTTTTGTTTTACCCACATTATGTATATATATATATATACATACATATTATTATAATCAAATTGACTATAGATTTTGCATATGATTTTCTACATGCTCCTATCATTTCATATGTTTGCTATATGATACAAATACATATTGTAGAAGATTAGGCCCTTCCTTCTTGAATACATGCAATCTATAAATATATATACATACATATACATTATATACATACATATACATCATTGATTATATGGAGGTGTCCTAACGTAGGGGTAGCTCCAAATCATCCAAGTCAGTAGACCATTAGTAGTGAAAGCTATGATTTTGATGATCCCCCATTGTAAGATCCCATATGTATATATATATGCATACATAGTATGTCAAGATACAATATTCTAGAAATGACGTGGAGCCCGTATTGATCATATCCAATAGGAACATCATCCTGCAGACCCTCTACAAGTGGGATTTGATGTTAATATGTAAGAATTGAGGTGTGTAAACTCCAAATAATTTTAGGTCTTTCGAAATACGATCATCATAAGGAGACCATAACCAGAAAAACAGGGGTACCAGCAAATCTTGCTGCTTTGAAATGCATGATATTTCCATAGCGATTTTTACCTGAGCATTTTCTCCCCAATGACTCCTAGTTGTTTTGCTTCCACCATTCAAAATAGATCCAACGGAACCGCTGCCTGACTCCTGGAACCTTGGAAGCTAGGCAAAGCTGGTCTCTTGCCACAAATGGGCATACTGATATCATATAAGATAATAAGATATATACAGTGTATATAGTATATATATATATACATATATATATATTCACCAGCTCTGAAAAATAGATGCAGGGTACCCTCTGATAAATTAACATAGGCCCTGAAAATAGCCTTGTTTTTAATGGAAACTAATCTTCCAACCCCTATTTGCCAGGGTCGTCATGTTAATTTACCAGAGGCTATCTAAGATAACTATGTATGACCTCAATATGTTAACCATACACATATATAACCATAGTTACCATAATAAATCATATATCATAAATTTTAACCATACATAAATTAACCATTGACCATGTCTTCAATATGCTCCAGGAGCTCTTCCCTTTGTCCACTCCAAGGCACGGTGAAGCGGTGAAGCAAGTCGAGCGAGTCGAGCGAGTCGAGTGTTGTGGTTGAATAGCAAGCTATGGAAACAAGCCATGTGAAACCTATGGTTGCATCAGAATCCACTTTTAAACATACAAAAAGCTATTGAAGCCATGGCCCAGTCGAAATAGTGGATTTACCCAGCTATAAAATAGTGGATCTTTCCGTGGTTTTTTATTTAGGTCAGTCTTAGGTGGATGCAAACTAATCCTGACTAGTCTTTTGGTATCAATGGGAATATCTACGTTCACCAGCAAAGAATTTTTCATTTTTTGCAGGATCTAAGATTGGCAATTTGTATACATATATATATATACACATGTTTTTATGCATGGTTTGCTATGTTACAAATTCACATCCTTGCGATGTATCTAGTCGTAACTCTCATTTATGAAGGACTGTTGGAAGTAACCCGCTGGTTGTTGGTGGAAACAAAAACCTCAGCAGAGACTACAGATTAAGACCCAAGGCAGAGGGAATAGCAATTTTCATAGTCCTATTCCCCAGACTTTCTTGGCAAAAAAAGGGGTCTACGGGAAAGAACATTGTATAAATATTTGGGTATATATTTATTATTTATTATACATCCATCCCCAATTTGTGGTTTACGTTTTTTTTTTCATCTACATCATTCATGATTCTTACCAGCAATGGTTGATACTTGATATACTTGGGCGTGATTGCTTCATTTGGAACATTTTTTTGGTGGCGACACTATTTTGGTGTTCTCCAGGGTATTCAGATCATGAAGTTTCCAACTAAATTCTCGCTATGGTGACCATTTGGTTATGGAGTGGTGTCCAAGTAAAATATGCCATATTACGTGGAAAAAAAACATCCTAAATAGGGGTCCATTTCATGTTTGAATACCAGTGTACCCTCTGGTTATGACTAACATAGCCATGGAAAATATGGAAAATGGCCCATTCATAGATGGTTTACCTATTAAAACTGGTGATGTTCCATGGCTATGTTAGTCATAACCAGATGGTAAATCAATAGGGTACCTCTATGTACTTGTGATTCTCAGCACATTGGGGCGCATCAAAATAGGGGCGTATCAACGCCAGTAAGGGGGCCCGGCTGCCCGGTGGCCCGGTTTCTCGGGGCCCGCATCCGACCATTTGTTTGTACCCAAACCAGTGGTACCAAGAAAAGCCTTGGATGATTCATCCCCAAAATCAATGGCCACTGGAACCGATTGATGATTGATTGGAGGTACATACCATATGTATATATATAGTCGGTGGTTTCAAACATGAATTGTATTTTCCATTTCATATATGGGATGTCATCCTTCCCATTGACGATGTTTCAAGATGTGGCTCAACCACCAACCCGATATATATCCATATATAAGTTGCATACCACTATACCCTCTGGTAATTTAACATAGCTATTGAAAATAGCCCAGTCGAAATAGTGAGTGTTCCCATGAAAAATAGTGGATCTTTCCATAGTTGTTTGTATGTTTACCAGAGGGTACCACTAAAATCTAGGTCAATCTTAGATGGATACAAACTAATCCTGACTAGTCTTTTGGTATCAATGGGAATATCTACGTTCACCAGCAAAGAATTTTTCATTTTTTGCAGGGCATCTAAGATTGGCAATGCTATGATGGACCTTTATGGTGGCTAAACCGTCTCGAGGCCGCCCCAGCCCCGTGACAACCGTGACAACCGTGACAAGCGGCGGCATCGATCGCTTCCGAGCGGTCCAACTCAGGAGGATTTTGCGAAGAAAAACACGGCCGGGTTGTTTTTTGTTTCTGCTGGTCCCAAAATAGCATGGCTATGGATTTATAGGGGATATAGGGATTTATTACGGATTTATAGAGGATTTATTAAGGATTTATAGGGGATTTATAGGGAGTTATAGGGATTTATAGAGGATTTCATCAAAAGCTATGGTTGATAGATTTGGTATAGGATATGGTTAATAGATAGCTATGGTATTTATAGGGATGTTTAGGGATTTATAAAGATTTATAGGGATTTATAGGGATTTATAGGGGAGATAATGAATAATACCCTCTGGTTATTTAACATAGCCATGGAAAATGGCCCTTAGAAATAGATTATTTTCCCAGCTTGAAACTTCCATTTATAAGGGATTTTCCATGGCTATGTCAAATAACCAGATGGTAACCATAGCCAATATTAACCATAGATACTAATATTGATTTCATAGATACATAAATATGTTCAACCATAGCTATCCTGAAAAATAAATGATGTCATTGTCATCAATATTAACCATAGATACGAATAATGGCTAACCATATGGCTATTCATCATAATACGATATGTTTATTCATATCCATTATTCAAAATACAATATTAGCCAGTATTAAACAGTATTAACCAACAAATAGTGGATGTGAATGGGATATTGACTGCTTGGCGACTTGAAATCCATACTACATCCTTATGTTTGCCCCTGGAAACGGGATGACAATCCACAAGAGTAATATGTTTCATGGGGTTGAAACTGCCAACCAGTGTGGTTTTGGACGTTTTAAGACCAGTCAATCCCGACCAAGCAAAGATGAGGACACTGCAAAAGCCCAAGCAACATGTAGGGGTTTCCTAAAATCCAGGTACCCAAAAATAGATAGTTTATACTGGAAAATCCTACGAAAATGGATGATAGCTAGGGGTAACCCTCTTTTTGGAAACCTCCATGTAGGATCATGTAGGATCATGTAGGCTCGTAGGGTTGGTCCTGTGTCAGTTGAACCCCCTGCCGAACTGCAAAAAGCAAAAATGGCTGCCATTAGTTGTGTCCTGCCGCTGATGCGCTGTACAGGTTAGGCTTGGAGAGATCGTAAAAATTAAATATGACTATGTAAGGGAGATTCAAGGCCAGCTATGCATGGAGCAACTCGAACCTATTTGTAAGCATGCTATGGGAAAAAAACCTGCACCAGTTGAGAAATGGTAAACATCCTATTATTTATAGGGGTTCAACATGTTTCAACGATCCTTTTGATGTTTTTTTGATTTCGCAAACATCCACAGTATGAACCATTTTGTTGGACCATGACTGTTGTGACTGCGGCCGTTTTTGGTTGATTCGGAGTCCCTTTTTTTGCTGAAGCTTTCAGGTGCCGAGACGTATCCCCACAGCTATACCAAGGCAGCACTTAACAGTTGTAACTGCCTCAGAAAACATCATTGAAGTATTGAAGTGATAAAAAACACCACAGGTTGCAGGAGTTACTTGCAGGTTTCCTAAAATGGGGGTACCCCGAAATCATCAATTTTCGTAGGATTTTCCATTATAATTCATCCATTTTGGGGTACCCCATGTATGGAAACTCCCATTTCATCCCATAGCCCATTTGTGTTGAGGGTCAAAAAAACTTTAACTTTCCCGTGGATTTTTTTTCGGTCCCAATTCCCAGGAGGGAAAATGGGCCACTGCAGTGCAGAAGTTCCGTAGTGATGGACACGAGATCAAGGCCAATTGGTCCGAGACGCTTGAGGTTGGTTGATGGTCTTGGATCCGTTGGAGACATGAAAAACCTTGTGTTTTGGAGTTGGAATATGGGGGCTTCCAAAAAATATGGGTACCCACAAATCATTAATTTTTGTTTGGGGTTTTCCATCCATTTGGCTATTTATGGAAACCCCATATATCTTTTCTATGTTGAATATGGGCGATCCCCAATTGACAAAGAGTTTTCAAGGGCCAGTTGATCAGTGGCTATCAGGGTTGTTCCAACTTTTTTCTTGGTAAATGAATGTAAATGATAGCCGCAAGGGGTGAAAAAAAGTAAATCTTTAGCTCTTGAGTGTCCCAGCCAAATCTTTTGGGACAGTTCCAGCTCTTCGAGTTCTTCAGCACCATACAAGATGGAGCCTCTGAAAAATTTCTATGTTGGTGTATTTGCCTAGCTTAACGATGGCAGTGGTAGATATGTCTCTAGTGAACGGAATTTACACAGCAACTTACAACTGGTGGGCACTTGTGGTTCATTGTACTCAACGGTTGGGTGCCAAAACAACTAGATTTAATCAAGTCCATGTATAGAAATAATATAGCTAATAATAATCTGGTTGGTGGTTTGGAACAAGCCGTGGGCTCTACACCTACCAGCAGGTGCGGCCGTGCCCTGCTGATCGTAGAGCGTTTCGTTCACCGTGTTGTGCCATGGATCGTCATGGATCTTGCTGAAGTTGACGCTGGAGGTAGCTCTCTGATGTGGTCATGGTGGTCTTTGATCCTGTGCATGTGCGCCACTTGGTCCTCTGTCCGTGATGGGACTGGTCTGGTGCTTACTGGCCTCTTGGATGGAGCTCCTGAAGTGCTCACTCTGCTGGATGTTGTCCTGGTGCAGCAAGTCTCTATTCCGTTGCTGAAGGTGGATGATGGTACTAAGGTGTTGTTTCACTCACTGCATACCTGGGAGGACTTCTTCAAACTGGTCGATGCTTGCTGCGGGTTTGGTGGTCCTACACATGGGGCCCATGCCGTTGGTGTGCAAACCATGGTTGCTGTTGACTCTAGTGCCCGTATGGTGACCTTACACAAGGTTCATGGAGGATGTGAGTATGTGATCGGTGATGCTGGCTGTCCCCAGGTGATCGCTGGAGTGTGGTCCACGTGTAATCATGCTGCGGTGAAGAGTGTGGGATTTTCATGTCAGCCGTTTTCGCAGTTTGGTGATCGGAAAGGAGGGGCAGACCCTTGTGCTATGTCCCTTCCTAACAACCTCAGAGCTGCTCCGTCTCAGCGTGTTCATGGTTTGGTGCTTTCATGCGTTGTCCCTGCATGCAGAGATCCGTTCGTCTCACAACACCTTGATAGGTTTGTCGACTGGTCTGGATTTGTGAAGGAGAACATCATCCTTGAGCTCTCTGCTTTTGGTCAAGTACAACCGTTGATGCAGAACCAAACACAGATTGACGGGCAGTTTCTGGAGTTCACCCACCATCAGTCTCAACAAGTTTCGAATCTACAGGCCCTGATGCAGGCCCCGTCTCAACACTTTTACGGACAAAGTGAGACCCAGTATCAGTGCATCCAGGCTATGTTTGAGAATCAGCTTTCTCATATACGTGGCTTGTTGCGGAAGCGACTGAGAGATGATGGTGAATGTTGGGGTGGGCCTGAACTGCATGGCCCTCACAGTGGTATGATGATGATGGGGTCTTGTTGTGCCGTGTGGGTACTTGCTGCTCTGATGCCCTTCTACCAGTTTTTGGGGTTTGTGTCAACTGCCTTTTCCGTCGGGGCCGGCCCCTGTGTCTGGTCTTGGTTGTTTACGCTGTTGATCTTTTTCAATGTTTGTTGGCTTGGAGAGACATCGTCTCCAGGTCCGGTTCAGGCTTTGCTGCCGTCTTGACCGTAGAGTCGCCACAGTCAAAGCACTGTCTTCCCAACCCAAGACAGTGCGATACACAAAGCGGTACAAAGTGGTGGTTTGGAACATTTGGATTATTTTTCCATAGATTGGGAATGTCATCATCCCAAGTGACGAACTCATATTTTTCAGAGGGGTGGCTCAACCACCAACCAGTGATTCATGATATATGATCAATATGATGATTCATATTTTTATGGGCCACAAGAATGATTGATGATTAGTTGACAATTACTTCAGGGAATATACTCTACCCAATATAACATGATATAACTTTTGGGGATTATCACAATGAATTATGGTCCAACAAGGAGAATTTACTTAAAAAAAGATCTTTGTGTTTGTCCAGGAATCTCGAGATTCCTCAAAATTCCGTACGTTAGTTTCTGGTTTCTTCGGACCTATATTAGGGTTGGCAAAAGTCGTAAGGGTTTCTTCCTTTCATTATTATGATATATTATGTTATCATTATAAATCATAATCAATCATAATAATGATATAGATCTGAGGTTTTATCAATCATAAACCTATCATAGATCATAATAATCATTATTACATATTATTACCTCATGTTTCTTGTTGGCTTTGGCAGTTCTGAGACCTGCCAATTTGCGTGGCCACTGTGCGGAAAACGCCGTGCGCATCAAGCTGGGTAGCCCCAAGCACATCCCAGGATTGAAGGGGAAATTCACGGGCCAAACCATGGAAGTTGGTAGGCCAAACCATGGCTTCCTGCAGTTCTTCTCTGTGAAGACACTCCTTAGATGTGCATCCCTCAATGCCTCAATACCTTCCCAGTTAGTATAAGTGGAATTGGAGCTTTCTAAAATGGGGCTACCCCCAACTCATCACAAATTAGACCATCTTAGTATAGAAACAAATGGTGACTTGGAGATCCCCCATTTCTAAAATCCCCATTTCTATGGAGGTTGTCATCTTGGCCAGGGGTACCCTGGCCAGGTAACGGCCGCCGCATGATGAAGTTTCGGCACCTCTGGTGCCTTGCCTGTCTTGCACTTGGCAGGTGCCGAGGGGAGAGTCAGAGACATGGGGGATTGAATGGCTATGCTTTGATGATATTTTGACAGTCATGTTTGGTTTTCCTTCTCCTGCACCTCCCATATATATATATCACACATGGTCGGTGATGATGACGATGATGATGATGATGATGGTGATGATGATGATGATGATGATTGTGACTGTTAGTATTAGTAGTGGTATTCCGACGACGACGACGACGATGATTCTGA